>OZ025303.1:39788922-40123128 GCA_964019185.1 Maratus speculifer
ATAATTAAAATATCCTCCGAAGTATTTTTATGGAGTGATAATTTAAAAACACACTTGGACACCCATACTATGAAAAATAACTTTTATTTGTGAAGTATGTTCCAAAGTTTTTTCATAGAGTTTTAATCTGAAAGTAGACTTGCATACACATTTAAAATGAACGTGTGTGCGTTGGTAAAATATGATCAGGATTTTTATACAGTTTTAAAAAATATATCTGTACATCCACGAGAAAAGCCCCTCTGTTTCTGTAATGTGTTCCAAAGGCGATTCGATAAATGTCAACTTAAGTAAACATATCTTACTTTTGCAAAGTGAGAGAGACCTTTTGTTGGTGATAAAGATTTTCTCATGAATTTTAGCAGTTTACTGTTCTTCTAAGATAATAAATTTAACACGTTGGTTGCTGCAATGTTGATGAAAAGTTCCGTTCCGTTTCTTGTTGTTATTTTCATGTGTTCTATATCAATTGCCTATTTCAACCAGACATTGGATTTATTAAAATGCCTTTTATCTCAAAAGTAATATTTATTTTATATTTCTTTCTAATTTAGATTCCTCTAATGTCGCAATTTAGGAGCAATGATCCTTCTGCTAAGCAAATAAGATTCATGTAGTGCTGTGAAAACATCTGGTATGAATTGTACATGGTTCATACAGTAATTCATGTGAAAGGTTAACATATGGAAGTAATGTAAGCATACTTATTCAAATTAAAAAAGATTTTCTTTAAATAAAGAATTGTGTCATATGTTTTAAAAACGTTTGTCTTGATGATACTAGAAGAAAAATCCTTTATGTTCATATACAGAGGTTTATTATCTTTAGAAACCTAGTCAGTGATTTACAAAATTTTTAAGTCATCTACTTTCAAAAATTTAAAAATATTGATTTTGAATCCGAAAACTGAGACATGAAAAAATATATGCAATAACGAACAAACTTTTCAATAAAGTCTACTTATTAAATATTTATCAGAAGTTAATCAGTCTATGCTTAACGCATGATTTTTCTTATTTGTTAATTTTCTTGGAAGTCCATCACATTTTTCCTTTTCTGGAATTTTCAAAATAGCTTCATCAACCAGATTCGCAAAAAAAAGCGAAATTCTTAAAAAGATTGTTAACAAAATATAAAAATTTTGTAAATATTTCAGAAGCAAATAGTAATTTTTCTCCAATCGGTTGTTAAAATATATCGAATATTACAGCAGTTGTTCGAAAATAAAATCAAATTTGTCCATCTAATGCTGAAAAAATGGACAGTTTCTTTTAATGATCATGAAAACAAAATGTGAAGATTTCAAAAATAAATACCGATTTTCTCCCATTTAATGCTCAATAATCTCACTAATTTCAACAATTAGAAGATGAAAAAATAGAAATTTTGTTAAGTAATTGCTTTCTTTTATGTTAAATAATCGCTTTTAAAAATTGTTCATTTTATCAGTCATTTTCGAGGTGAGGGGGGGCGAAAATCATAAACCTCGGTCAGTTGACTTATTATTATTTTTTGTTTGTTGCAGGAAGGAGTTAACATTACTTATTTCGAGTTTACATTGGATTTTTGGTTATTGTGTTTTTCCGAATCTTCAAATAAATCCTTAAAATTATTCAGACAAAAAATTACGATACAATCCTATCTATTTCAGGAAAAAAGTCAAATTCACCTTAAAAAGTGAAAAAATTGAAAAATTAACATTAAAAATTACATTTAAAAAAATTATTAGGCTGGACGATTGAAATTCAATTGCTTTTACGAATGTCAAAAGATCATCGTAATAATTAAAAGAATAATTCATCATCAATATTCTTCATTTGGTTGCAGAAAAAAAATCGTCAACCGAGCACTGCATCGGGTCAGTTGATTTATTACCGTATTTACTTCTGTATAACACGCACTTAAAAAAAATAGGGCAAAACTCCTAGGTGCGCGTTATACACGGAATATTTTTTTACTGCTGGCTGTAATCACACGATATGATTATGAATCAAGAAATGTATTCAAAGAAGACGTAATCACTCGGAAAATCTTATTTAATTGAAGTACCACTGCATCTTTATTTCACTCTCCTTGCACTTTATTCATTAACATTATATAAACGCTATTTAGAATTTCTCATTGACATCAGTCACTCTTGCCTCCCGCCATTCATTCTCTACACGAAGTCTAAAAATGTAATTTCGCCTTGCTTTTGGCCTCATGTAATGTTTGTATCAACTTTCTTTACTCAAATTCATTCGTTCATTTGCATATGAAATTTACGGTGCGCGTTATATACGAGATTTTAAAAAAATCGTCTTTTTTTCTTATACGGAGTACGCGGTATACTCGAGTAAATGCGGTATTAGTTTTTGTTTGTTGCGGGAAGGAGTTGCCATTATTTGTTTCGAATTTGCATTGGATTTTTGTTATTTTGTTTCGGCTTGTGTTGTGCCGTATTTTCAAATAAATCCTGAATATTAATAAGATGAAAAAAGAATAAGAATAGAATTCTTTTCATTTTAGGGGGGAAATGTCAGATTCACCTTGACATGTGGAAAAATTTTGAAACTTCTAAAAATCAAACAAAAAAGGAACAAAAAGGTAACAAAATAACTAAAAAAAATTAAAAAACTGACACCGAGCTGCATAACTTCAGCCGTACAGATACACTCCTATCAAATCTTGCAGCTTTTAGCTTAGAAATCTTTTCAAAATATAATACACACAGGTAAACAAACGTGATTATTATTCTAGCTCTCTAACAGTCTTGAAAAAGGGCAAATTTGTAATGTTATTTTCAAGTCATTTAGTTTTAAATGCTAATAAAATCTGATTCTTTCAACATTATATAAAAAATACTTGATTACAAATATGAATGTGAAGATAGATAATATTGAAAAATGCATTAAGAATCCATTAAATTATTAAATTTATGTTGCTTTAAATATTGCTCATTTTGCAGAGAGCTTAGTGACCATGTTAACACGGGCTTGTCAGTGAGACTGTTCGATGTAGTTTTTTCTCTGAAATAATGTACTAAACTAAATTTTAAAATTTCGAGTTAACCGAAACGCAAGGTGCGAAAATCTAAAATTACACCGTTGACCTAATTCGCATTGTCTAGACAGCATATCAAACAGATGTGGGACTCTAATTCAGGAGGAGGAGGAGACTCTTTCCCCTTTTTTATTTCCTGTTTCAGAAAATTTGGTGTAAAATTCAGAAATCTATATATTTTAAATGCTAAGCATTTCCTTTCGACAGTCCGTGAGACCAAACTACTGCATCAAATCACACCATTCTCTTTTTAAACGAAAAGTATTTGGCCACAGATTTGTTATCGCATATTTGTTTGTTCAAAAATTTTATTAATTAGCCACAATTTTCAATTAAAATTTCACGTATGCGCATGCGTAGTAAATAAGTACAAGTCTGCCTTTGGTGTGACGCACTGCACATGCGTAGAGATCCTCGCTCAGTTGAACTATTACTTAACAGCTAGAAGTTTAGTTTTAAATGCGTCTGCATCCCAAATATAATTTATTCGGTCGCGGGAATATCAGATGCAGGGCCCGACTTAGACAGTGGGGGGCCCTGGGGCAAACATTATTAGGGGGGCCCCCATCTATCTTAAAATTTTTTGTAAATTATACTTGAAGTGACTAAAACTGAAATTCATAACTATTGTATCTGTACATAAATTTCGTACCAAGTACTATTCACATCTATATACATAATAGCAGAAGAAAGACAACTTTAAGAAACTATAAAATACAGATTTTTTTTAGATTACAGGAATATGAGGATAAAGGTGAGGCCTTAAGGAGGTAATGGGTACTAAACAGAAGGGGTAGGAGAAGACAGACCCTTAAAATTGAAAAAAAAAAGAATTTTGGTCACTTTTGACCATTTTTTATCATTTGATACTCCTTAACAAAAAACTTATATCTGTCCTTGGGGGGGGGGGGCCCTAAAGCCGGGGGGCCCGGGGCAATTGCCCCGCATGCCCCTGCCTTAGTCAGGCCCTCGGATGAACACAGCCCGTGAATCACGTGACAAACTGGAAGTGGCTTGTCATGTGATCGCAGCCGTGCCGCTGAAGATAGATTTGGCGCGAAATACTGCTGATTTGGCAAATAATCGCTAATTTGGCGAAGTATAAAAATATTAGCTTACCTAAAAAAATTTACTGAATTTTGGTCGTGCTTTAACTTTTAACAACGTTTGTTCGATTAAATGTTTCTTTGATAGAATAACAATTTTAAAACAATGGGCAACAAGTAAACAATTTTCAAAATTTATGATGAGAAGATAGTCTACCATCCCCCCCCCCTCCTGAAATAATCAATTTGTTTCAGCTTTCAAATATTCAGACACAATACATTTTGAACATAGGTAGAACCTGTACAGTGATGATGCTTAAATATTTTGATTTCGGAAATTTCATTAAAAAAGTGTGCCTTTCAACCCCCCCCCCCAAAAAAAAAAAAAATAAAATTATAATGCAGTTTTAATTTGTTATAGGTATTCCAATTTTATAGGGAGATCCTGTGAATATACTTTGTGAAAACAGTCATATTTAATATTAGTCTATTACTATTTAAAAACACATTATCAAAAATATTATTTTAAATAGGAGTTCTTTAAATTATCTTCTTAAAGTTTACAATAAATGGATATTTAAATAACAGAATTACTATTCAAAATTTATCTGTTTACAAAATGGAAGCATCAATGACAATTTAAAAAATAAAACTGCATTTTATTGGAGGTAGGAGAGAGGAGTAGGAGGTATCCAAAAGACTCAAAAGATAATTTTAAGCAGTGTTCACTGTAGCCCAAGAGGAGAAATACGCAATTTAATTGAACTTTATTTGTAGGCACAGTTTGTACATTTGGAGAAAATTTTATGAAAAGATTTCTCTAGTATTTAATAATGAACAACAAATTAAAATCTTCCAATTTACAATGCCCCTTAGGTATATTAGAAGGTATATGGAAACATACACCATATACCTTCTGGATTTTCTTAATAAGCTCTGTACATCTTCTGTTTCTGAAATAAAGTTATAGCATATACTTCAGCCATGAACATTCATGATTGTAACACATACCCTCTGGTATTTTTATTGCTACAAACACTGATAATGCCACATACATTCTTTATATTAAAAAATACACTAATTTGTCCTGTTTGAAATTACTTTCAAGACAATCAACTGATTGGCAAGTAAATAATAACTGAGTGAAATTTTGTCTTGTGCAGAATTCTAATCCAAAACCTTTTGCTTTAATTGAAAATGCTTTACCATTTAAAGCTGTTCTTAAATCAAAACAGGCAACTTAATGACATAAGTTTCAATTTTTTTTTGTTCAGAAATACATGAAATTAGCAGATGTTGTTATTCAGAAACTATCGAATCACATTTATTTTCCTGATTTTTTATTGCAAACACAATAGATTTTTCAGAAAGAATCAGGTGTCAAAATGGATGTTTTGAACCGACTTTCCCTCACTGTTAAAAATTTTGCAGCATTCTGACCAGTCATTTGACCGTTTTCTGAAAAAACAGTAACATAACCATTATTTAACTGTTTTTTTACCATAAAATTGGCAATAATATGTTCAGAATAGCGTAAAGTGACAGTTGTTTTATTGATATCAATAAAAAAGCGGTCAAATTACTGGACAGAATGCTGCAGATTTTTAACAGTGCTGCGAAAGCAGAAAAAATTATCAAACTGCTGTGAAAAATGTGTTCGTCACGTGATCGAAAAAGCTTATAACTCAAAAAGCAATTTATTGTCAAAAAAATGGAAAACTGGATTGAATTCTAAATCGTTTCCAGATTCATGCTTTCCAATTTTATATCTTTCCGTTAAAAAATGAATTTCTAAATGTATCAAAACATTTTGCGCTTGTTCAGCAGAACAGTTGAGAACACCCTTAAGTTATCTGGATAACACCAAAGCCTATTAATATTTGCTCAGACAACCCACTGGTCATTTCAGATTAAATATTGTATTAGTTGAAGTGTCTGATAAAAAAAATCTTATCTGGCCTTTTTTTTTTTTTAAATATATTCCTGTCACTCTATGTTATGAGTTAAGACTCATTTTCCTTTCTTATGTTTAACTATTGTGTGTCTAATTTCAGTTATTAGTAATCTTTATTTCTATACAATTCAGTGAAGTTCATTACAATAGACACTTTATTATTTTTTATCTAAACAATTTTCTTTTAATATTCAGTCTCTCTTATTTTTCTCTGTTTTATGTCTTATCCAGATCTGAACAGAAACATTCTTAATTCCTTTCCCCAATCATATGGCTTTCTTGTCACAAGGTATTACAAATAACTCAGGTGGGCGATTAAATATGCAATTCAGACCTCTGGCAGAGTTAGGATGTTCACTTATTAAAATATGTCTTCATGACAGAGTCCCCTCAGCAACATAGACAATCACTTCATTGAGTTGACATCTGACATTTCAGAATTAATTAAAATTGGATTTTCATAGAATTTTAACTAATTTTGAAAATTCAACCATGAATTTTCCTATGTTTGTGTTATGTTTTATTGGCGTTTTTCAAGTAAATAAATGTCAATGTTCAAAAGCTGTTTATGTCTTCATCTTATGTCAGTCAATACAAGTGCTATCAAGGATGTTATGTTATCGAGCTTAACATGTAACTGAGTCAGTGAGCTGGTGATTTTCTTTTCCTGGTAGAAAACATTTTAATAATTCTTAACACATTCCCGATATCTGTTAAAACAAATGATGGTTGTTTTACATTGGAATTTACAATTCATAATTCAACAATAGCATAGATTTTTTTATCAAATTACAAAAACGTGCTCTTCCACAGATTTAAAAACAGGTGTCATTTTAACAGCAAATAAAGATTGTCAATTACTTTAACCCCTTCAGTATGAACATCTTTTATTAAATTTCTATCTTTTATCACCAGATTTTTAAAACAAAAATTTTTTCTCAATTAAATTGCGAAAATGCTTGGATATAAGACAAAATGTACAATAAAATATTACTGGTGAGAATAATTAAGGATTCTCAGCACCTTATGGAATACGTATACCAGTCGCCTTTCACCAATTGGTTAAGGTGTGATTACTTTTTTTCTAAACAACCTAGAAATTTGAAATTAATAGCACAAAACGGTAAAATAAATTAGTTCTAAAAATTATCTTGATCATACATAAAAACACGAAAATTTGTTGAAAATCAATTTTTTAAAGTATCAATTTATATGCCATCTCAAATAAATTTCGTTCTCTTTCAGAATGTCTTAAAAAAAACCCTTTGTGCTATTACACTAACCCACTCGTTAATCCTGTTATCTTTATTTTGTGTTACACATTGAAACTTTTATATAAGGTACACTGAAATACTGCTGATAATTAGGGATGTACTGAATATTCGGTATCTTTTCGGTATTCGGCCATGTTACTGAGTATTCGGTTAGGCCGAATATCAAACTATTCGAGTAAGCCGAATATGAAACTATTCGGCCTGCCGAATATCAAAGTATTCGGCCGAATCCAATACTTAATAAAGTCTTTTAAAACAAATTTCTTAAAACTTTTCACAATTTCTACTTTTAACTGTCAATTTATAAATTTATTTAAAATAATTCGAAAGAAAATCATATTTAAATAAAATAGAATGTTTTTACATTATTTATTTGCTGTTTGTAAAGTTTAACTTAAGAAAATTAACCATGAGAAGGATTAAAATGGTGATTTATTAAGATTCTCCTTAGGAATAAATGATGCGAGTGTAGATTCCTATGCAAGTTCCCAAATTTTATTTAACAAATACTCTGTTTATTGCTTTTTCCAAATAAAAGTCCTTAAACAAGAAAGAAAAACTTTTGAAATTAGTAATAGCTATCAAGGCAGACAATTTTTGTTCATGAAACCATAATCAACTTATTGAATCATTATAAGTACATCGTATTTGTATTTCATCTCACTCTAGGACGAACTTGTATTTTTGTTTGTTGCATTAACAATAAATAAGATATCATAACTATTTTCAACTCACATGCTTTGATTTCTGTAAAATATATGATGGGAAAGATGGAAAATGCCACCATTCATAAGAAAAGAACTAGACATTTCTGAGCTAGACATTCATTTATTCAGAAGTAAGTTAAAGATAAATAAAGGAAGTGATTATTAAGTTGAAAGTATACTTTATATTGAAAAAAAATCTGCCTTGAGTTGTTTAAAAAGAACAATTATGAGACTGTACAGTGTTTTTCTTCAACCATTTTTTCATTATTTCTCTTTCATTTTAAAATGTTTGTTTCAATTTGTAGAAGAAATCATGAAATGTAAAATTTTATTAATTAAAAAAGTCTCATAATTATGCTTCTTAAATTAAAAAAAAATAGATGTTTTTTCAACACTAAATATTCTTATAAAAAGCTCTTGCTTATCAAAAAATAAGTTTCTCTTATTAAATATTATGTAAAATTGTTTTAAAAAGTAAGATTTTAATACATTTAAACTTTGAAATATAAAAAGTATTCGGAAAGCCGAATGTTTGGTATTCGGCCGAATAGTTATTATTCGGCCCAACAATTACTATTCGGTTTGCCGAATATTCGGTATTCGGTTCAGCTGTCAGCTGAATATTCGGCATTCGGCCAAAATCACTATTCGGTGCATCCCTACGTTAATGAAGGACTAAGATTTATGAGTATGGTAAATGAATATCTAAAAGATTTTGTAATAGAAAAATTGAAATCTGCAAAACAATTGCTTTTTACTTTAAGTAAGATTCGGTACTACTCTGTTATCCCGTCAACCAATTTCACTAAATTATACATATTAACATAATTTTTATTTTAAATAACGAAAAAACAAATAATTAGTAGAATATTAATCAAAATACAAATAAAAAGTCAAAATAAAAATCACTTAATGACATTTTAAACACGTAAATCGTATTTAATGTTATTGAATGTGACATTCACGATCATCCATTATTGGTATTTAATCTTATAATTTGGCGATAATTTTTTGGTCGATGGGATAACCTAGTAGTGCCTAAGATTCTTTTATAGGTCATAGTACTTTTTGCATGTACACAAATCTTTACATAAAAAATACAAATCAGTTAAAAATTTAGAAATTGATTGAAAATTTGAATCAATTCTCCATTTCTTTTGTGCCTGATTAATGTAATTTATAGCCTTCGGGTACTTAAACTTCGAATAATTACTATTAGAAAATAATTCTATTAGATAATAATTCACTATTAGAAAAATTAAAAAAAAAATGTAAAAACTCCAAATAAGGGACAAAAGTTCTGGTCCCATATGCATTCTTTATTCAAAGGTTTTACTGTATTTTAATTTTTAATAAAGCTTTGTTTATTTTAATTAGGTGTAGTTACCTATTTCAATACAATCACCTTATTTAGAATAAACATAGCAAGATAATCACAATCTATTTCTATTAAGGGGATTCTATTTCTTAGAGAGAAAATAGTAGGTTCTTTCATATGTAGGAAAAAGGTAGGTTAAGTTTGTTTTTGTGCAGTTGAAAAAGTAATAAAAAAAGCAGCTTAAATAAGAAAAAATATATTGAAATATAGATTAAATAACTGTAATGTAGCACTAATAAATTAACAATACTCATAATGTATATCAAGTTTTTATTTACACTATATGCCATACATAACATAATGAAAGGTTACAAAATACAACAAGGCTCAAAATGGGAGCATAGTTTCTGAATTAGCATTCAAAATATTTAATTAAAAAAATGATAATAGCTATATCAAAATCGTATGTAACATCACAAATAATTATTATTACGATGCATTTTAATAATTTTTTCTATAAAATTAAGAAATATGAATACAGAGGAAATCTTAACATAGGATAGAACTAAGAAACACGTTTACATTATAATAATTTGTTACACTAACAATATTTATCTCTCACACAGTTTAAAAAAAAGCTACCTAAAAATTCACTTGTCACTGCCAAGTAAAATTATGTTTCTCCACCCCTGCTAATGTCAGTATTACATTATCGATTAATTTAAACACTGGTACTACATAATTTAATTTAAACACAGATGCAAAACAATTTAAATTTGAATACTGGTACTATATAATTAAACACTGATGCGAAACAATATAAATTTGAATACTGATGCAAAACAATTTGAAATTCAATACTGGTACAATATAATGTGATTTAAAGACTAATGCAAAACAATTAAAATTTTTAATAAAAGTATTAAACAATTTACTTTAAAAACCGATGCAAAACAGTTTAACTTTGAATACTGCTTCTACATACTTAAAGACTGATGCGAAACAATTTGAACTTCAATATTGGTACAATATAATTTAAAGATTAATGCAAAACAATTTCAATTTGAATAAAAAGATTACACAATTTACTTTAAACACTGATACAAAACAATTTCAATTTGAATAAAAAGATTACACAATTTACTTTAAACACTGATACAAAACAATTTGAACATGGGTACTGTACAATTTACTTTAAACAATGATGCAAAACAATTTAAATTTCAAAACTGGTACTACATACTTAAACAATGATGCGAAAATTTTTTTAAACACTGGTACTACATAATTTACTTTAAACACTGATGAGAAACAATTTAAACACTGGTAATACATAATTTAATTGAAACATTGATAATACATTTTTTAATTGAAACACTGGTAACACATTATTTAATTGAAACACTGATGCGAAACAATTTAAACACCGATGAGAAACAATTTAAATACGGGTACTAAATAATTTAATTTAAACACTGATGCGAAACAATTTAAACACTGGTAATACATAATTTAATTTAAACACTGATGCGAAACAATTTAAATACTGGTACTAAATAATTTAATTTAAACACTGATGCGAAACAATTTAAACACTGATGCAAAACAATTTAAATACTGGTACTAAATAATTTACTTTAAACACTGATGCGAAACAATTTAAACATTGGTAATACAAAATTTAATTCAAATACTGATGCGAAACATTTTTAAACACTGGTACTACATTATTTAATTTAAACACTGATGCAAAACAATTTAAACATTGGTACTACATTATTTAATTTAAACACTGATGCAAAACAATTTAAACACTGGTAATACATAATGCAATTTAAACACTGGTAATACATAATTTAATTGAAACTCTGATGCGAAACAATTTAAACACTGGTAATACATAATTTAATTTAAATCTTTGAAGTCTGACAATTATTTTTGATATGAAGTGCAATTTTTGCATACATAATTATATGTCTTGTGGCTGAAAGCAGCTTCGGGAATTTTCCCACAATCCTTGTGAATCCATTCACTGCATTTTCCACATTGTGCCATTCTCATTCCTGCTGACTTCACATCATTAAAATAAGGCATCCTACATATGCAATAAATTGCACATGCGAATGTTTGTTCTTTTACTCGTAGAATGCGTTTTGAAGTCTCTGGAAAAGCAGTGAATACTCCACTTTTCAAGCACATTTTTAAATGTTTTCTTATCTGCACTGAGTCATAACTTATGATTGTGGGGTCTTTTCCCATAACTAGAGAAATAGCAAAAGCTATAGCTAGTACCCCACAATCATTTGATGATGGAAGTTGCTTTTGGACAGCTTTAACAGTTATTTTGATGCATTTTGATACACTGCAAACAATGGCAGCAATTTGTCTCTTTAAATCGGGACTTGGTATGAGGCCCAGTGAATCATACACATTTATGTTCGAATTTGATATAATTTGTATCGTAACCCAATGGTTAGTATTGACATGCAGAATCTGCGTGCCAGACGACTTGATAGAAAAAGACAAGTTTTGTCCCAGCAGCGTATTTTGAAAGCCAGGATCCTTCCATTGTGATTTTAATTTTGCTTGGGCATAATTAATAACAATGTCCGATAGCATGGCATTGGGCATGCATTCATTTTCTATGATATCATTGGATAATCCACTAGAATACAATTTTTTTCTTTTATTTGTTTTACCGTTTTTATTTTCTATGACACTTATCACACCTCTATTTATTTTAACAACTGAGTTTTTAGTTAAACCTATTCCGGTATTTTCAGTTTTTACGACTGCTGCACCCCTATTTGTTTCATTTACAAAATCATTTTGATGATTCAAAGATTCTTCATCACTGGATTGATGAAGAATTGGTAAAGTGCAATCTGTGACTATTTCAAAATGTCCATCAATTAAAACATCAGCATCTTCAGTTTCATTTTCAATGGAAATTTGTTTAGATGCCTGTCTTATGGCATTTGCTTTTGTTCCAACTCTTCCAACTATGCCTCTTTTAGTGCATGCCTTAAGTTTCCCATATTGTTTCTTGATAGAATCATTTGTGGCGTCTTTCATTCACTTATCTGTTTCGACTTTCTTTGGCATATTATTACAGTTTTTTTTATTATCATCAATTTCCACTGGCAATCCTGTTGATTTATCACGATTAACTCTGCCTTCCATTTTACCAGTTAATTCTAATAAATTACTCTCCAATTCTAATAAAGCAGTTTCAAGGAGCATCCATAAGATGGAACCTGAATTTCTCATATGAGAATTACATTTATTAATCAATTTTCGTCTGTTACTTCCTCTTTTTTTTCAACTCTTCATATGCATCTTGGGTTTTCTCTTGAGTTTCTTCTGGTATCACATCGTCACATTGATTTTCTAGATCAATTATCTCCGAATCAATTTGATTGCAGTTATTATCCAACAGTTCTGTATCGCAACAAAACAATGGGTTGGATAATAACCACTCAGAAATGCGTGATATATGATACTGTTTAAATTTCTACCCAACAATTAAACAATGCTTACTTAGTAAGCGTGTTCTTCTAAAATCATTACAAGAACAAGAACAGATGCGATTTTCTTTGTCGAATTTCACACTATATATTTTTCCACACTTTGATGTGACCTGGAATGAGCCACATGTTAGCTTAACCAAATCAGTATTTTCAAAATTAAGATAATCAAGTTTATCTTGCATATGCTCAATGAACCATTTTGGGCGCTCATGTAAAAATGTGGTAACTGGTCATTATATTTCATATATTGAGCAGACATTCTTACATTACTTGTGACATAAGTGTTATATCTTTGGGGTAAGAATGTATTAATCAATACCCCAATAATTTCAGATAATTGACAATTTCGGTATCCATCCAGGAATCTGCATTTCAGCTCTTCATTTATTCGCTCAACACCATTATTTATATTTAACAGCATACTGTCGGGCTTGTAAGCTAAGGACCACCGTCTTATTTCTGGCTCCCATGTATTCTCAAAATAGTTTTTTAATGGTGTAGAAGCATAATGTTCCCAATTTTTCAAATTTTTACAGCCTGTTGTAGCTCTACATCATTTGGAGCATTTGCAATTTTCCACAGATGATTTAGAGCCTCTTCTTTTGGAATGGATGAGTTTTGACTCCTGGACAGCCATCTGTTCCATGCTTGTTCTCTGTGAAAACTGCAAATAAATACACTAATTCCTGGGAAGACTTTTTCCAACTCAGATATTTCTTCTGCAGCAAAGTCTACCATAGCATTTTTGGAAATAATGTCTTCATTCCATGTTTTTATGATTTCCAATGCCTCGCATATTGAAGCTACTGTCTCATATTGTAACATGATTACGGCAACTACTTGAAAATTTACGTTAGTCTTAACTACAAGGAAATACAGTGGAATTGCATATTTGCAAACTCTGTATGTGGCATCAAGTAAAACAGCTTCCCCAGCATATCGATGATAAAGTCGCCGCATGTCGCTGTTCTGGTAAACAAACAGAAAGTGGTGCTTTGATACAGATTTCCATGATAAATTGCATGAACCCTCTTTTTCATTATCTCCATCTTCTCCGAACTCTTCAGCACTTATTGTTTCTTTGATAAATGGACGGAAATATAAATCACGTTTATCAAAAGATTTTAGCAACTTTTCTGTGTTTTCCATATCAATTTTGCTATGGCGAATGTCTCTTTTACCTTCTTTAATTATTCCTTTAGTTGTGGGAATATCAGGAAAAAAACGTCTTCTCTTCTTGTCATTTTGCTTTAAATCTGTTCTAACAAATATTTCTAGGAGTTCAGATATTACTAATGCATTTCTTTTCCCTTCACGTACAAACTCTTATTTTTGAGCGCACTACCGGATCAACTGGTTCTGTAACTGCAGAAATCTCACCTTGGATGTGGTTCTTATGAGCATCAGCAGAAGGCAATGTAAACCAAAAAACTTCCTCCCCTTCAACATTTTCATTATTTCTAAGCTTATCTTTGATCTTTGTAGATATTGCTTCTTTTTGTGACCTTGTAGGATTTTCCAGCTGTAAATAAAAAATAATTTTAGTTACTATTCTACTAAAACATGGTTTTAACATTCAAAATATAGAATTAAAACGATATTTATAAGATTGTCTTTCGTGGCATATTTTGATTAATTACAATGTGCTTTATTTTGCTTTAGCGCAATAAAGAAGAACTCAACAGATCCCTTTTTTTTAAAGCAAAAGAAGTTAAACTTGGTAGGATGACTTATAATCAAGATTTAAAAAACAAACTTTAAAACTTCTTTTTATCATTAATGTTTTTGATTTGATAAAAAAAATTGATTTTAAAAAAGGAAAAGAATTACAGTGTAAAAAACCAAATTTGTTAGAATGAAAACTAACAAACTGATTGATTTGCAAATTTCAGATAATTTATAACACATAATAAAAATTTAAAAAAAGTACATAAAATTTCAGGAGGGGGAAAGGGGGTAATAAATTTTTTAACCATTTCCAGCACACCGTACCCAGTTAAGAGAGTCTTAATATCTAAAAAAGTCGTATGTAAATTCAGGTGACAGTCGATAATTTGTCATTTTACTAACAGAATAATTTGCACATGCCGGAAAGGGTTAAGGAGTCAGTGATCAAATATTTAAAAACATGCCATTTTAAATGCAGATTTTTTTGACAGAACTCAGGATAAATATTACTTATTTCATATAAGATGTCAAAAGTGTTACTTACTACTGTTTTCGAGCAGTAATTTCATCAATTACCTAAAAATTTTGCAGAAGTCCACTACCTCCTAGACTAATATGTCTATGAGTAGGTTAATTAACAGGGTTTCATCCAGAAACGGTTTTGATAATAGTTTGCCCCCTGGTGGTCGAATGTGGAAATAAAATTTTTAAAACTATACTAAAAGACCCCCCTCCCTTCAAGAGCATGCCTACTATACCATGCCGTAGACAGCAGGGACACAGTTCAAAGTTTGTTCTGTTGCAAATTGGGTTCTTTTTATGAGATTTTGCAGTACAAATCCCACATTCACATAAGGATATTATTACAGTCCCAGGAGACTCAGCTAGTTTAAGATGCCACACTACTGACTGAAAAAGACCCAGATGATAATGTAAAGTCTATGGGGGCGTTCTTCTCAATATTTCGCTCAAATTTTAATATTTTCACATGGGATAGCTAAGGATTTTTAATTTTCATGTCAGATAAAAAAAAACTAGCTTTCAGAACTGGTTATGAAACTGAAGCTATCCTAATATAAAAAGAATATAATCAAAATCAAAAAAGTAAAAACTAGGCTGGTTGTGGATTGTTCCTAGCTATCCTATGCAAAATCACATCAAAATACAGTAGACTCCCTTGCCCTCCTAAAATCTGCAATTCTCCAAAATCCGCACATAATTTACAGATGTAAACAATGAAACATCCAGTTTAGATGTATGGACAAAATTGTACTTTTTAAATTTTATATTAGTTCATATGTATTTTAATTTGTAATTTTCATTGATATTACTAAATTCAAGTGTTTTCATGAAGGAGAAATAAATTTATTTCTGAAAAAATTCAAGATATTGCTGTAATCACTATCTTGCTATCAAATATATTTATGTATTAACTAAACTTTTTTGGTTATTAAGTCTGTCTAAACCTGAAATAAAACTTCCTTATTTTATGATTTGATGTGAATTAATAATGTATCTTTATAAAGCAAATTTCACATGAAAGATACACCTTATCATCATAATAAATGCTTAATCATACATTATTTATTAGCTTGACCTTTGCTTTTAATATTTTAATCATGTAAAAACTGTCTAAATTTTTATTATTTTAGTTTATTACTTATTTTAATATTTTATTATATTGTAAGCCTTTATAATAGTTTCGATTTTCATTGTTAATTACATTCAAATTACTGTTTAAAAAATGTAAACAAAATAATGATCAGAAATCCGCAAAACTTCTGGTCCCAAGCGCCCCACCAGTGGCCGAGAGGGTCTGACCTCTCAACTGGTAGACGGCAGGTGCTGTGTTCGAACCCAATCGCGGCCGTCGGCCTAACCGTTCGGAGTTTTCGTGGTTTTCTTCGAACCTTGCGTAAATACGGGTTAGGTTCCTTTAGAAGGACCCCCACGAAGGGCATCCCTCCCCCTGGGCCTATATCCCTAGCGTAGATAATCGGCCGACACTCTGGTCCCAAGCTGTGCGGATTTGAAGGAGTCTACTGTATTAAAATTTGAGCGAGATATTTGAAAAGAACACTCCCATAGACTTTACATTATCATCCGGATCTTTTTCAATCAGTAGTATGAGCTCTTAATGATAAAATGTACCGTAATTTCACACGTATCCGTCACATCTCAGATAAATCTATTTCTTCCTACAATTTATTTTAAATAAAATGTGATTTACTTTTGCTTAGCATTTATTTGACTTTTTTGTTACAATAAAATTTCCGATCTGAAAAAGAATTAACTGAGCCACAGTGTATATGTGCGAATGGTATATGCAATTCAGCCAAAATGAAAAATTTTGTTTTTCTTCCACATATTTAACCCCCCTACTCACACAACCTTTTGGAAAGAAAGGATGGAGAAAAAATTTCAAATATAATGCAGATTTTAGATGAGTGATACTTGATTGAGATTTTAGATAAATCACTTTACTATAGAATGAAAAATAGGTTGGTTGGTTGATTTGAGTTTAATGGCGCAAGGTCCCCTTTGGGACATGCTATACCAAGACAATGTCAAAATGAAAACACTGCAATAATTATATAGTAGTAACAACCAATAAAAACAGCAATGGTAGGTAAATAAAACATGCAATCAAAAGTTAACAATAATGCAAGATAGAAAAAAAAAATAAAAGCTAAATTTTTATTTGTTATTTTATTATAAACCAAAATCATTCAAAGAAGTACATTTACTAGCACAATTACACTATATCTTGATAGATATATATATCAAAAAACCCTGCTTTTACTTTAAAAACTTTCTCAAAATGAATATGATATGCCTTTAGTAATTAAATTCATGTACATGAAAAATTCAATTCAATATCTATGAAATTTGCACGGTTTCTTATACTGACCTGTAACTGAAGCAGTGCATACACCCTGAAGACTGTTATTGATACTGGACAATCCAATTTCTTTGTAGTTTGTGTCAAATTGTAGGACTTTTGAAAAACATGGTCCGTCTTTGCCTAAAAAAGGAATTTAAAAAAAATAATTACATTATATGCAAAAAGTTTACTTATTAATACAGTAGAGTTCCGCAATTCTGAATTAATTGGGGCTGAACACTGTTCGGTTTAGTAGGAATTCAAAATGCGAAAAGGACATGTTCTAAGTTTTAACATTACCTTTAACAGTTCTTGATTTCAAGCAATTTAAATGCGAGAAATTGTGAAAAAATCCATCATGAAGAATAACGCATTTTCACAAAACGTAGTTATCACAACAAATATTGTTATAAAAAAATATTTTCTATTCCAGGTAAGATAAAAACATGATCAAACATCATTTTAAAGATAAAAAACAGGGAAATTTTAAAGTGCAATAAAATTATTTTAGAAAATTTTAAGATTTTTATGTCCTAGACCCCCTGAAGTTTGGAACAGCAATGCTATGAAATGATTACTGTTTTTGAATATAAATCCTATGATGACATGCCTATTTTCATTTCTTCCCGTTTACTATATTCTATCTTCTTGATTTAAATATGATCTTCCTTCATTGTTTAGAAGATTTATCGTTTACATTCCATCATTTTTGATAGGAGTATATACTAGTTTAAAATATTTGGTACGGTACTACTTGGTTATCCCGTCGACCATTTTTGCCAAATTATATAAATCATCAAACTAATAGCCAAATTACACATATTGATGCAATTTTTATTTTAAATAATAACAATAATAAACAAATAATTAGTAGAATATTAATAAAAATACAAATAAGTTGAAATAAAAATCACTTAATGATGTTTTTAATATATGTATCGTAATTAATGTCATTGAATGTGACATTAATGATCATTCATTATTGACGTTTAATCTTGTAGTCTGGTGATAGATTTTTGGTCGACAGGATAACCAAGTACAATAGACTCTCTCAAATCTGCACACAATTTATGGATGTAAACAATGAAACATTCAGTTCAGTTGTAGGTGGAAATTTTGACTTTTTAGTTTTATATCAATTCCATATATTTTATCCTTATTATCAATTTCATATATTTTTAATTTTTGTTAAGGTTATTGAATTCATGTTTTTTCTTGAAGAAAGAATAATTTATTTCTGAAAAAATTAAGATATTGCTAATATCATTGGTAATTATAATTTTACAAAATTTATGTACAGCCAAGGTTCTATAATCCGCACAAGCTGGGGCCAAAGGTTGTGCGGATTATGGAATATTGTGGATTATAGAGTATTATGGATTATATGTCATTTAATTATACTATTCTTAATTCTATAATCAGTATAATATGAAAAGATAAATATGAAATCTAATAATTTATTATGCTATCTCAAAAAATGCCCTTTTAAAGTTATTTTATTAAAACATTGATACATTTATTTATGTAAAAATAAATACATATGTTCTGTAGTACAGCTTCTTTTTTATTGTTAATAAAACAAAAAAATTATATTATAAAAAAGAGACGTTTAATTATGTTTTTTTTCATTTTTTTTATTATTTATTTCAAAAAAATCATTTTTGGATCATGAATTTGTAAATTTTTTTAGTTGTTTATTTCATTGTTTACATTCGTAAAATAATGCGAATTATGGGTGCACGGATTATCGATCCTTGACTGTATTAATCAAGCTTTTTTAGTTATTAAGTCTGGCTAAACCTCAAATAAAGCTTCGTTATTTTATGATCCTGATGTGAAATATTAATGCACCTTTATGAGGCAAATTTCTTTGAATAATTTAGAAGAATCATCACATTTCATCTTTATAATGAATATTTAAATGTACATTATTGACTATTAACTTGATCTTTGCTTTTAGTATTTTAATCATTTTAAATATCTAAATTTTTATTACTTTAGTTTTTTTACTTATTTTAATATTTTAGTATATTGTAAGCATTCATTATACTTTTGATTTCACAATTAATTACATTCAAATTACTTAAAAAAATATACACAAAGCACTGACCAGAAATCCACAAAATTCTAAAATCTGCACAACCTTTAGTCCCAGGCTGTGCAGATTTGAGGGAGTCTACTGTAGTACCAAATATTTAAGATAAAATATTTTACATTTAATTATCAAATAAATTGAGCTGATCTACAATTTTTGTTATACTTTCTGACCATTATCAAGAATATATATATGCATGTGCGAGACAGAGAAGTTTTCCATTCTTTCCCCATAGAAAATAAAAATAGAAAGGAAGAAAAATATCTAAGAACTGCAAAAAAAATCCATTCATATCCATTGTTTAATAGTTAAAAAATGTAAAATAAAATTCGGCTCTACATGATTATCTCAAAATGACTCCCAAAAAACAATCACTCCACTATAAGATTAAATACCAATATTATCAAATTTACTTGACATCAAACACGTTATATATATTTCTTACATCATCAATAGATTTTTAATTTATGTTTTTATTAGTGTGTTATTAATATATTATTTAAAATAAAAATTATATCAATTTGTGTAATTTGGCAAATAGTTTGGCAATGAAAATAATTTGGGAGAAATTAGTTACAGATTAACATGTAGTACCTAAAATTCAATTAATAAAAAAGTATATTATAAACTGTTAGCTGCGTAAAGTTTCAAATTTAGGTTTTAATGAGACTAATATTAAATAAAATTCATGGCAACTTTTAATAGTCATTTAGTTTTAAAAAGTAAATATTGTTAAAAAAGTTGCAATGAGTAAAAATAAATGCTTTACCAAGTATTTTTAGATAAATTTACGATAAAAAGCAAGCATAACTGATTGCAAATTATAAACTTAAAATTCTTTCACACCGTGGAATAAGTAGGCCGATTCTCTATCGCCTTAAAGAAATAGGAATTAGTTATGCAATACAGAAACTTACCACGATTTCAGCAATTATTTTAAAAGCAACTCATTATCAAACACACACATATATTTATATATATGCTCACACACATACATATATAACATTAATACCAGGCTAACTAAAAAATGTCTTTTTTTTGGCATTCTACCAGGAATAGAAATTAGGAATTTTAAGTAAAGTGTCATATAGTGCCTACATTTTCTTCTAAATACCAAACAGCATTTCATGTTTGCAATTTTAGATTATGTGTTACACCCATATTTTCTCTTTTTTTTAGCAACCATATTAACAATAATATTGTTTCTGTTTCTATGTGTTACGGGCAGAAGTGAGTGTGTATATTTAACAATTTGCCTTAATCATTAAAACAATTTAAAAACTGGCTTTCTATAAAACCCGATTAAACTACTATAAATGGATTTTAGAAATATGTTCAAAATTCTTTTTATAAAGCTAATATGAATCTAAAAGTTGAAAATACCAAGAATACAAAAATTAAATTGAAAAATCAAAATAATAATGTTTAAAATCAGGTCTATTAATATTATCATATGTTATATCTGGATATCATCAATTAAAGGCCTTTTTAGCACTAATCTTTCAATTGGGCCCATATAATTTTAGGGACGTAGTTTTAACGTCAGTTTTATCAGTCATCAGTTAAAGTAAAGTCATCTTAATTTGATTGACAGGTGCAAGTCAGTTTTAAACCATGCTTTAGAACAAGGTGCGCAAGAGTTTTAAGAACGCATGGTTCTAATGGATAGTTCTAATCATGGTTCTAATATCAGTCATTGGTTAATGCAATGCATCTTAAACATGTTTTACTGTCTAATATTTTATGGAAAACAGGTGTTCTTAGGAAAAAGCTTGAGTTAAAGTAGGAGTAAAAGCGTTTGTTAAACAAAAATTAAAAAAAGCTAGGTGTCCAATTTAAAAAGTAAGTATACATTAATTTTGTTGTCATCAAAAGATATTTTAGTTGCATTTAGCAACTTATGACTGCTAATTTCTAATCCTGCATGATACATACTAATGAAATGACTTTGTTCTTATAAAATCCAAAACTTTTTTTTAAAAAATTTTACAAAATAAAATTATAGACTAGATGTATAGAAAATTAAAATTTAAATTCAGTCTAAATCATACCTTCTCTTGCTTTTTTTTCAAGATATTTCTTTTTGTTGGCAAGATTTTTGTCTTTTCCTCGATGACAAGTATAATGCCTTCTTCCTATGGGAAAGTAGGGGATACCATTCTTCCACTGAAGCCTCGTATTTTCAGAAATTTGATCTAGAGATGAAAAAATAGTATGATATAGATAAGATGCCGGCGTACTACACAATAATTCACAATTGAAGGTCAATGACATGCCATTGCTTCAAAAAATTTTATAAGCAGTTTTTTTTTTTTTTTTTTTTTTTTTTTTTAGAAGGCATGTTTTGGATACAGAAAAGTTTACACAACACTGCAGTAAGATGATAAAATCTGAACTATATTCAGGGAATTAAAGTTTAAGTTAATTTAATCCAATAGCGTCACTTTAAACTTAGCAACATGCACAACAACTTATAAAATCCTAATTAAGAAAATAATTTCTCAATACTTACACTTTTCATTTAAGAAGCCTTTCTCACTGTTATCAACATTAAATTTCGAAAATGTATTAATTTCATACTTCTGAAGAATTTCTATAAATTCTTGGAATGATTTCGTCGAATCCTTAAAGTTTTCGGACTTTAAAACCATTTTTTTTCCCGCAAGCAAATAATTCACAAATACAACAACGTGTAGATCTGTAGATCGACCGATTACAACGTGTTCTGACAAACCTTCATTCAGACTTCGCCTCTTCCGGTTTGTCACGTGATTCACGGGCTGTGTCCATCCGATATTCCCGCGACCAATTTATTCGATCTCACTGTAAACAAGCTTTTCTTTTTATCACAATGTTATTATTTGTCTCTTTCAGTATTATTAACAATTCAAAAATATGGTTTGTTTCGGAAGGTGTCGTACTACACATAGAAGATAAACTGAATGATCTGAGGCTAAAAGTTATGACTGGTAATCCTTCTTATAAATTGCCGTTACACGAAGATTGGAAGTGTTAGCATATTAAGTTGTAGCTAATACTAATATATCACAATAATAATAATAAGTTATCATAAACATTAAAACACAAAACAGTTTCTGTAAAATCAAAATCCAAATTCCAGACAATTGCGCATGTGTCAACTGATTCTAGAACTTCTCCATCTTAGACGATTACACCGTGTGTTCCTGATAGCGTAGTGGGGTAAGGCAGCTGTTTTAAGCTTTGAGTTTTTGTAGAGGATGCAGGTTCGAATCCAAACCCGGCAAAATGATTTCTGTAGATTTTTTGTCAATAATTCATTTCAATACTAACGTATTTTATTAATAAGAAAAGTTTTAGGATTATTATTATTATTATTATTTGAATGCTTTATAATTGAACAAAATTTAACACTAAGCAATTTCTTGAAAAAATAATTATTTTATATTTAAAATACTTACCCTAAAATATTTTAGATGCAATTATCAATTACATAAAAAATGAACTGATCTACAATTTTCGTTACATTTTTTTCTACCATTATCAAAAATATAAATGTCTGTAAGAAAGAAAAATTTGTCATTTATTAAAAAAAAGGAAAGAAATAGAAATATAAGTATAACAGCGATAAAATAAATTTCATTGATACCCATGATTTAATATTTGAAAAATGTATAAGAAAATTCAAGTAATAAAAAAATTATAAATAGTTAGCTGCATCAAATTTCAAATTTAAGAATTTAGAGAATGAGACAGATAAAAATAAAAGTCATGGCAGCTTTGAATGGTCACGTAAATATTGTTACTTGAGAGGAGGAAGCAAAAATAAATACTTTGCACAGTATTTTTAGTTAAATTTCTGATAAAATACAAACATAATTAGTTGTAAATTACAAACTTAAAACTATTTTACTACATCGAATAGATTAGACCATCTATCGTCTTAAAAAACAAAATAAAGAAAAAATTTAGAAATCACTTATGTAATATAGTAATTCATCACAATTTGAATAGACAAATTTAAAAGCAAGTAATTAAAAATTCAAGAATTTTTCTGATGAAACATTCAAGTTATTTATTGTCAAATCTTGATGGGCATTATCTAGTTAATATTTAAAATCGGAGTATTTTTTCATAAAAAATATCTAACAAGGAGAGGGCCAACTTTGATAATCACAGATTTTGATTCGTTTAATATATGTTGTAGGCAGACACCCTTAGAATCAAATCTCCTTACTTCTTGAGAAACAGGGGGTTTAATATACTTACACAACTGAAATACCTTGCTTTGAAAAGAAAGGGTGCAAGTGGTCGTAGCTCAGTCGGATAAGCAGTAACCAATCATCCAGTGGGTTCGGGTTCGAAAGCAGGACGCGCCATTTTTGTTTTTCTCATTTTTTTTGTTTGATTATATACTTGTAATTATAATTTAATAATCTCATTGTCAATTAAAAATACAATGTACATCAATTCTTATGAAACATCATAAATAAATACAAAAATGTTATTTAAAAAAAATCCATTTTTAAATGTATATCATACATTTCTTTTCAATGCAATGATATTAAACAACTGTGTCAATTCCTGATTTTAAAGAAACATCATTCATGTATTGCTTTAATAAAGGAATTCAATGCGATGATAAAATTACTCTGTTTTTAAATTAATAAACATAATTCTATTAAAAATAAACATAAGAACCAAATTACAACCTACCGTAATTTTCTACGTATAATCCGCAGATCAAACAATCATTTTTCGACCCAGAAATTTTATTAAATACAATTTAACTTTTTAGATCGCCGTAAATATTTGGCTTCAATTACAAAATAAAATTTCTGTGTCGAAAAAGAATTGTGTGATCCGCGGATTATACGCAGAAAATTACGGTTACGTACTCTTTTTGCAAATTAAAGATTTTAAATATTGTAAAACGTACGATGGATCTTTGAACTATTTTTCTTATATTTTGCTGCTTTTTTATTTTACTTACCGTAAAATGGGGTGAAAAGGAACGAAACTTCCCGATCATACAAATAAATTCATTATAAATATATGTGATGATATTTTTAGCTGCCAATTTTTTCATAAGAAGGTAATAAGATTAAGAGTTGGCAAATTCAGTTTCGACATGTTGGCACCACTGTTTGGGTATATAAAAAAACATTAAGAGGATCCTCAAAAACCTCATTTTTTCAACGTCTTCAAAACTTTGTCTGTAACTACAGTATTTTTCGCATTCTATACCTAAGAGAGGGGATTTTTAATTAATGATAGTCCTGTAAACGATACGTTGTATTAAATTCTACTTATTTCTAAATTACATAATGAAAAAATGAAAAATGGCTTGTAACATCAGAGGTTTAAAATTTACGGGGTGAATCGGAACACGTTTTCTCTCATGGTTTATTATTCTATACAGTAATAGTTTCATGTAATATATGAAAACATATGTATGAATATGTATTGTAACAATATTTAATTTGTTCTAATTACTTGAAGATTTTAAAACTGCCAAGAAATTACTTGGTTAAACAAAAAAGTCAACGCTTAATGCAACAGACATGGAACACACAATAAAAGAATTTAAAAATAGCAAATTAGTTAGAAAAACTGCACAGAAATATTCTTTGACATCTACAAGATTACACAAACATCTCAAAATGAAAAACCAATTAAAAAAGGAGAGGAACGCAAACAGTACTAAGGGTTGGGGATGAGGGCGTATTAGTAAATCGTATTAATACATCCAGCGATTGGGGCAACTCAACATTTTCACTTACCCAATGACCACTAATAAAGGATAACATAGAACAGGGCTGAATTTGTATTAAATTCTACTTCTGCAATTTGAATATAATTTCTTAAAATAAATTTTAATTTTTCTTGATTTCAAAGTTGTTTTCTAATTTTTAAAAAGGCATATCTTTACTTGTATATAAAATAAAGGCTTGATTTCACGGTAACTACGTGTTCTTATTCCTCCCTTATCGTTATTATCTGTTTTTATTTATCCTATCAAAGTTTGAATAGGAATAATGAAAGATTATGACATTTGTTTCGATTCACCCCTATCTGTGGAGTGAATCGGAACACCATTAAAAAATTTATAAACAGTAAAAATGTGTCGTTTTTGCTTAAAAAGTAAAGAAGTAAACAAGACCGAAGTTTCTAGTAGAAAAATAAAAATAATAAAAAATCACTTGTTGCTTTTTTTTAACGTTAAAGTTGAAAAGTGTTCCGATTCACCCCATTTTACGGTAATATTCATTTTCTTTCTGCTTTTATTTTTACTTGATTATGTTTTATTTAAATATAAATTAAATAGCACAGCAAATAAATAGGCACCATTGCAAATTTTAGAA
The DNA here is from genome assembly GCA_964019185.1 of Maratus speculifer. Taxonomy (NCBI): domain Eukaryota; kingdom Metazoa; phylum Arthropoda; class Arachnida; order Araneae; family Salticidae; genus Maratus; species Maratus speculifer. The sequence continues at coordinate 39,814,785 of OZ025303.1, forward strand.
TTTCTATTATTCAATAACAGATAGAATGTTTTTGAAAATTCCCTTAAATGATGAGTAATAATGGTTCAAAATCCAAAAATGATAAATTAATGTTTAAATATGCTAACATTGTAGTTAAGATACGATATTAAGATTTTTTAATAATGATGATTAAATTATAATTTATAAAACAAAAATGCGAAAAAAGAAACATGCAACCAAGCATTGATCTCGGGTCCACTGGTCTGCGGGTAAAGTCTATACCGGCTGAGCCACGATGAACCATTCCTTTTTTTCAAAGTTAATATTTAAATTGTATCATAATATAAGACCTTCTTGTTTATCGAGAACTAAGGAGCGTTGCATAAAATCCATTAAAACTGGGGCTAAGGGATCTCTGCCCTACAACATATATTAAAATAGTAGTCAAAATCTGTGATTATCAAAGTTGGCCCTCTCTTTGTAAGTAACTTTGAGGGAGAGCGACCGGTATACGTGCAACTTAAGAGGCTACTTGATTCAAATGAAAATACCCGTTCTCTAATGCTAATCCTACGGAAGAAATTCATAAAGATATCTAGGTTGTAATTCAATACTTTTGAATGATTTTCTTGCATCGGATAGTTGAGATGGGCCTGTATATAGGCCATTTTTTACTTTTTCGATTTTGTTCACAGACATTTTTTTACGAGTACGCTGTCATTTTCGTATCCAGTTTGGAAAGCGAAAGCACTTTTCTAAAAATATCTGCAAACAAAATCGGAAAAGTAAAAAAACGGCCTGCATTCAAATCAATCTCAGCTAAAATGTTGAAATGCAACCAATATATCTTTATAATTTTTTCCCATAGGATTAGCATTAGAGAAAGGGTCTTTTCAATTGACTGAAGTAGCCTCTTAAGTTACACATAACGCTTCATTATTCTGAGCAGTTAATTGTAATTGTAAGGTTTATCTTATTTAATTATACATTTCGCGATTCAATTAAAGAAACTTTACTGACTTGAAAAACTGGAGGCAAAATGTTAAAAATTGAGCAGAGGACCCTCGTCGCGATAGGGTTAATACCCATTCATTTGTCTAGCATGTTAACCCTACACCTGTCTTGTCTGAACTTATCTGAGGTTACTGAGACATATTATATTTTTTTAGTGTTTAATAAGATTGAATTCGTGCTACAGTGTAAAATTTCTATGACTTAGATCAGCTTTCAATTTTAAGTGTAAAAGTTCAATATTGTATATTATTAAAGCAAGATATCGTTTATAAAATTGATTTCTGTCTAATCTTATTTTAGATTAAAACAACATACTCTTTGCAAGTTGGAAATTGCTCGTGAAGAGTAGCAAATGAGGTGCGTTCGTACAATAACGAAGTTTTAAAAACGTTCGGATTTTGTTGTTATAATATACCGTATTCCGGTACAGTAAAGTGTCAAAATATGTTGTGTGTTCCTATAACTACTAGTGCTTTCTATTATACAGGAAGTAACTTGTATTAAACCTCAGCAACGTACATTAATTTCATAAAATGTCAAATATTTTAATATAATTAAAACACGCCCCCCCCAACAATTTTTTCCCCGTATATCATTATTTACCGATTCATATTCGAAGACAACCGTGTGATCAAAAATGGGTACATGTGTTTCTCAATTTTGAGTACATTTGAATCGTAGGTATTTTGAGTATGTAACATACTCAAAATTGAGTACTTTTTACTCATTTTTGAAAATCCATTTTTTTACAGTGTGCTCACGGACATTCGGCAGTCGCCAGATCCTATCTAAGACAATCAATGCGACATCACAACATCGCAGTTCTACAGACCTGCGATGTCTCAGAAATGTAAGTGTGTTGTGTGGGATATCATATAAAAATCGATTTACGCTAAAATAACTGCTTTTTAAATACTTCAGAAATAAAAAGTAATATTTTAATGTCAGATAATTTTAATGTCTTATAACCTTTTCTGCGTTTTAACATGTATAAAAAGTAAAATAATATTCTTCTATGACCAAAACTTATTGAGTTGCGATACTGGTAATTTAATGAATTCTCTGATTTTTACTCTGCAAATATAGAAAACATGAATTTAGTACTACATTTCAAAATTATATTTGATTGTATGCATAAATAATGATTTCACAGTCTTATAGTGCTCGCTCTGCATATGGGTTTGCCAGGAATGAAGTCGGAAATAAAATTTTATTTTTTACAAGCCATGTTAAAACGGAATTAATTATTTTACATGGCGTCTCTTCTTATCACTTACTAAAAATTAATTTCTAAACCAATAGTTTAAGTGAAATAGTTCCAATGAAAACATTTTTCACATTTTATGCATCATGTAAAATTCAATTTCTGTTTAAAAAGGTGCTTTTTCAGTAGTTAAGAAATTAATAATAAACTAAATGACTATTACGCTCTGAAATTAATTACTAATATTAATAATTATTTACTAAAGGACGTATTTGTATAACCCTGATGAAGGCCACTAGGTGGTCGAGACTTGTCAGTTGTGGATTTTATTTAATGTTTTAAGTGTTTTTAATTGTTATGTACATAAATCAGACTTTCAGTAAAGAAAATCATAATATTAGTGAGTTAAGAAATTTAAAAAATATACAAAGGAATTAAAGCCTCATTCTGAAAAAGTTTCTCATGTTCCAACATCTAGGCAGAAAAAAATTATTCCTCCATAGCAAAAACTTACTGAGTTATGATACTTTAACAGTTTATTGATTTTTTGATGTCTTATGAACCATAAATAGAAAACGTATTTTTAGTGTCAGTAAAGCTGAAAATACACGGTACTCACACGATCATAACTTGATAGGTTATATCTTGCGAAATTTAATTTTTTAACCAAAAAAACTGATTTTAATGGTGTGATTTATTTGAACAAAAGAACAGCGTCTATATTTAACTCCTGGAATTATTTCAAACATTTTGTTTAATGACCTTCTAAACAGATCATTCGTTAAAAGTATTCCATTAGTTATTCGTTACAAAAATAACAGGCTGTTGGAACCTGTTACTCGCGCAAGTGTGTAACCTGTTAAGCAAAAGTAACACTTTTCTCCATCTATAACCCAAACCAGACCCTTATGTGATTAGTTAAAAGACTTGCCTATTCGCCCATTATCTGCTTAAAATTTATTTTTTTACTGACTCATGTATAAGGTAATCCCTCAAAAAATATGATTTCAAAATTTTGAAAATCCCAAATTTTGTCTAAAATTCTTCGATTTCTACACGAGTAAATTCCCATTAACACTGTGAGTTGCCCTTCCCCATTGCAAAGAAAATTCAAAATTGTTACTTAGATGAGAAAGTGTAAACTGCAGCAATGGATCTACTGCTTGGGAGAAGATAAGGCTTTTTATTTTTATTTTTTTATTCATTTATTTTTTGAAATAAAAGTGAACGATTTGGGATCAGCTGCAGTTTTCTTAGAGTGGGGAAAATGTACGTTTGAGGTCTTTACACTAGAGTCGCGAAAAAAAGTTACTGGTACTGAGGATCATTAAAATTTTCGAAACTTCTTAGTTATCCCGTCGACCTAAAAACTATCGCCAAACTTTAGGATTAAACGCCAATAATGAATGATCGTGAAGGTCACATTCAATGATACAAAGCACGAAATATGTGTTTAAAATGTCATCATGTGATTTTTATTTCGACTTTTGATTTGTATTTTTATTAATGATTAACTAATTTATTTGTTCTTTCGTTATTTAAAATAAAAATTAAGTCAATATGTATGATTTGGCTATTAGTTTGGCGATTTGTATAACTTGGTGAATATGGTCGACGAGATAATCAAGTAGTACCAAATTTTCAAATTAGTGGTGTCTTTAAAAATGTTATGTGGTCTCACAGTAGCGGGCCATCAAGGATTCCTCAGAAATACATACTCTTTTTTTTCATAAATACTTGAAATGGAGTTAAATAATTCATAAAGGATTATGCTTACAGACCATAACATAAAATGTATTTTTTTTTTACTGTAGGGGAAAGGGGACAAGTTTGTACATTAAAAAAAAAAATCAATACATTTCTTATTTAAATTATATTGTTTGCGTTTTAAGAATTACATAATAAAACAAGTTGGAAATTGCACGTGAAGCGTAGCAAATGAGGTGCGTTCGTACTATAAGTTTTTAAATATTCAGATCTTGCTGGTATAGTAGAGCGTACTTTGGATACAGTATAGTGGTCGAAATCTTTGTGTTCCTGTAAATATGCAGGGAGTAATTTTTATTATACTTCAATAACGTATATCTTATTCATAAAATGTGAAGTAGGTTAATATAATTAAAACACGCCCCAAACAATGTTTCCCCGTATATCATTATTTAGTGGAATACATTTGTGTGGCCCTGTAATTTAATAATAAATATTCTTTGCATCCCAGATTGTACAGAATGTATATTTTAGTACATAATTCGTAGATTCATGTCAGTTATGTTATGTTCAAATGAGTGTAATACCATTAAAATGCATTTGAAACATTTTTTCCCATTGATCATAATGTAAAGGAATATTTTTGATTGTCCCTGTAACTGATCTATGCACCCGATTTTCGTAACATTTGAAATGACTCGACAAAATTATGTAATAATCATACGTTTTAAATTTCAAACGATTAAAATGCATTTGAAATTTTTCCCCATTGATCGTAATGTAACAGAATACTTTTAATTGTCCCTGTAATTGATCTATGCATCCTATTTTCATAACATTTGAAATGACACGACAAAATATGTAATAAATATGCGTTTTAAATTTCAAACGATTAAAATGCATTTGAAATTTTTTTCTTAATTGACCGTAATGTAACGGAATCCTTTTGATTGTCCCTGTAATTGATCTATCCATCCGATTTTCACAAAATTTTAAATGACTCGACAAAATTATGTAAAAATTATATATTTTAAATTTCAAACGATTCGGTTGGATAGTTTTTGCGTTGTTATATCCGGATAGACAGACTGACGGACTGAGCGACAACAATAGGTGCTATGTATTTACATAATTACGAACGCACCTAAAAAATGCATTTCTTCATCATATGAACCAGAAATTAAAGTTTTCCATGTAAATTAAAAATGTTGTGAAGATTTAAAAAGCTGAAAGATTTTTGTTCAAACCTTCCCCATGTAGGGGCACCTTTGAACAAATGAATAAATTAAGAAAATATTGAGAGTTTTCTTTAAAAGTTGCATTTGTTTCAGAAATATTAAGTAATGTGTATAAAATTAAATAACTATATTTCATTGAAACTCATATTTATATATATATACAGGGTGATTATAATTAAAGTCCGAGTTTCAAAACGCTCAAAAAAGCGAACCACTCGTTAGAATGGCGTCAAAATTTAACAGCGTATTATTGAAGAAGGGCGAAAGAACATGAACCAAAAAAGTTCCAAATTTGAGTGACAGACGGCGTTGTAAGCGTCAATATATGTAAATTAAAATACCTGGCATACGCACGACAATTTCAGGTGTTATAAAAGCGTTGGGTAAACGGCGTTTCCTCATTTCGCTTCTCAGACGTTGGCCATGAGTGTTTCAATGAAGGATCGTGCTCTGCTTGTAAAGATTTATTACAAGAACGGTGATTCTGCACCAGTGGCTCTGCAGAAGTTCAGAACTCTCAAGGGTATGAAAAAAGGCGCTGGACCGATGAGTGTAACTTATATCGTGTAACTTACGCCTTAGCCGTTGTTTTACGATTTGTCCTTTGTAGTCGAAATTCTGACGCATACAGCGCCCTCTGTCGCTAAAATTTGGAACTTTTTTTTGGTTCATGTTCTTTCCCCTTCAATAATACGCTGTTAAATTTTGACGCCATTCTAACGAGTGGTTCGCTTTTTAGAGCGTTTTGAAACTCGGACTTTAATTATAATCACCCTGTATATTAACCAAACTTAAATCCATCAAAGTTGATGTCAATAATCATTGTTGAAACAACACAGAATGTCCCTCAAGTTATGTTTGGTTGTGAAAACTTTTTAATAATATCTTTGAAATACACCAATATGATATCTGATACTTATAGAAAATTAAAAATTTTCATTCACTCTTCCTATGAAAAAAAACTGACTTAAATTCCGTTTTATCTAGTACGAAAACCAAAAATAATGTTTGGGAAAGAATAAAAACAAAAGAGTATAGGCTTTGTTAGACAAACGTGCTAAATAATGAATCATTATTGTGTATACTGGGATTTGCAATTATCAAACAAATGAATGCCATCATCAATTTAGATTTGAAACTTACCATCGCTAATACATTGAGAGATTGTAATAGATTTGTGCAGTAAGAAGGGATTGTTAACACTAGAACGACCAAGACCGTCATTTTGACGGTTTTCAAATTTCATGCTTAAAAATTTGATATAATTTACGGCGAGTCCCAAAATTTTATGATACGACTTTTAATGAAACATAAGAATATTTAAATATTCCTATTCAATTTCCTCTCACCCATTTTAATTTTCGTAATCAGTATGACCTATACCTATTTATACCAAGACCCGTCAAATTGTCGGCTTTGGCAATTAACAAACTCTTCCCGAAGTGGTCCGGACTTCCCCATTTTTCACATGGACTAGCCCTTTTCGTCCATGCGCAGTCTACTATAGGCTTCATATCAAACATATCAGTAACTGGTAAATGTAATTAGGACGCGATCTTTATCAATTGTAATTCTAATTTGATAACGTTCTTAGTGAAAAGTACAGTCTGTGAAGGGTGTAATCTGTGTAAAGTGTAATCTCGGTAAAAAAGTATGAATATATTTTTAAAAAAAATAACTGTAAATTCTAGTACTGTACATTTTTGTAAATTCTAGTCAAAAAATGAAACGATTTCGAGAAAGAAAAAAAATTATTCGGAGAATATAAAGAACTTACTAGTATAAATGAAGACTGTTCGGACACTAATTCAAGTAATAATAATGACTCTGAAAATTCTGGAGATGAAATTGAAGTAAGAGATATTGTAGAAAGTGAAGAAGAAGAATATGAAAGTGAAGATTCAGGAAGTGAAGATGAAATTCCCCAAAAGAGCTAAAAAATGCAGAAAGCGATTGCGAATAATTTCAGATACTGAATCGGACAGCCAAACAGAAACTGAAAAAAGACAGGAAAAAGAAATTGCTCTCGACGGTACTGAATGGGAAGAAATAGGGAATGGTTGTGTTGGTAGATTCCCATCTCACACTATATTCAAGGGTACTTCAGGCCCAACTGGTTATGCGAAACGAAACATTATGCTTGGTAATTTTAGCAGTGCATTTAGACTTATAATTGATAATCGAATAGTGAAGCACATAAAAACTTGCACTGAGCTAGAGGCCAGAAATGTTTTACAGAAGGACGACTGGAAAATTACTATAGAAGAATTGTATGCGTTTGTAGCTATTTTGTATCCTCGAGGAGCCTATGAAGCGAGAAATTTTAAATTATCCTATTTGTGGTCAGAAAAATGGGGACCTTCTTTCTTTCACGAAACTATGAGTAGAAATAGATTTCTAGAAATTATGAGATTCATTCGTTTTGACAAAAAAAGTGAGAGGAGTGTTCGCTTACGAACTGACAAATTTGGATTAGCTTCCGAAATTTGGAATTCCTTTATTGATAACAGCCAAGCTTGTTACAAACCAGATCAGAATATAAGCTTAGATGAACAAATGTTTCCCACAAAGGCAAGATGCAGATTTCTGCAAGATATGCCCAAAAACAGATAAATTCAGAATTAAATTTTGATTAGCTGTAGACGTGTGAAATAAATATCTTATAAATGGCTTTCCCTATTTAGGCAAAGACGAACTTAGATCATCAGGAGTACCATTGAATGAATTTGTAGTTTTGAATCTTGTAAAAAACTACATAAATTGTGGGAGGAATATAACAACGGATAATTTTTTTTACAAGGATGCAGCTCGCAAAGAAGCTAATGGCAAAAAAAAAAAAGTCTTGTTGGAACTATACGATCAAATAAAAGAGAATTGCCGAAAATAGCTAAAGTTAGAAAAGATAACATGGCTCTTTTCTTCACAAAACTCTACAAATCAAATGATATTGTTTTAACTGTTTACAAAAGTAAGCCTCGTAAAAAAGTACTACCTGTAAAAATTGCTTATTGAAAACAAATTCTTGCAACTGTGTCATTTTACAATGAGACTAAGTTTGGAGTAGACGTAGTTGACCAAATGGCCCGAAAATATAGCGTAAAAGCAGGGTCAAGTAGATGGCCTTTGCAGATATTTTATAATATTTTGGACTTGGCAGCAATCAATGCGTGGATTTTATATAAAGAGACTTGTGATAAAAATATAACTAGAAAACAAATTTTATTTCAACTATCCGAAGAACCCTCCAGTGAATATAAGTGCTGCAGAAAAGAAGCCTCCTCCCAAAAACAAGAACGGAAATCAATGGATTGTGTTATAGAAAATTATACAAAATTTGTGTTATACAAAATATTCCTTATGATCGCAAATCTTGCCAAATTCGATTATGCAACAAAACCAAAGCGATTTATACTTGCAATGTATGCAACAAATATGTTTGTGGTAGGTGTTCATCTAAGATAACATGTACTTGTAAAATATGTGTATCATAATTATTTTATTCATATCAAATAAGCTGTACTATAAATGCAAATAGAAAGTAGTTTTTTAAATTAATAATTAATTAATAAATACATTAAATGTTATTTTTGTTAAATTATATATATATATATATATATATATATTATTTACATTAATTAAGTCAATTATATTTGCGGAAAGTGTTCATCTAAGATAACAGACACTTGTAAAATATGTGTATCATAATTATTTCATTCATATCAAATAAGCTGTACTATAAATGCAAATAGAAAGTAGTTTTTTAATTAATAATTAATTAATAAATACATTAAATGTTATTTTTATTAAATTATATACATATATATTTTATTTACATTAACTAAGTCAATTATATTTGTGGAAAGTGTTCATCTAAGATAATAGGCACTTGTAAAATATCTGCCTTATAATTATTTCGTGCATATGAAATATGATATACTGTAATTACAAATAGAAACTGTTTTTGTTTAGTTTATTTATATTTATCATTAATGAATTATTATATTAAATATTGTTTTGTTAAATTATATTATTTTATTTACATTAACTAAGTTTAATATGTTCGTTGCAAGTGTTAATCTAAGATAACATGTAATATACAGTCCCTCGCCAAATTATTAGACGCACTCATATTTTCTTGTGTCGAATCATATTACAAGTTTCATAGAAATATTACTATGCCAATAGTTACAATTGATTATATACATTATCTGTAGGATTATAATAATTTAAAAGCATGCCAATGACTTTAAAATTATTTATTTTTGTAAATTAAATTAACAATTGCCAAAATTGTAAAACTTAAAACATGAAATTAAAAAAAATGTCAATATTTTTTGGAGGCCCCTTTGGCGGCAATCAGTGCCTCTATTCTTCATGGCATGCTGTTAGTACAAAATTGAAATGTTTCTTGCATGTGTGAGTGATGTTTCCAGACAAGGATAAGTTTTTTTATGAGCTGTGTTTTGCTCGTTATGAGCTCTTTGTCCAGGATTTTCTTCGTTAGTTCCCAAACATTTTCAATGGTATTCATGTCTGACGAATTACCGGGAGAGTTCAACACAGGGATATTTTTATTGAAAGTAGACCTTGACGGATCGTGCTATGTAACAAAAAAGCTTTACCTTGCAAAAATACAAATGGTTCTTCATCTGGAAACCATCATTTTAGCTTTAGAATAAACCGATTTTGAAAACCTCTTTATATTGGTCTGGAGAATTGACTAAGAAGTCATAACAAACAAAACCCAGCTCATAGAAAATATTATCCATTATATGGAATCGTCACCCACGCATACAAGAAACTCTTCAATTTTGTATTAACAGCATGCCGCAAAGAATAGAGGTGCTGATAGCCGCCAAAAGAGGCTCCAAAAAATATTGACATTTTTTTCAGCTTCAAGTTATAAATTTTGCAATTTCAGCCATTTTTCATTTAATTTGTATTGTAAAAAGAAAGAGTTTTAAAGTCGTAGGCATGTTTTTTATTTATTATAATCCTACAAATGATGTACATAATTAATTGTAGTTATTCACACAGTAGATAATATTTCTATGAAGCTAGTAATATGATTCGACACAAGGAAAAGGGAGTGCGTCTAATAATTTGGCCAGGGACTGTATGTCCCTCATAGTTATTTCATGCATGGTAAATATACTATAAATGCAGATAGAAACTGTTTTTTTTATTACATTCTTATTAATGATTAATGAATTATCATATTAAATGATGTTTTTGTTAAATTATATATTTTTATTTACATTAACTAAGTCAAAAGTTACAATGAAAGCCGTGATCAAAAATCCGTCAATTTGACGGATGCGGTAAAACTAGGTATATATGAAACACCGGTAGTTCTAGTGTTAAGAGTATGATTGCATGTTCTTTGATATTCTTAACCTCCTGACTGCCGCTACCGGATTTTTTCGCACACTAAGCTGCAGGTTTCACTGCAACATAATCAATATTTAAGTTAATAAAATTCTACAAATAAAACCCAGTTTTGAAAAATTAAGTTTGAATTCATACTCTCAAAGATTATACACTTACACGTAATAACATATTTTGTATCAGGTTAGAAAAAACATCTTTTTTACTTTCTTCTATCTTTACAAGAAGAAAGTATTGGATTCATGAAAATTTTCAACTTCCGGTTTTCGACGGATTTATACGTTTTAGAAGGTCCTGAACACGTTTTGACTATTTTTAGAAAATGTCTGTCTGTGAGTCTGTCCGTCTGTCTGTCTGTCTGTCTGTCTGTATGTGACAAAAAATTTGTGGGCGCTCTACCTCAAGAACTAATGCTCGAAATTTAATAAAATTTTATATTCAGTTAGACCTTGATATAAATTAGTGCCTATTGGTTTTTGGTGAAAATTGGCCTGCAGGTGGCGCTGCTATACTACGTTTTTTATGATCTTCAAGATTGCTATATCTCAAGAACTAATGCACAGAATTTCACGAAACTTCAGATTCTGTGACCCTTTGATATACATAGACGCTGATTGAGTTTTGGTGTAAATTGGCTAGCAGGTGGCGCTGCTATGCCACGTTTTTCATGATTTTCATGATAGCTATATCTCAAGAACTAATGCACAGAATGTCACCAAACTTCAGATTCCGCGATACCTTGAGATACATAGCCGCTGATAAGGTTTTGGTGTGAATTGCACTATAGGTGGCGCTGCTATGCTACTTTTACACGATTTTTGCGACAGCTATATCTCATAAACTAATGCAGAGAACTTTATCAAATTTTAGATTCTGTTACACTAGAATATATAACATAATTAGACGCTGATTACATTTTGGTATTAACCTTGCAACAGGTAGTGCAGCTATGCTGCATTTTGCACGATTTTTTCGATAGCTATATCTCAACAACCAACGCACAGAATTTCATCAAACTTCAGATTTTGTTACAAAATGACATAACATAATTACACGATGATTACGTTTTATTATAAATCCTTCAACTGATGGTGCTGCTGTGCTATATTTTACACGGTTTTTTTAAACTAGCTATATCTCAAGAACTAATGCACAGAATTTCATCAAACTTGAGATTCTTTTACACCATAATATAATTAGACGTTTTTTTACGTTTTGGCATAAATTGTCCAAACGATAGTGTTGCTGTGCAACATTTTGCAAATTTTTTGTTATAACTATATCTCAAGAACTAATGGACGAAATTCCATCAAATTTCAGATTATGTTAGGTCTTGACATAAATAGATGCTTATTAGTTTTTAGTATAAATTACCCAACATGAGGCACTAGTAAGCTCTTTTTCTAAAAAATATTAATTAAAGTTTGAGTTTTAGGCTTTTCGGATATTATAATCTCATTAGGCTAGGTCAAATGTTCGAGGAAATTCGATAGTGGGTAACTTTGGGGTCACCACGTTTTTTTTTTTTTTTTAATATTAAAATGTACTAATGAGATAGAAGAAAGTTTTGGGATTGACACATCCAACTAGTTTAATATTTTTAAGAAATTAAGAGAAAACAACATTACAATTTTACCCTTTTGCTGGGCAGTCAAGGGGTTAATTAACCTCTTTTCACATAGAAAAAATTCCAGAGGTAATAATATTTAGGTACATCAACAAAGCTTTACTTCATAGTTCTAGATGTTCAATGGTGCCCCATCACATGCAGTTCAACATTACAACTGTTTACTCAATTCGACTGAAGAATTTGAATAAAACAAAGATAATAAACTAAAGATTACATATTTATTTAAGTGTTGAAAAATAAATCAAAATTTTAGGGACACAAAATTGTCAACAAAAGTCTTACAACTTTATTTTCCGAAGTTTAAATTCAAGAGGGAGAAAAATACATATCTTGCTTAGATAGTATTGTGCATACAAAATGGTGCAGCTTTTTGTACTTATTAAATTGAAGCAATACTAATTGCCATAATGTATATTGCCATAATGCCAATGTATATTGCCATAAACATTTTTAAAAAGTAATTTATTTGAAGGAAAATATTTAGATTGTTCAAAGGTTCCCCCAGTTCAAACGTGACCCCTTCTGCTCTACGTCTGAACGAACAATAAATATTACGAAATTCATTTTCAATATTGCTTTGGAATAGTACTGATAAGTTTATTGTAATCAATCAGATTTAAAAGAGGATTGAATTGGAAAAATAAAATAAAAAAATAAAATACTTTTTATCAACATTTATTGACATTTAAAAACCACATCAGATCTTTATACTTTTATGAAAAAATATCCAGGCTTCAGAAGATCTTGAAACTAAGCAATTTAATAACTACAGGTATTAGTAATGACATTGTAATCAAATTAGGATATTTTATTTTACAGATTCCTGATGAGTACAACATAAAACACTTTTCAGCAAAATTTTCAAACCTCACCAGACTGTCTTTTTAAATGACAATCAGTCTATCAAACACATTTACTTTTATCTTATTTTCAACATTATGCAGAAATCAGGAGAGTACCCCGTTAAACACAGTATATTCACCATAAATTCCTTAGTCCTGATGACGCTTGGGAGAGACACTAAAGAACATTCGATACTGCTTGGTTATCCGGTCGACCAAAAAATTATCGCCAAATTATAAGATTAAATGTCAATAATGGATGATTGTGAATATCATATTCAATCACATTAAACACGATGCACATGTTTAAAACGTTATCAAGTGCTTTTTAATCCCACTTGTAATTTTGTTCATATTTTATTAATTTATTTATTCTTTCGTTATTTAAAATAAAAATTACGTCAACAGGCATAACTTGGCTATTAGTTTGGCGATTTTTATAATTTGGTGAAAATGATCGACAGGATAACCAAGTAGTACGGAACATTCTTTAATTTATTTTAAATGCTACTAGAATTGTTAAACATACTTCTAGATTTTTGATAAATGCGTGCTTATCATAAGCGACATATATATATAGACATCGATATAAGCATCGACATTTTTGGAGATGTTTTATAGAAATTTTAAACTGATTTATGGAGTTGTCTCAGGACTAAAGAGGTTAATAAATTATGAGAAAGACAGTTTTAAAATCAAAGAACGTCACTGTGAGAAATTACTTTTAATAATTTTCTGAATTAAATATTCTCAATCGCTAACAGACTCACTCTTACAGACTTATAAATCTATGCTACGCAAAATAAATAATACAAAAAAAATATTGGAATATTTTTGTGTTAATAAAAAATGTATTTGCCAGAAATTATCTTAAACCTCCTCATATGCTAATTTGCTAGTTTAAATTGGCAAATTTTTTGTTGGTAGACATTTCATTTTAGTCTCTATAATATTAGGAATGAAATACTATTTTCATATTAGAATATGCAGCAGTTCCTGAACAAAAGAAGTATAGAAATTCGTTATTCGCAATAAGAGAAATTATGGGAGCAAAAATAAACAGATTGTTTTTGAGATTTTTTTTTTTTTTTTTTTTTGTATATATTTCGCAAAAGTTTTCTCAATACATTTACAGATGTTTCCTTAAACCTTTTTTTGAAGAGAAATTACTGTTGCATATCTTTCTCAAAACTTTTTCCCCTAGTATGTAATAAAAGATGTTTGCTTAATATATATTTCCGAGAGAATTTATTGTTACAGATATCACACACAAAAGGTTTTTCGCCAGTATGAATTAACAGATGTTTGCTTAAAGCACTCTTGTGAGAGAATTTCTTGTTGCAGATTTCACAGACAAAAGGTTTTTCACCAGCATGAATTAACAGATGTATACTTAAATTACTCTTCTGAGAGAATTTCTTGTTGCATATTTCACACACAAAAGGTTTTTCCCCAGTATGTATTAACAGATGTTTCCTTAAAGCATCCTTTTCAGAAAATTTCTTGTTGCAGATATCACAGACAAAAGGTTTTTCACCAGTATGAATTAAGAGGTGTCTGTTTAAATTACTTTTATTAGAACATTTTTTGTTGCATCTATCACACACATAAGGTTTCTGATCAGTATGAGTGAATAGATGATTGCTTAAATGAGACTTCCGGGAGAATTTCTTGCTGCATTTTTCACATACAAAAGATTTCTCACCAGTATGAATTAAGAGGTGTCTGCTTAAATTAGACTTACATGAAAATTGCTTGTTGCATGTCTTACACACAAAAGATTTTTCACCGGTATGAGTTAATAGATGACTGATTAAATGAGACTTCTGAGAGAATTTCTTGTTGCATATCTCACACCTAAAAGATTTCTCACCAGTATGAATTAATAGATGTTTGTTTAAATTACTCTTTTGAGAGAATTTCTTGTTGCATATTTCACAGACAAACGGTTTTTCACCAGTATGAATTAAGAGATGTCTGCTTAAATCATGTTTGCTCGAAAATTCTTTGCTGCATATCTCACAGACAAACAGTTTTCCTTGCTGTGAGTCAGAACCTGCGTTTCCTAAGCACTCTTGTAAAGAAATATTTTGCTGCATATTTTGCATTTTAAAGACAGTTTTGAATGATGTTATGTGCATCTATATTCATAGCTTTTTGCACCTGAAATAAATATAAGTAACATAATCTGTCACCTTTTAAGATTCGTGAAAAATAAGTTTACAAAAAAAACTTTTTATGAAATGTTAAAATAACGCAGAAAACCGAATTGAAATAGACTTCCAAATACCTGATGCTCCCAGAACTAATGATGTGTCAGATTAATTTTCTAATTGTATAAAAATTTAAAGTATAACCAAATTTCGAATAAATAAAATAAATAATTTTCCCCATAAAATAAAAAACTTATCACACAGAAAATATTATTAATAAAAATTAGAAATAAATATTATAAATCAGAAATAAATCAGATATTTATGAATAAAACATTTATATGTAAAAGTATTTTTTTAAACATACATAAATTAGACTATATTTTAAAAAAACCTTATGGAGAAAATTTTATAATATCATATCATCTGTGAAAACATTGATATATTGTACAAGCAATGTGAATGAAAAAAACTTATTTTTACAGCAAAGGGAATTATAATATTTAGATATATTTAGCCTAAATTCTTCCAGATTTAAGAATTTTTTAAAGTAACATAAATGATTATTGAGAAAAACATTTTGCATTATCAAATCGATTCACATTGTATTACAATAATTTAAACACTCATTAGTCTTTTAACCATGTTTAAAGCCGGATATAATATATTATAATTAAAATAAAATACATTTTCTTTAAAAGTTTTATAATACAGCTTTGGAATACATTCATAGCAAATTGGATTATAAATTGTGCGAAGGGTATCAGTAAACATATTTAAACAAGAGCTGTTTATATCACAGTCTGTAGAGAGTACAGAAATAAATACAGAACTTCAGAAGGGAAGAAAAAAAGAAATATTTTACTCAGAAACAAATCAATTAAACTAACGATCAATATGTTGAATAAAAATTATCAAAATATTAAAATTCAACATTAGCTATGTTGCAGTTTTGTATGTTTAAAAGCAGCATAAAAATACATTTTAAGAGAAAGATTGTAGAATTTTATATGAAAGTGCAGATACAGATTTAGAATAATAATAGTGACTTTATATACTGGGTATATAATGCTTCAAACTGCGTTATATATATAGCAAATTTAGACACTGTAATATTACAATACAAGCTGGACTCAAATATAAAATTTCTTTATATCTCTAGCTCATTAGTAAAATTATGACATTTTTAAAGCTAATTTTTTTCACAACACTACCCTTGTACAGATTTAATTATAGATATGAAAAAGAAAATCATTCTAATTTATTAGTATATAATTTCTCATTGGATTACTGTTAACATTTCTTTCATAAATAATAAATGTTTGTACTCCACAGTCCTTTCGGCTAGCACCAGGAGGAAGAGGTAGCTATCATATTTCTTGGTACAGTAAAGCATCATTTATACGACGATCACTTATACGACATTTACATTTATACGACGTTTTAATGCGGTCCCGATTCATTCCTATTCATTTTAATGTAAAAATATATCATTTATACGACGCCCAAAATCGTTTATACGTCGATTTTTCGATTTTTTTTCTTTTGTATTTTACGAACGAGCGGAAGTTGGCAGCTATGAATAACACCAAAGAGCGTGTTTAAATGCACTCCACATTATAAAAATGTGGGCTAGTGTTCGATTAGTCTGAAAAATCAGCTTGCGTGTAACAGATTACACTGGGAGGGGTCATTCTTTTTTCGGGGATGGTCAGCTTTCCCGACTTGTTTTAAGTTGCAAATAGACTATCCTTTTAACTGTTATCAGTATTGGCGACTTTTAGTTGGCCACACAGGGTTTTTGATCTTTGACTTCAAATGGAAAGGAAATGGTGTTCTGCAAATGAGGAACCTTTTGGTGAAACAAAAATAAAGGTACGCATATTTAAATAGCTTACTAAATTCCCCCTCCCCCCAGTTTTTGTGGTTATTTCTTTATTCTTGTTTGTTCAATTTACAAATTCAGGCAAATCATCATGTTAAACATTAAAATTAAATCAAAACAAAATTAAGTCTAGATTTGGAAATGATAATCGATTATACGTCGTTATCGTTTATACGACGATTTTCGGTAGTCCCTTCGGCGTCGTATAAACGATGCTCCACTGTATATTTTACTTGAGAATAATTTTAATCAAATTTGAAGAATTTAAAATGCGACGAACCCGATAAAAATTATTCTCCAATGGGTACTTGAACGAGAATTGCACCAAATTAGTAAGCTATAGTGAAGTTAGCATCATTTATGGTTACTTTTCTGATCACCAAATTTGGTGATATGTTGTCCAGTGTCGCCAGGCTTGGCGAAAATTTGAAGCTAACGGATATTATTAATATTTAAGCATTGCACAGCAATACATAGTGTAAATGGCCGCCATTTTGAAACAAGATGGCAGAAGAAGCTGGCCAACGAACTCAGTGGAGACATTGTAATATATTATATATGCAATCAATCTCATCCAAATCAATTTATAAATACGAGAGTTACAGCATGACGAAATTCAGATTGTTTCAAAATGTCACCAACACTAGAAATTCAAACTTTTCAGCCATTTTATAAGGTAAAGACAAAACAAAATATGCTTCGGTAACTTTGTATTAAGGTAAAACTCACAAGATTTTTTTTTTCAATTTTTATGTTATTTGCACTAATTTTTAAATTAAAAAAATTCAAATGGCCTTTTGAAACAAGATGGTGATTGAAACTGGCCTATGAACTCGGTCGAGACATCGGTATGTATTATTTAATCTCATCTATATTAATCTCATCAAAATCGGTTAATAAATTTGAGAGTTATCACATGACATATACCAGATGTGAATGTATTACATAATGTTTACATATACAGTGGCGGACATATGTTTCTGGCCAGCAAAAATTTTTCAGTTAATTTGTTAATATACCCATAGGAAAAGGAATCTCAAAGTGATATTTATATATTTTATTGTCATAATAGTTAGGAACTTACTTATAGAAGAACATGTAAATGTCAATAAATTTAACTGACAAAATTAAGTATAAAGGAAAACGCATGCTCTCGAAAGTTTCCGGCCTCCTTCACAAGTTTGTAAAAAAGTGGTATTGTAATAGAAAATTAAAGTGATCAACAACATTTACGAATAGTATTTTATCGTATTACTATTTTATTAGCTTTAGCAATAAGTACTGCGGTGCAGCAGCGTGAAATTCATACAATCAACGGTTAAAGTTCACATTTCTTGCAATTTTGGCGAAATTTCGGCTGAGTTGGAATATTTATAGTTCCGCAGACTTTTGTCAACTTTTTTTAAAAGATTTTCTATTGGATTCATGCTGGGCGCTTGGGCTGATCATTTCAAAAACGAAATTTTTTGTGCGAAAACCATTGCTTATCGAGGTTTGCAAACATTATTTATGTCGTTATCATGTTAAGAAAATAGATGCGACCAAATTTTTTTCTCTAATAAGGCAGAAAATAGTCTTGCAAGATATCCTTATACATTGTATAATTCACCTGGCTGTGGATTTCAAATAACGGACCGACACTTTTTGAGGAAAATACTCCCCATGGCATAAAGTGTTCCCGACATGCTTCATTGTAGGAATAATATAGGTAGAATCATATCTTTTGTTGTTAGGTCATCCGACGTTGTGTCTGCCATCACTTCCAAAACTGTTTCGAATTCGATTGATGGAAAAATAGAAATTTTTTCCTGTTTTCACTTGACCTGATTTTGTGTTCCTTGGAAAATGAAAGTAGGGTACGTCTGTATTTTTTTTTGCCTCTGAAATTTTTTTAACACAATTCTTCTATAAAGTTTTGTATCACGTCAGCATCATAACACGGTAGACTAACTTATTTCAGCAATATTTTCATTCCGTAAATCGCAGTATATTGCAACGGAATTTTCATAAGGATTATCAGTGGTTTTTCTCCTGATAGTTCTGTCCATAGGAATAGTAATTTTCCGGGGTCTCCCGGACCTCTGAAAGTCCTGAAAGCCATGGCCATCTTTATGTAATTTTAAAATATTGTTTACAGTCGATTTTACCGAACGATAACTTAGCCGCAATATCTCGAGAAGATTGGCCTTTTAACGACAAACTAATCGCTCATTTATAAATATTAATTGTTGAACTTTTCAAATTTGACTTAAAACTATGCTATACACGTTGATTCATTCATAAACACAACCAAAAAATACTTTACGGACAGTAAAAATCTAAAGAATGACAAGTGGCCGGAAACTTTTGAGAACATGCATTTTTTTTTATACTTAAATTTTTCAATTAAATTTATTGATATTTACACGTTCTTCTATAAGTAAGTTCCTAACTAATATGTCAATAAAATGTATAAGTATCGCTTTGAGATCCCTCTTCATATGGGTATACTTACAAATTAACTGAAAAATTTTTGCTGGCCGGAAACTTATGACAGCCACTGTATATCACAGTAGACTCATTCAAATGTGCAACCCTAAATTCTACAACTGTCTAAAATTTGTAAATAATTTACAGATGTAAACAATAAAACATTCAGTTCAGATACAGGGCTGTAATTTGACTTTTTTATTTTATATCAACTTCATATATATTTTAAATTGCAATTTTTTAAAAATATTGCTGAATTCATGTTTTTTGATGAAGGAAGAAAAATTTATTTCTGAAAAAAATTAAGATATCGCTGTTATTAATGGTAATCATAATATTCTTACCAAAAGTGTTTATGTATTAAGCTTTTTTAGTTACTAAGTCTGGCTAACCTGAAAAAAATTTCCTTAATTTATGATTTTGATGTGAATTAGTAATGTACCTTTATGAGGCAAGTTTCATTGAATAATTTGGGAAAGATACATTTCAACTTTAAATTGAATATTTAATCATACATTATTGCTTATTAATTTTACCTTTGCTTTTCATATTTTAATGATTTTAAATATTATCTAATTTTTTATTATTAAAGCCTACTATTTATTTTAATATTTTATTATATGGCAGGCATTCATAATAATTTTGATTGCTTTATTAATTACATTCAAATTATTGTTTAAAAAATGAAAGCAATGCAATGGCCAGAAATCTACAAAATTCTAAAATCCGCACAACCTTTGATCCCAAGTTGTGCTTATTTGAGGGAGTCTACTGTATACATATATAGGTTAGTCAACAATAAGATGGAGAATGGTTTTGGGGTCAGGGGGTGGGAGGGCCATTATCGGTGAAAATATATATACCATTTTTTTCGGAAGTGCTTTCCATTGGACGGCTGCAACAGGTAGCTTTTTATTTTTTGTAATGAAAGCTACCTAAAACGTTAAATATCATCTAAACTAAATTCATTTATCAATGAAATTTTACTTTACAAATCAATTTATTCAATTTTGTGTAACCAACAATAATATCTTAGCACTGATGACATGTATTACTTACCTTTTATTAATAAAATACAATTGTGCAACATCTTTATACTTAAAATAAAACATGTGCATTAAATTGAATGACATTACTGAAGATTTAATAACATTAAATTTAACAGAAATCGAAAAAGTAATTTATAAAAAAAATATCAAAACAAAGAATGTTTTCAAATATTTTTAAAAAAATATACTACATTTTTTTATTACTTTTATATCTTCTGGTAATATGCATGATTTTAAATCTATCTAAATTTTGACAAAATATTTTTTTTAATCAGAAACTATTATATTAATTTATAATAAAACAAAAGAATTAACTACAATAAAAAAAATCCATATTCCACTGATTAATGCAAGTCTTAAAAGAATTGAATTTTTAGCAAAAGTTACCAAAATACTATTTTCAAAAGCTTTAACTTTTTGAATTATTGAAAAATTAAACTTTATTCATATAGATAATTTAGAAACATGTAATAAAAACATTATTTATGACCAAGTTGTCAATTAAGTCTTGTATGCTTGATATTAGGAAATGAAAAATAAGCAAAATATTTTCTCATTTTGACCAGAATGATAATTTTTCCCCCATGAAATCTAAATCTATCATCCTTTTCATCATCTCAAAATTTACGTATGCTATTCTCATAATCATACTCACCATTTAAAAATTATTTCAATGTGCAATTATTTATTAATATAGTTCCAAATTTGAAATCGCATTTGTCAGACACAACTTGGAATTCAAATGTTCAACGTACTTATACATGTAATTTCAGTAACAGTATTCTTGTCTTGTAAATGCACATGTGATGAAAATATCCTGTTTTTTACAGAAAATGATCGTTTTCTTTAATTTGACATTTTTCTTTAACTCACTTGAGCACTGTGCCTTACGTCTCAAACTCAGAGAGAAAAAGTATTGAATAGTAACATCTTCATGAAGGAAAGTGCCTGTTTTTTAAAGCATGATGTCATTTCCCATTCGCATTATTTGAAAAAAATATTTTTAATTATAATGAGAAAATGGCATCATAAAAAATATAATAAATAAATAAAATCTATTACTCCTCTGAAACAATGGAATTAATTTAATTTCAAGAAATTTCATAAGAATTTTTTGTGTAATTTTTGTTTGTAACAGGATGATATCTTTTCAGCACAACGTTTTATTTTCTTTTTAGAGATCTACGCTTTTGACGCTTTTTTTTTTAGTCAACAAGCATTATCTTAAAATTTGTGAATTCAACTACTAAAATGTTTTGTAAACAAAAAAAATGTTTTATAAATTTCTCATTTCTTGATAGCTGATACTGAATCCTATACTTTTTTTATTTTTTTTTTTTAAACTTCCTGTAAGAGCATAAAAAAATTGTTTCTGTTTTCAATTAGTTAATTTTTAATATTGCTTTAGAAAAAAAAAAAAGATATACAGTAGAGGACCTATTATCCGGAATCATCGGGACCGAGGGCTTTCCGGATTTTAGAATTTTCCGGATTTCGGGTCCGTCTGAAACTCAACTCCCCCCTCCCCCCTTCCCTCCAAAAAAAAAGAACACTGAAAATTTAAAAATAACAACAAAATTATAGCACTGATATCTAGAATATGAATGAAAAGTGTGTTGCATGAAAAGTCTATGGAAAAAACACTAAGCTGCAACTTTGACTCTTGTACTATAGTACAAAGTCAAATATACCGACATCCAAAATTCAGAGCTCTTCAAAATCCGGATGTTTTGCTAACTGGCTTTACATATATATATATATATCAGTACAAAAAACCCTGAACGGGTTAAAAGCTTGTGACGCAGCACTTTATCTTATATATCTAAGAATTTTAAATTTGGGACTTAAAACTAATGATATCAAAATTTATGTGACGCTATGCTATTAATTAATATATACATATATTAAAATTTAATTCATTAAGGTTTTATCAATTACATCTTTCATAAATTCAAAATATGAATCTTAAAAGATATGATATCAAAATTTAAGTGACGCCTTGACGAGGCTTTAAACAATGTTTTAAAATTCCATTTATTTATTTATTGTCTAAATACATTTTCATATCTAAACAATACTTTTCATTTTCCAATACACTGTTAAATACATCACTTTCACTGAATATATATAATGCACTGAAATGTATTTATTTGAATAAATAGATTTATCTTTTGGGCTACGCTATCCAAAATCAAAAATAACATTTGAATACATATTTTTTGCGTCATTGTATCTATTTGCATCTATTTAACTTACTTTGGATACAATGACGCAAAAAATATTTATTCAAACGTTATTTTTGATTTTGGATAGCGTAGCCCAAAAGATAAATCTATTTATTCAAATAAATACATTTCAGTGCATTATATATATTCAGTGAAAGTGATGTATTTAACAGTGTATTGGAAAATGAAAAGTATTGTTTAGATATGAAAATGTATTTAGACAATAAATAAATAAATGGAATTTTAAAACATTGTTTAAAGCCTCGTCAAGGCGTCACTTAAATTTTGATATCATATCTTTTAAGATTCATATTTTGAATTTATGAAAGATGTAATTGATAAAACCTTAATGAATTAAATTTTAATATATGTATATATTAATTAATAGCATAGCGTCACATAAATTTTGATATCATTAGTTTTAAGTCCCAAATTTAAAATTCTTAGATATATAAGATAAAGTGCTGCGTCACAAGCTTTTAACCCGTTCAGGGTTTTTTGTACTGATATCAGTGCTTTTTTTAGGTTAATAATAAAAAGATAAAAACAAAAAATTAAAGACTAATGCAAAGAATTCATATTCATGATTTCTGATCACCTTTAATTACCCCTCCCCCACCCACTTAAAAAAGATATTTCATATTTTATTATTAATATATGCTGTGCTACTTGATTTCGTTAAAAACAACTCTGTAGTAAAGTACGTTAGTATAAGATAAGAAAGTAATGTACATTCAGCACTGTATTTCTAAGAAAGGATTTCATAATCTATGCTGTATGTATCATTTCTCATTCTAGTTAACTATGTTTATTCTTTACACATGATGATACATATACTGCAGATGGATAATGATCAGGAATACAATATTCAGAATGTGCTGGAAAGTATTTCATAATCTATGCTGCGTGCATGATTCTTGTTAATTATGTTTCAACCTTTGTATAGGTTGGTAATATTGCAGATTGATTAAGACTATATCCGTTACAATATTCAGAATATGCTGGAAAGTGTTTCATAATCTATGTTGCACACAGGTTTTTCTTTCTTGTTAATTATGATTTGTTCTTTATATAGAGTGGTAAAATTACTGCAAATGGATTAAAATGATAGGCTTACAATAATGAAAATGTGTTGGAAAGTGTTTCATAATCTATACTGTATGTGTTGTTAGTTTATTTATGTTTTGCTGTTTGCACAAAACATATATAAACTAACAGGGGGGGGGGGGGAGATTTGGATGGGAAGATTACTGTACAAAGATGAAACTGATAGGTTTAAAGCATTCAGAATAAAATGGAAAGTACATAAACATGTTTAATGGAAAATTTTTTACTCTCGTTAATTATGCTTTGTTTTTTGCCACAGAATGGTAAAATTATTGTACATGAATGACAATAAGTTTACAATATTCAGAATGAGTCAGAAAATGCATCATAATCGATGCAGTATGCATGACTCTTCGTTCCTGTTAGTTATGTTTTGTGGGGTCATCAAGGCTTCTTGTTAGTTATGTAAGGGGGGGGGGGTTTGTATCGGGTTTAAGATTTTATTAAAATTTCCATGCTCTAGTCTGTACCTATTTACATAATTTTTTTTTCTAAAAATCTTGATTTGGTTAGATAATTGTATTTTTTTTTTTTTTTTCGGGTTTGAATCTTGATTCAGTTTGACTTGAAATGGAATTTTCAGGTTCTTGCCGAGTTGCATTTCAAGTACTAGTTTTCAATTCTGGTCAGTGGATGGGGACGGAAATTATTTTGTCTTTCTTGAACAGATTTTTATTTCCTAATTTTTTTATTTTACTTTTTTTTTTGGGGGGGGGGAGGGATTGGATTGAGTTTCAGGTTATTCGGATCGGGTTTGAGATAGACTTCTATTGGAATTTCCATGATCTGGTCAATACATATCGACATAAATTGTTCCTTTTTTTTCTAAAATCTTGATTTGATTAAATATTTTTTTTTTTTGGGGGGGGGGGATTGAATCTGGTTTCAGATTGACTTCAAATGGAATTTTCAGGTTCTTGTTGAGTTGCATTTCAAGTATATTATTTTGTCGCAGATAAATTGGGTTACAATTGGATTTTTTTTTTTTTTTTTTTTTTTTTTGGGGGGGGGGGGGTAGTGTTTGAACTGGGTTTAGGATAGATTTCAATTGAAATTCTTGTCGGTGTATGTGGACAGAAATTATTTGGTCTTTCTTGGACAGACTTGTGTTTCCATTGTTTTTTCCTTTTCGGGTTTGGATTAGGTTTCATGTTAACTTTCAGACTCTTGTCAATGTGTATCGGCAGAAATAATTTTTTCTTTTTCGGATTAGGTTAAGGTTCGATGGAAATTTTTTTCAGGTTTCAATCAGGTTCAATTCAAATGGAATTTTCAAGTTCTGGTCAGGTTGCGCTTTAATGGAAAATATTTTGTCCTGTATAGATACTGGGCTCCGGTTATATGGAATTTCCTTTTTCAGGTTCAGATTAGGTTTAAGATAGACTAATTGTAATTTCCAGATTTCTGATCACGCATATCTATGGAAATTAAGTTTTCTTTCCCAAATCGAGATATGGTCGGATAATTTTATTTATTTTTTTTTTTTGGGGGGGGGGGGGGTTGAATCTGGTTTCGGTTTGACTTCAAATGTAATTTTCAGGTTCTTGTTCAGTCGCATTTCAATGTATTTTATTTTGCAGCAGATAGATTGAGTTACTCTTGGAGGGATTTTTTTCTTTCTGGTTTTGGATTGTATAGGATAGATTTCAATAGGAATTTTTTGATTCTGGTCAGTGTATGTCAATGGAAATTATTTTGTCTTTCTTGTACAAATTTATCTTTCCATTAAATTTTTGTTGGTTTAGAATGGGTTTCAGGATAACTTGTAGGTTCTTGTTGGCACACTTGTATAAAACCAAAAACTTTCTGCAAATTAATTTAATGTTGGGTGTAATTCGCATTTTTTGCGCAATTCATGGTCATCATTCGTGTTTTTTATGCGATTTATGAATGTAATTTGCATTTTTGAGCAATTTATGGACATAATTCGCAATTTTTATGCGATTAATGAATGTAATTTACATTTTACATGATTTATGGACGTAATTTGCTATTTTTATGCAATTCATAGACATAATTTGCGTTTTTTCAGCTTTCTGTTGATGAAATTTGTGTTTTTTTAATCGATTTATTGACGTTATTTATGTTTTTATAGGATTTATGAATGTAATTTGCTTTTTTTACCAATTCTTGGACGTAATTTGCATTTTTTGTAATTTATGAACCTTATTAGTGTTTTTTTGCATGATTCATGGAAGTGATTTGCATTTTTTTGAGTGATTTATGAATGTAATTCACGTTTTTATGCGTTTCATGGACGTAATTTGTGTTTTTTGAGCGATTCATGAATGTAATTTGCGTTTTTTATGCAATTCATGAATGCAAAACATTATTTGCTATTTTTATGCGATTTATAGACGTAATTTGCGTTTCAGCTTTCTGCTGCCAAAATTAGTGTTTTTTGAGCGATTTATGAACATAATTTCCGTTTTACTACACGATTCATAGACATAATTTGTGTTTCTCATACAATTTCTGAACGTAATTCTCACTTTTTAAAACAATTCATGGACGTAATTCACGTTTTGACGATTTGTGGACCCAATTTGCGTTTTCTATGCGATTCATGGACATAATTCACGATTTTTATGCGATTAATGAATGTAATTTACATTTTACATGATTCATAGATGTAATTTGCTATATTTATGCAATTCGTAGACATAATTTGCATTTTTTGAGCTTTCTGTCAACGGAATTTATGTTTTTGATCGATTTATTGATGTTATTTGTGTTTTTATAGGATTTATGAATGTAATTCGCTTTTTTTACCAATTGTTGGACTTAATTCGCATTTTTTGTAATTTATGAATGTCATTAGTATTTTTTTGCATGATTCATGGAAGTGATTTGCATTTTATGAGTGATTTATGAACGTAATTTGCGTTTCAGCTTTCTGCTGCCAAAATTCGTGTTTTTTGAGCGATTTATGAACATAATTCCCGATTTACTACACGATTCATAGACATAATTTGTGTTTTTCATACAATTTCTGAACGTAATTCTCACTTTTTTAAACAATTCATGGACGTAATTCCCGTTTTGAGCAATTTGTGGACCCAATTTACGTTTTTTATGCAATTCTCCTTTTTTGAGTGATTCATGGACATAATTCGAGATTTTTATGCGATTAATGAATGTAATTTACATTTTACATGATTTATGGACGTAATTTGCTATACTTATGCGATTCATAGACCTAATTTGCATCTTTTGAGCTTTCTATTTGTGTTTTTTGATCGATTTATTGACATTATTTGTGTTTTTATAGGATTTATGAATGTAATTCGCTTTTTTTACCAATTCTGGGACGTAATTTGCATTTTTTGCAATTTATGAACATTATTCGTGTTTTTTGCACAATTCATGGAAGTGATTCGCATTTTTTGAGTGATTTATGAACGTAATTCACGTTTTTATGCAATTCATGGATGTAATTTGCGTTTTTTGAGCGATTCATGAACGTAATTCACATTTTTTATGCAATTCGGTATTTTTATGCGTTTTATACAGGTAATTTCCGTTTCAGATTTCTGCTGCCAAAATTCGTGTTTTTTGAGCAATTTATGAACATAATTCATGTTTTACTACATGATTCATAGACGTAATTTGCGTTTTTCATACAATTTATGAATATAATGCTTGCTTTTTTACATGATTCATGGACGTAATTCACATTTTAAACAATTTGTGGACGTAATTCCCATTTTTTATGCAATTTGCTTTTTTTTTTAGCGATTCATGGATGTAGTTCACATTTTTTATGCGATTCATGCATTTAATTCACATTTTTTATGCGATTCATGCATTTAATTCACATTTTTTATGCGATTCATGCATGGAATTTGTATTTTTTATGCGATTCATGGATTTAATTAATGTTTTTATTGTGGTCTTTGGACGAAATTCACGTTTTTCACGTGGTATTTTGTCGAAATGTTGGGTTTTTTTACATGATTCTTTGTTGAGATACTTTTTTTTTTACGCAATTTGTCGAAATAAATAAATAAAAATTGTTTCTTCATAAAATTTTCTGCACATGGCGTGCGTCTATATTATACAACTCTGCTTGTCAGATTTTTTTTTTTTTTTTTTTTTTCAGATTGAATTAAGGTTTGCTAACCCATAGACTAATTGGAATTTCCAGATTTCTGACCACGCGTATCTATGGAAATTAAGTTTTCTTTCCCAAATCGAGATATGGTTGGATTTTTTTTTTTTTTTGGGGGGGGGGGGGTTGAATCTGGTTTCGGTTTGATTTCAAATGTAATTTTCAGGTTCTTGTTCAGTTGCATTTCAATGTTTTTTATTTTGCAGCAGATAGATTGAGTTACTCTTGGAGGGATTTTTTTCTTTCTGGTTTTGGAGTGTATAGGATAGATTTCAATAGGAATTTTTTGATTCTGGTCAATGTATGTCAATGGAAAATATTTTGTCTATCTTGGACAAATTTATCTTTCCATTAAATTTTTGTTGGTTTAGAATGGGTTTCAGGATAACTTGTAGGTTCTTGTTGGCAGACTTGTATAAAACCAAAAACTTTCCGCAAATTAATTTAATGTTGGGTGTAATTCGCATTTTTTGCGCAATTCATGGTCATCATTAGTGTTTTTTATGCGATTTATGAATGTAACTTGCATTTTTGAGCAATTTATGGACATAATTCGCAATTTTTATGTGATTAATGAATGTAATTTACATTTTACATGATTTATGGACGTAATTTGCTATTTTTATGCAATTCATAGACATAATTTATGTTTTTTCAGCTTTCTGTCGACGAAATTTGTGTTTTTTGATCAATTTATTGACGTTATTTGTGTTTTTATAGGATTTATGAATGTAATTCGCTTTTTTCACACAACTCTTGGACGTAACACTTTTACACAACTTTTTGCAATTTATGAATGTTATTCATGTTTTTTTGCACGATGCATGGAAGTGATTCACATTTTTTGAGTGATTTATGAACATAATTCACATTTTTATGCAATTCATGGATGTAATTTGCATTTTTTGAGCGATTCATAGATGTAATTCGCGTTTTTTATGCAAATCATGAATGCAAAATGCTATTCCCTATTTTTATGCGATTTATAGACGTGATTTGCATTTTAGCTTTCTGCTGCTAAAATTCGTATTTTTTGAGCGATTTATGAACATAATTCCCATTTTACTACACAAATAATAGACGTAATTTGCATTTTTCATACAATTTATGAACATAATTCTCACTTTTTTAGACAATTCATGGATGTAATTCACGTTTTGTGGATATAATTCACATTTTTTATGCAATTCGCTTTTTTTGAGCGATTCATGGACATATTTCATGATTTTTATGCGATTAATGAATGTAATTTACAATTTACATGATTTATGGACATAATTTGCTATACTTATGCGATTCATAGACATAATTTGCATCTTTTGAGCTTTCTATCGACGAAATTTGCATTTTTTGATCGATTTATTGACGTTATTTGTGTTTTTATAGGATTTATGAATGTAATTTGCTTTTTTTACCAATTCTTGGATGTAATTTGCATTTTTTGTAATTTATGAACGTTCTTAGTGTTTTTTTGCATGATTCATGGAAGTGATTAGCATTTTTTGAGTGATTTATGAATGTAATTCACGTTTTTATGCGTTTCATGGACGTAATTTGTGTTTTTTGAGCGATTCATGAATGCAAAACACTCTTCGCTATTTTTATGCGATTTATAGACGTAATTTGGGTTTCAGCTTTCTGCTGCCAAAATTCGTGTTTTTTGAGTGATTTATGAACACAATTCCCATTTTACTACACAATTCATAGGCATAATTTGTGTTTTTCATACAATTTCTAAAAGTAATTCTCAGTTTTTTAAACAATTTATGGACGTAATTCACGTTTTGAGCGATTTGTGGACCCAATTCGCGTTTTTTATGAGATTCATGGACACAATTTGCGATTTTTATGCGATTAATGAATGTAATTTACATTTTACATGATTTATGGGTGTAATTTGCTATATTTATGCGATTTGTAGACATAATTTTCATTTAAGCTTTCTCTCGACGAAATTTGCGTTTTTTGATCGATTTATTGACGTTATTTGTGTTTTTATAGGATTTATGAATGTAATTCGCTTTTTTTACCAATTGCTGGACCTAATTCGCATTTTTTGTAATTTATGATTGTTATTAGTATTTTTTTGCACGATTCATGGAAGCGAGTTGCATTTTTTGAGTGATTTATGAATGTAATTTGCGTTTCAGCTTTCTGCTGCCAAAATTTGTGTTTTTTGAGCGATTTATGAACATAATTCCCGTTTTACTACACGATTCATAGACATAATTTGTGTTTTTCATACAATTTCTGAACGTAATTCTCACTTTTTTAAACAATTCATGGACGTAATTCACGTTTTGAGCGATTTGTGAACCCAATTCATGTTTTTTATGCAATTCGCCTTTTTTGAGTGATTCATGGACATAATTCGAGATTTTTATGCGATTAATGAATGTAATTTACATTTTACATGATTTATGGACGTAATTTGCTATACTTATGCGATTCATAGACCTAATTTGCATCTTTTGAGCTTTCTATTTGTGTTTTTTGATCGATTTATTGACATTATTTGTGTTTTTATAGGATTTATTAATGTAATTCGCTTTTTTTACCAATTCTTGGACGTAATTCGCATTTTTTGCAATTTCTGAACGTTATTCGTGTTTTTTTGCACAATTCATGGAAGTGATTCGCATTTTTTGAGTGATTTATGAATGTAATTCACGTTTTTATGCAATTCATGGATGTAATTTGCATTTTTTATGCAATTCATGAATGCAAGTCGCTATTTTTATGCGTTTTATAGAGGTAATTTCCGTTTCAGATTTCTGCCACCAAAATTAGTGTTTTTTGAGCGATTTATGAACATAATTCATGTTTTACTACACGATTCATAGACGTAATTTGCATTTTTCATACAATTTATGAATATAATTCTCGCTTTTTTACATGATTCATGGACGTAATTCACATTTTAAGCAATTTGCGGACATAATTCCCATTTTTTATGCAATTTGCTTTCTTTTTTTAGCGATTCATGGAATTTGTATTTTTTATGCGATTCATGGATTGAATTAACATTTTTTTTTTTTTTTTTTTGCGGTCTTTGGACGAAATTCATGTTTTTCGTGTGGTATTTTCTCGAAATGTTGGGGTTTTTTACCTGATTCTTTGTTGAGATACACTTTTTTTTTTTAATGCAATTCTTTGTCGAAATAAATAAATAAAAATTGTTTCTTCATAAAATTTTCTGCACATGGTGTGCGTCTATATTATACAACTATGCTTGTCAATGTGTATTGTCAGATTTTTTTTTTTTTTTTTTTTTTTTTTTTTCAGATTGAATTAAGGTTCGATAGAATATTTCTTAGGGTTTGGATGAGGTTCAACTCAAATAGAATTTAAACAATTACATTTTAGAAATGACAAAACTAAAAAATGTAATTATTTATCGCCCATTATTAGCTGTTAGTATTTTAAAATATTTATTTGTTAGTGTGTTAGTAACTTTACATTATTTGAATTAAAAATTTTTAATTTCTTGTATTAAATTTAATCTTGTTTTCTTCTTAGGTATGTTATGCAATTTATTTAAATAATGGATTCAAAGTTATTTGAGGATTTTGTGTTCATTAGTAGAGACAAGGCCTTTTTTTTTTTTTTTAAATAAAAAAAGCGTTAATTATCAAACATTTTTGTAAAAGAATGTTAGAAAGAAATACTTCAATTTCGAGACAATGAATATGAAATTAAAACATCTATAGAAAAAAAAAGGGGGTAAATTTATATTTTATGAAACTCATTATTAAAGCATAGAAGTATAAGTTATTTCTTTTTAAACCAATGTTATCATTAATATTTGGTTAAGAATTATTTGCTTACCCAACTTTTATTGCTTGTAAATTCTTAATTATAGCACTTAGAGCACATGAAAACAAAACAAAAACAAAACACTCAGGCTGCAGCAAAATTGCTGTGCAACAATCCGTAAAATACACAAAATTAATTAAAAATGCAATCACTAATGCATGTTGTACAAGCACTGTGTGTACATGAAGAAAAAAAACAATGAGTGCAACTAATTTGTTTTTAAATCTCTGAAATCTTTATAACCACAGTCACTAATGCATGTAAGAACAAATTAACTTCATTACTTTCTTTTGAATTATCAAAATACTGCTGTAATTTGTTGATAAATACTAGTTTGTTCACAATTTCCAATAATAAGTGCACTTACTTATTTTAAAAATTGTTTAAAACCTGGATTTACTGGCCATTAAGCTAAGCTAAAAAGGCACAGTTTCAAAATGAAAATTAATAGCGACAAAAATGCATAAGAAAAAGTAATAAATGCTTTTTGAATAACATATTCAAGCAATTTTAATCTAAAAATTAACATCCTGGGTTATTAATCACAGAAATTAATAAATGAAATAAAAAAGCACAATTTTTACAACACTTTAAAACTTAGTATTGTTAATTAATTCATATAATTATTGTTAATTCATATAATAAGGATATCTATAAACTTAAAAACAATCTATTTTGAGAATTTTAGAATTCACAAGCACTTGGTTAAACTGTTGGTCAATTATAAATATTGTTTGTTTACCAAAATTTAGCAATAGTTTACACATTCTGTGATAGTTTATGTTGGTTTGAAATCAAATCAACATGCTAACTAATGTATACATCACTTATACTTTTTAAATAATACTTTAATAATGAGTGTTAAAAAATATTTATTTACCTTTCTTTTTCATTATAGATGGTTTAGCTTCACGTTCGTCTCCTGAAATTGAATATTTCATGCCAACATACAGCACGAATCAATTTGTTTTGATTCGTGTACTTGGATTCACGATATTATTTTATCCAAAAAAGGGGGCCTTTCAGTTTCTCCAAATAACACAATACCTATATTACCATAATAACCATTATTTCGCAAATTACACAACATACATGCTAAAAACAACAAGTGCCAAGTACAAAGCTTACCGCCAGCGAATTCGATTACGATTCAAAACAAAACTATCTAAACGGCGTATGAATACATGGAATTCTAAAGCAAATTTATTAAAAATAATTTTTGTTTGTAAACTTTAAAAGAAAATCATAAGTGAAAAGTATATTGAATATGTATAATTAAAAAATACTTTCCTATTTTAAAAAAGGATTCAAAATATTTTTTCCACAAAATGCAAAAATATCCAATGTAAGAAACGTAATATTTTCTTCTTACGAAAAATAAAGGCAAAATAAATAGAAATTTGATTTAGTATATATTTATTGAATGTTTTAAAGCACATGATAAGATGTTTTTGTAGTTTAAAAAACATTTATTGCTTCGATGCGGGTGTTTTAACTATGACCATAACTACATTTGCCTTTTTGCAGTGTTTCCGTCTGCTAACCCATAGAATAACATGTAATCCACGAGCTAATATAGTCCAATTTTCCAAGATCAATATATAACAAACAAGAGTTTTCCTAGAAACAAGGCAAGTCTTATTCCCTCTATCTTAAAGAGATTCATATTATATATAAGTTTTAATAAAATCTCCCAGCCCGTTTCCTAGATCTCATTATCAGGAACAAACACCATCGTTTTCAGTTTAAAAATGGTTATCGAGATCTAAAAATATACGGCACGTAGAAATGTTAAAATTATAGGATAGGATTAGACTGGGAATATAAGACTATATTAAAAAAATTGGACCATTCTGACCAATATTTGCTGAGTTATTAGAAGGCGGCTTTTCCGATTTCCTTTGAAGTTGAGTTAGTTGTATATATGAAGTTCCGCATCTACCCTTATGACGATGGTAGGTTTTGACGATGGTAGGTTTAAAGCTGCGTCACTTGAAGGCTGCCGCCTTCTATGATAAACATACTTTTCTAGATTAAAATAAAATTTAAAATAAATAAAAATTATATATTGCAGTTGAATACAGGATAAGCATAAGAGAAACTAAAAAAAATCACAATGTAACAGGGGTATGCGAAGAGAAAACTGCGCCCGGGGCAAAGTGTCAGTTTGGTGCCCCCCTCCCCCCTCCAACTTTTTCTTGTGACAGGCCAAAAATGACATTTGTAGTATAAATTTGACGCCCCCTAAATTTCCACAGCCAGGGCGACTACCGCTTTCGCACAGCGCTGCAGCGAAACACAAAAACACATTGAACATTAGAACTAACTCAGCAAGCAAACCGATGCACATGAAAACATCAAGTCATTCAAAACCATTTCTTTACTGGTGTCACATCCAAAAGAGAAAAAAATGGACACCAAAGCCTAGGAAACTGAGCAGAGACATCAATGTTTAATCTCCCTGGGTACAAAGTCATGTTTAAAAATTCAGCAATCTATGCCACAGCCTACTTCTCATTTGTACTTTGTGTACTGACTGAAAGTATGAGCAATATGTGCAGGATTGAACTATTGCTGCTGCATGGAGATACCGGAGGAAAAAAAAAAAAAAAAAAAGAAGCAATTGTAAATGCTAGCAGGTAATGACATTAATACGAAATATATGAAAAAGTAAATAAATATAGGAAATATAGGACAATATAGGACATTTCTGAAGATTATTTTATAAATATAGGATATATAGGAAATATAGGACAACTCTGGCCTCTGTACACGCGAGATTGCAATGTTGATAGGTTTCGTATATTTCAGTGATTAGCGAATTTCATGGATCTAATGATGGCTTTTAGCACATACACGAAGCTCCGTGTGAAATGGGGGGGGGAGGTCGCTCCGGGTGCAGAAATTTTGAGTTTTCCAAATTTTTACTACCAAAATCATTTTTAGCCTGTCACAAGAAAAAGTTTGTGGGGTGGGAGGGGGAAGGGGGGGCGCCAAATGACTTTGCGGTGGCCGCAGTTTTCTCTTTGCACATCCCTGCATACACGCATTAATGATTGTGGTGTTGACGAGTTTCTTGCACAGTAATTTTTGTGGATCGAGTGATGTCTCTTTGGCTTAAACGGGCAAACTGTGTTCATAGACGAATTAATGTTTGTGTAATTGACAAAATTTGTGCATTTTAGTGATTCTTGCTCAATATTTTTTGTAAATCCAGCGATTTTTTTTTTTTATAATGGTCACACAGCGGTTATACACACGTTAGTGATTGTGCCAAAAAAATCCAAGGAGTCTAAAAAATTTTAAGGACTTGCCACTTTTGTTGTTATGTATGTGGCATGCACTTGCACACCCCAATTTTTAATGCCCCATTTGGAGAGAAAAACTTTTCAAACAAATTTTTCTCTGTTAGAATCTAATTATTGGTGCTGAAACTGCACAGAATTAATAACTTTGGTAAGTTCAAATAAAAAAATTCACAATTTTCCTATGCAGTGACCAATGGTCATATATATACACAGAGATCAGTCAAACTGACATCAAAATCAATTGTAAACATGGGATGAGAAAAAAATTAATAAAGCATCCCCAAAAGTAAGTATGAAATCTAAATATCGAGGTAATATCTGATATAATTATTCCCGACCCAGAGTTGTTTTTATTTACGACAATTTTTTAGCTGTTTACATTATAAATACATGCTTCCTGATGTATATCTATGGAGTGCAATACAAATTAAACATTTTACTATTTTATTTTGAGTTTTCTTAAAAAAAAAAAAAAATTTCATTTTTAATGAAAATGCAGGTTAAATTAAAGGTATGACAAAATGAAATTTGTTGGGGGGGGGGGCATAGCTCCCCCCCTCCAAACCAGTGTTGAATTCAGACTTTTTTCTGCAACTTCATCGGAGACATTCTATTGTTCATGAAAAAACGCGAATCTCATTAAAATGTCGCTAAAAAGTGCTAATTTTGTCAAAGTGTCGCGGAAAAAGAGCAAATTTCTACAAAAGATCGTGGAAAAAGCACGAATTTTGTCAAAGGTCGCACAAAAAAAAAAGAATTTCGACAAAGGATCGTTAAAACATGCGAATTTTGACAGAAGATCGCTGAAAGCGCGAGTTTTTTCAAAATGTCATGGAAAAAGCTTGAATTTCGTCAAAAGGTCGAGGAAAAAGCATGAATTTCGTCTACAGTTAGCTACTTTTTTCAAAGGGTTGCAAAAAAGTGCTAATTTTGTCAAAGTATAGTGGAAAAGAGCGAATTTCGTCAAAAGGCCGCAGAAAAGTGCTAATTTAGTCAAAGGGTTTTAAGAAAGGTATGTAAAAAATCGCGGAAAAAGTGTGAATTTCGACATAGGATCGCTGAAAAAGCGCCAACTTCAACATAAGATTGCTGAAAAAGCGCTAATTTTATCAAAGCACTGCGAAAAAGTGCGAATTTTGTCAAAAGGTCACGGAAAAAGTGCTTATTTTGACATAGGATCGCTGGAAAAGAGTGAGTTTTGTCAGTGCTGTGGAAAAAACTTCAATTTCGTCAAAAGGTCGAAGAAAAATGAGCTACTTTTCTCAAAGAGTTGCAAAACATTGCTAATTTTGTCAACGTATCGCAGAAAAGAGCCAATTTTGTCAAAGGATTGCGGAAAAAACCCGAATTTTGACAGAGTATCGCGGGCAAAAAACGCGAGATTTGCCAAAAAATGCGAATTCCGTCAAAGAGTCACGAAAAGAGTGCAAATTTAGTTAAAAGGTCGCAGAAAAAAAGCCTATTTCGTTTGAAAAAAGCATTTCATTTAATCATTCGCTTAATAATAACTGTACAAGTAGGTATATCATGAACAGAAATTATGACTATGTTGATTCTATGCTTCTTGGTATTCCCCCCCCCCCCAAAATGATCCTCTGGATCCGCCCCTGTAAACAAGTATATCATTTTATAAACATATCCAAATTTCCATAATGTCATAACTTTTTATTTAACTTGTGCTGTCTTTAATAATGTGAATTTTTGTTTAATTTCTTTAAAAGATAAACAAAATTGCATTGCTAATTGGTCTCTATTACACAAATGAACTTGAATGGAAAAGGATTATAATCAAGTATTACTGTAAATAAAAACAAGATTGATTGAAAATTTGGTGGACAAAGTTTGAAATTTCAAACCTTTATCACTTAAATTAAAAACATTCTTAACGTTATTTATATGCGTAACGAAAGAATAAGAGTTGAATATAAGGGGGGAAAAAAGTATTGGTTACATTAGAAAGTCCCGAAAATTTTAAAAAGTAAAATTTTGATAAAAATTTAAATACTGAGATGCTTGATTTTTTTTTATCTGAAAAGAATGTAAAATCAAAACCAAGCTATAGGTATGCATATTTCGAAAAAGATGTTGTTTTGAGGCAATTTTCGTTAACTTAAATACAAACGATTCACAAATAAACTATTTTACACACGGGATCGGGAACAATTTTCATTTTGTCATACCTTAAATTTAACCTGGATTTTCATTAAAAAAGAAAAATTTTGTTTATTTATTTATTTATTTATGAAGAAAACTCAAAATAAAATAGTAAATTGTTTAATTTGTATTTCGCTCCACAGACACGTCAGGAAGCATGTATTTATAATGTAAACAGTAAAAAAATTGTCGTAAATAAAAAATACTCTGGGTCGGGAATAATTACATCATATACTACCTCGATATTTAAGATTTCGTACTTACTTTGGGGCATGCTTTATTAATATTTCATATTTCTAATCCCATGTTTACAGTTGAATTTTGACGCCTCGCGTAGCTTTGAGAAGTTTCTTACCGTCAGCGAATTCGATTACGATTCAAAACAAAACTATCCAAAGGCGTATGAATACATGGACAAATTATTAAAAATAATTTTTGTTTGTAAACTTTAAAAAAAAATCATAAGTCGAAAGTATATTGAATATGTATAATTAAAAAATATTTTCCTATTTTAAAAAAGGATTCAAAATATTTTTTCCACAAAATGCAAAAATATCTAATATAAGAAACGTAATATTTTCTGCTTTACGAAAAATAAAGGCAATATAAATAGAAATTTTATTTAGTATATATTTAATGAATGTTTTAAAGCACATGATAAGATGTTTTTGTAGTTTAAAAAACATTTATTGCTTCGATTCGGGTGTTTTAACTGTGACTTTTTAACTGTTAACTTTTTCACTCAGGCTCTGTCTGCTAACCCATAGAATAACATGTAATCCGCGAGCTAATATAGTCCAATTTTCCAAGACCAATATATAACAAACAAGAGTTTTCCTAGAAACTAGGCAAGTCTTATTCCCTCTATCTTAAAGAGATTCATATTATATATAAGTTTTAATAAAATCTCCCAGCCCGTTTCCTAGATCTCATTATCAGGAACAAACACCATCGTTTTCAGTTTAAAAATGGTTATCGAGATCTAAAAATATACGGCACGTAGAAATGTAAAAATTATAGGATAGGATTAGACTGGGAATATAAGACTATATTAAAAAAATTGGACCATTCTGACCAATATTTGCTGAGTTATTAGAAGGCGGCTTTTCCGATTTCCTTTGAAGTTGAGTTAGCTGTATATATGAAGTTCCGCATCTACCCTTATGACGATGGTAGGTTTTGACGATAGTAGGTTTAAAGCTGCGTCACTTGAAGGCTGCCGCCTTCTATGATATATATAACCGTAAAATACCGTTAATCCGCTCCCCCAAAGGTGACGTAAATCGTAAAATAATTAGAGGGGGGGGGGCGCTTACACGGGATTTTTCCGCAATCGTTTCACAAAATTTGCATTTTTTCACAATATATTATGAGATTTGCAGGGTTTTATTGCAATATTTGACGAAATTTGCAGGGTTTTATCGCGATATTTGATGAATTTGCAGAGTATTTTCGCGATACCTGAAAAAATTTGCGCTTTTTTATGGGGATGAATCATGATGAAATGAATGAATCATGAATGAATTAAGAATTTTGATACTTGAAGCAATACTTGAAAAAATTTGCGTTTAAAAAAAAAAAAAAAACGTAAATTCTGTCGAAAAAACGCAGAAAAAATGTGAATTTTGTAAAAAAAGCATGAAATCTAAAAAAAATCTCGATAAAACGCACATTTGATCAAAGATTTAGGATTCATTCATTTCATCATGATTCAATTCGTTCTCAATCTTCTTCATTTCCGGATTTCGGGCCTTTCCGGATTTCGGAATTCCGGATAATAGGTCCTCTACTGTATTGATATATGATATTGCTTAATATAGATAACAGATGTAAAAGATACAATATTGCTTAATATAGATAACAGAGGTAAAAGATACAATATTGCTTAATAAAAAAAAAAAAATAATAATATATTGTTTCTTTAAAAGTATTCATTTTAAGTGGAATATGTTTTAGTTTCTAATTTATATTACACTTGAAATATTTATTATCGGCAGTAAGTTCACTATTTTGAAAATATTGCATAATGTATCGAAAATATCATGATATTTATTAACTTTGGTGAAGAACACAGTTTTGATGGAAATAAACAATATGGAACAGCTACTGATGAACAGTAATAGAAAAATTAAGTGCTTGTGACGTAGATATTTTCATAGATCAGACAAACACAGTGACAGATTGAATAGCGCTCTCTTTTTGTATTTCGGTTACTTAACTTATTCACAGTTAGACAACAAATCACCAAAACAAAAAGAAATCATATAACTTTTATTTTTATTTCCCTAAAGAAAAAACGTCTTTCAAAAGTCTAGAATTTCCAAAGCTCACAAAAATATTGGAGACTCCAAAACCATACACCCCCCCCCCCCCCCACACAACTAGTGAGAACTTAGATAGTGCTTTTTTGGTACTACTATATTATCCCGTTGACCAATTTAGCCATAATTAAAGAAATCGTCAACTTAATTATACAAATTGACATAATTTTTATTTTAAATAACAAAAAAACAAATAATTAGTAGAATATTAATAAAAATTCAAATAAAAAACGTGTCAAAATAAACACGTTAACATATTTAATGTCGTCGAATGTGACATTCAAGATCATCCATTATTGGCATTTAATCTTACAGTTGGGCGATAATTTTTTGATCAAAGGGGATAACCTAGTAGTACCAATTTTTCATTCTTCTGATGATTTATTTCAACAATCTATATTTTGTTGCTAGAATATTAGAACATTCAGTACAGCATAAACAAAAACATATAACAAAAACTACACATAAAACAGAACCAACTATTGCAATTAATTTTTAAATTGAAGGTCAGACAATTTTCTTTTACTTTGGAGCAATAAAATAACAAAATAAATAAAATTTGCATTAATTACATATTTATATTACTTAAAGAAAAAAATGAGCACTTACGTATTAACTCCACCGCAACAGAAGTTGCGGTAATGCGGCAATAAAGAGCAATCTTGTTGTTCATGCTTTTTTAGTGTTTTCTTTTTGTGCTCATTTTTGACGCCATTTTTAGCACTTTTTAGTGCTTTAGTACCTTTTTTGCAAATTTTTGATGCCATTTTTGTGTGCATTTGAACAATAAGATTGCTCTTTATTGGCGTATTAGTGCAACTTCTGCTGCAGTGGCGTTAATACGTAAGTACCAAAAAATGTGTATATAAATTACATATAAAGCAAAAACTATTATAATTACTTTCATAACAGGGTTGCCACTCTAATCTTGAAAAAAAAAATCCCTATTTTCCCTGTACTGCAATGCATTTATTCCATGTTGAGTGCAAAAAAATATATGCGTGTATGAAAGCTAACTAGAAACGTTATAATTTGCCATTACCAAATTCCCAGTGTTTTCCAGATTTTTTAGGTTTTTTAAAGAAATTCCCTGGATTTTCCCTGTTTTGGGAGGAGATTTAAAATTCCCTGTTTTGGGAGGAGATTTAAAATTCCCTGTGTTTTCCCTGTTTTCCAGGTGGCGTGGCAACCCTGCATAAAATGTAGTATGGTTAAAATTTTTACTGAATCAAGACTTTATTATTAGTATTTCTTTAACATATTTAACATTGTATTGTTTAAATATAATGCATTATAAAAATTATGAATTGTAATAAAATAACTGTAAATAATTACAGCTAATTTTAAAATTCATGTCTTTCAGTAAAATATAGGTGTAATCAAATTTTACTTAAATTATTATATGGCAATAATTTATATTGAAAATTTGTACTGATGGATACAAACTATTATAATTACTTTCATAAAATGTAGTATGGTTAAAATTTTTACTGAATCAAGACTTTATTATTAGTATTTCTTTAACATAT
The DNA here is from genome assembly GCA_964019185.1 of Maratus speculifer. Classification (NCBI taxonomy): domain Eukaryota; kingdom Metazoa; phylum Arthropoda; class Arachnida; order Araneae; family Salticidae; genus Maratus; species Maratus speculifer. Next base: position 39,855,896 of record OZ025303.1, read on the forward strand.
TTAACATTGTATTGTTTAAATATAATGCATTATAAAAATTATAAATTGTAATAAAATAACTGTAAATAATTACAGCTAATTTTAAAATTCATGTCTTTCAGTAAAATATAGGTGTAATCAAATTTTACTTAAATTATTATATGGCAATAATTTATGTTGAAAATTTGTACTGATGGATTAAAAAGAAAAAATAGAGTGGTATTTTTCTTTTATTATAGAGGCTTTTACTTTTTTTTGTACTTACGTATTAACACCACCACAGTTATTTTTTAGATCCCTTGTTGCCTTGTTTTTTTCTGATTTGTAACGCCATATTTTAGTGTTTTAGTGCTTTTTTTTTTTTGCTCAGTTTTTGACGCTATGTTTTTTTTTGCATGTACGAACAACAAGATTGTTTTTTATAGGCGCAAGATCTGCTGTGGTGGCATTAATACGTAAATTACCCATTTTTTATAGCTATTCATTATTCTGCACAATTTGGGCTTTATAAAATGAGATTTATAGACAAATAATACAAAGAGCCATGAAAACAATCCTAAAGAATGCTTATGTGTGTTTATATGTATTTATATAAAAATAATAATTCTAAATTACATTAAAAACGTTAAAATCATTTTACTTTAAATTCTACATCTTTATACTTACATATTTATAATAATTCTATATTTATACATGTGTTATATACATATTTGTGTATGCATTATGATTGTTTTTTAAACACAATTTACTTGTTTTTGTATAATAAAATAAATAAATGGTATTACGATAAACAAGCTATACAAATGTTAGAAAGAAAAAATACAGTTTATGAAATGAAACAGTGAATAGGTGCCAGAAAATATGTTGCTAAATTATATGTGATTTTTAGCGTATTTTACTTATAGTGTATACTTGAAAATATTTTAGCAGATAATGGGTAAACAAGAATTAATTAACTTAATTCAGATAAAAAATATGAAATAAATATTACGAAGATAACTTTAATTTAGAAAAAGAAAACTAACAGGCTTCCGTTATGGAACAAGCTGAAAAAAAATAATTTTTAAAACTAATAACCAATAATTGCCACAAAAGTTAACAGAAGAAAACTACATATAAAAAGCACGTTAAATACAAGGAGCATGAGTAAGAATTTAAACAGTATAATAATTGAAGTTCATAATATCAACACTTCCCCTTGAACTTGCAATTATGGCATTTTTACCATACCCAAGAGAGTCCTTAACATTTCAAAACGTTTTCTAGGTAAGGCTTTTGTAAAAATATCCGCAATTTGGTATTCACCATCAATATGCTGGACACTGACTTCACCAATTAAACACTTTTCTCGAACAAAATGATATCTAATGTCTATATGTTTAGTTCACTGATGGAACTCAAGATTTTTAGCCAAACGAACTGCACTTGCATTATCAACTTGCAGAATAGGCGTTGAGGTTAATGGCGCAATGTCATCAAAGAGACGTTTCAGCCAAACAATTTCTTTGGTTGCCTCACTTGCAGCTATATACTCTGCTTCTGTGGTGCTCAAAGACACACACTGCTGTCGGCAACTTGCCCAGTCAATGGCTCCTCCACTGTATTTAAATACAATACCGGAAACTGATTTTCTGGCTCTTGTGTCACTGGCATAATCTGCATCACTATATGCCTCTAAGGTACCAGGGTGAAAACCAGACTTAAATACTAATGCAAAATTAGATGTTCCCTTGATGTACTTTAGTATTCGTTTTACCATTGACCAATGTTTTTGTTTTGCTTTATCCAAGAACTGAGAACAATATGACACAGCAAAGGAAATATCGGGACGGGTAGCAACTGCCATGTACATCAAACTGCCTACAGCTTGTCTGTAAGGAACTTTTTCAGAAACAATCTCTTTATTATCTTCTCCTGAAATATTATCCTTTTCTATGGGAGTAGAAACTGGATTAGCATCTTTCATGTTGAATTTTTCCAAAACTTTATTAGCATAATTTTGCTGACTAATAAAAATATCTCCACTTGTCAGCTTTTTTATCTCTACACCAAGATAATATTCAGCATCTTTGTATGTTACCTTGAATTCACGCTGTAATTCTTCAAGAAAATTATTCTTGATTTCAGGAGTTGTGGCAACAAGTCCATCATCTACATGTAATGGTAATAACAATTTCTGTTGTTTCTCGTTACTGCAAAACAAACATGGATCAGCAGCACTCTTTGTAATACCATATTTTCTTTGAGAATATCCTTTAACTACAAGCCTAGCTTTGAACCGATCAATGTTACCATTAGCATGATGCTTCAATTTATATACCCATCTGTTTGTAATGGCTCTTCTTTCTTCTGGTAGGTCGGTCAAATACCAAGTATTGTTTTCTAGTAATGATTTAATTTCCTCATCCGTTGCAGCTTGCCATTCATTTGCCTTTTCCGATTTTACCGCTTGGTAGTAGTGTTCTGGTTCACTCTCTTCTGCAATACAGCATTCAATAAGACGTTCAGGTGCCTTTAACTTCGTCCTGTCTCTTAGATTTTGATTATGCTGCACATTTCCAGAAGTTTCATCTGCATTAAAACCAGTTCCATAACCGTCAGGAGCAGGACTTTCATCTATTCTAAGCTGTTCCGGCTCGATTGCAACAACAGTTGATGTTGATATAGATTCAGTAAGTTGAGTTTCAGAAGAGGGCACTGTAACAATGTTAGTTTTACTGTTTACCGCAGGTATTATTACTTTGCATAGCAATCTGAATAAGTTACCTTGGCGTATTCCTACAGTAACAACTCCTTTAGGTTTTACAAATTCACACTTATTGTTACACATCTTAAATTTTGATCCATGGTCTAGAGCTTGAATTACAGAAAATAAATTTCTCGAAGCATCTGGTATATATAACACATTTTCCATTACACTGGCTTTCCAGTTGCCATTAACTAACATTTTAACAGAGATTTCACCATGGCCATATGCTTTCATTGTGGAATCATTACCAACCCTTACTTCTATTGGGCACTTATACTGTGTAAAACTTTGAAAGACATCGTGTCTGTTAGTTATATGTTGTGTGGCTCCTGTATCAATGACCCATGTGTCATCACAATTGGCTGCAAGGCATTCACTAATAAAAACTTCATCCTTTGATTTTCTCTCATGCACATTATTAACTTTTTTAACAATACAATCACGTTTCATGTGACCTCTTTTCCCACATTTAAAACATTTAAACTGCTTCCCCTGCTTGTTTGCATGGTTGCCATACTTTTCTGCAGCACTGTGAACCTTTCTCAAACTAGTCTTGGCAAGTAAGACATTTAATTCATTTTCTTTGGAAGAGTCTAACATTCTTCTTTGCTCTTCTGCAACAAGTAATTTCTTAAGCTCCACTAGTGTCTGTGTATCTTCAGGTCTTGCACACCAAGCCATTTTCAGTGGCTCAAAGTCACTAGATAAAGTCTCCAAAAGCTTACTCATTACCACAAAGTCATTTGGTTTGATATCCAAATCAGACATCCGTGACACTAGGCGATCTAGTTTTGCTATGTGCATAGCCCTTGAATCCGTCGGATCTCGCACAAAAGATGAAAATTGCATTTGGCAGGCATATTGAGCTTGAGTATTTTTCTGCTCAAACAGTTCATGTAGTTTCACCCATATTTCTCTTGCAGTTTTGCACATAGATACGAGGTCACATATCTTACTATCTAGAGTTCTTGAAAAAATACCTCTGGCAGCTCTGTTGCCTTTATTGAAGTTGGCTAAGTCACAGTTATATTTGTTCCTATCTGCAGCAGCAGCGCCTTCGGGAACCGGTTCTGGCTGTACAATCTCGCCAGAGTACACCTCAAACGCATTTTCTTTTTCCATTAGCAAGCCTTCGACCATCCATTTCCATCTGACCCAATTCTCAGAGCCTAGAAGTTTATCAGTCGTAAAAAGTTCCATATTTTTATCTTTATTAACTAACCAAACACACAAATTTGAAATGCGTTTTACCGTTGGTTAGGACTAATTCTCGTTACCGTAACTATCGCGCAGTACGAAGCAAGTCTGGGAGCATAACCACTTGAAAATATTTTAGCAGATAATGGGTAAACAAGAATTAATTAACTTAATTCAGATAAAAAATATGAAATAAACATTACGAAGATAACTTTAATTTAGAAAAAGAAAACTAACAGGCTTCCGTTATGGAACAAGCTAAAAAAAATTATTTTTAAAACTAATAACCAATAATTGCCACAAAAGTTAACAGAAGAAAACTACATATAAAAAGCACGTTAAATACAAGGTGCATGAGTAAGAATTTAAACAGTATAATAATTGAAGTTCATAATATCAACATGTATTTTAGTTACTTATAGGATATTTTACTCTAAGAAAAAAAATCTTATTTCTGTAATTGAAAGAATCCGTTTTAAATATTAAGAAAATTTTAATTTTTTAATTCATTTAAATTCTAAAATAATAAAGTATTCGGCCTGATAATTATCATTCGGCTAGCAAAATATACGGTTAATAGGGTGCGAAATATTAAAAATGATTATAAATGGTAGCAATAATGAAAGTTATGACACATAAAATTTTATGTTATCATACGATCAAATCAAAAGTTCTAGATTTTTCAGTGGAAGAATAAGGAAAGAATATATCTTACCATTAATTTACTTTGGTAATGAAGTAGAGTCAGTATACTGATTAAAAATATATCCACTGTTACAGATTGAGTATAACCATTTTTTTACAGACGCCAACACAAAGAATGATTCATGAACAAAGAAGTTATTCATTAATAATGATTCAATGAATATTCCCGTTTAAAAATTAGATGCAATTTGACTTTGGAAACTCGGGAAAATCTTGTTTGGATTAATTGTTAAAACTTATTTAATAGCGGTCTGGTAACTATTATTACAATGAGATAATAAAAGTAAAAAATTTTAGCCATATTGAAGTATAGTTCATTTGACTGAGACGCCAACTCAATGAATCACAATGGAATAAATCACTCATAAACAATGAATCAATCAATAAACAACTGAAACAAAATTTTAAATTAATAAAACAAAACATTTATTTATAATAAAAAGAACCAAAACTATTTTAAAAAATGCGAATTTAGCACCTAAGTATACTCTCGTGTATTAAATTACGCGATACATACGCAATTTAGTTTTGAATAACTCAGGAAATCTAACATTGAATCTTTTGTGAATCTTGTTTGTGATAATGGCTGTCTGATAACCAGTTTCAAATAAGGGATTAAAAAGGATACTAGTTTTATTGCTATTTCAGCAGTTTAATTAACCACGGCATTCTCGGGATCAATGAATGAATTTTTTTAATTAAATCGTAATGTTAAAAGTCACGATTCATTCATGTATTGGCGTCTTTTACTTGCTCTGTCTATAAATATCAGGTAACTTTTAAAATATGGATTTATTGATCTAACCCTTTTTACTAAAATAAGTTAATGCTGAGATGGTTTCTTTTTGTTACTCTTCAACTAAAACTGTACAAACTGCCAGTTTCATAATTATGACTATACAGTCAAAGTTCTATAATCCATGCAAGTTGGGGCCAAAGGTTGTGGAATATCACAGATTAAAGACAGTGCCGAAACTAGAGGGGGGCAGAGGGGGCAAGTGCCCCGGGCGTCACCAGAACAGAAGGTGAAGGGGGCGCCAAATTAAGATTTTGTTTGGTGTTTTTGATACAAAGAATGCATATATGTGGAGGGGGAGGGCGCCCAAATCCATGTTTGCCCCGGGCGCGAAGAAGGCTAGTTTCGGCGCTGTAAAGAGCATTTTGGATTACACGTTATTTTATTACTCCTAGACAGTGTTTTGATTCTATAATCAGTATAATAATGAAAATACAAATGAAATCTAAAAATTAATTTAATAGACTATCTCAAAAAATGTCTTATTAAACATTTTTAATAAATTTGCTATTTTTTTTAAATGAACATATTCTTTAAATTAATATTATTATTTTTTTTATTTTTAATTTTCTATAAATTTATAATTTGGTTTAATTATAAATTTAATTGAATTTATAATTATTCAAATAAATTATAAATTTTGCCTTTCTTAATGATTTTGAATTTAATAATTCCTATAATTATGAAACTCTGTATGCTCTAAGGATTATGTGCTTGAAGAGAAGGAAATAAAATTGTCATTGGTTGGGGAATTGTAAAAGATGTAATAATGTACTTTAAAATAAACAAGTTGGAAATTCCACTTGAAATGTAGCAAATGAGGTGCGTTTGTACGAAAACAAAGTTTTAAAAATATCCAGATCTTGGTGATATAGTAGAGTGTGCTTCGGATACAGTATAGTAGTCGAAATCTTTGTGTTTCTATAAATATGCAGGAAGTAATTTTTATTGCACCTCAGCAACGTATATCTTATTCATTAAATGTGAAATAGTTGAATATAATTAAAACATGCCCCAAACAATGTTTCCCCGTATAGCATTATGTAGTGGAATATTTTGTGTGGCCCTGTAATTTAATAATAAAAATTCTTTGCATCACAGATTGTACAGAATGCATATTTTAGTATATACTTCATAGATTCATGCCAATTCTATTATGTTCGAATGAGTGTAACATCATTAAAATGCATTTGAAAAATTTTCCTATTGACCGTAATGTAATGGAATACTTTTGATTGTCCCTGTAAATGATCTATGCATCCGACTTTCATAACATTTGAAATGACTCGACAAAATTACGTATAATTATATGTTTTGAATTTTGAACGATTAAAATGCATTTGAAACTTTTTACCCCATGGACTGTAATGTAACGGAATCCTTTTGATTGTCCCTGTAATTGATCTATACATCCGATTGTCATAACATTTGAAATGACTCGATAAAATTACGCAATAATTATATCTTTTAAACTTCAAACAATTAAAATGCATTTGAAACTTTTTCCCCATTGATCGTAATGTAACGGAATCCTTTTGATTGTCCCTGTAATTGATCTATACATCCGATTGTCATAACATTTGAAATGACTCGATAAAATTATGCAATAATTATATCTTTTAAACTTCAAACGATTAAAATGCATTTGAAACTTTTTCCCCATTGATCGTAATGTAACGGAATCCTTTTGATTGTCCCTTTAATTGATCTATGCATCCGATTTTCATAAAATTTGAAATGACTCAGCAAAATTATGTTATAATTATGTATTTTAAATTTCAAATGATTCGGTTGGGTAGTTTTTGCATTGTTATATGCGGACAGATAGACGGATGGACTGAGCGACAACAATAGGTGCTACGTATTTACATATTTACGAGCACACCTAAAAATACGAGATATCATGTTAAAAAGAAATAATTACAGATTTTAAACTTTGTATAATTTTGTGGAAATAGGAGTTTCAGAGATTGTTTTTAGAAAAAATGGAAATCAACAATATAGTTTTTTAAATTTAGATAGTTATTTTGTTGAAATGACAAATAAATAATCGGTTGTCTAAATTTCGCTTGAAATTTCAATATCTCCTGCCCATTTCTCGTCTTATGATGTAATTCTAAAATATTTATATTTAAAAAGCATTTTCATTTACCTAAATACCCACTTAAAATTTAGGCTTTTTTTTTTTTTCTTATGCACAACAAAATTCAGTTTGTAAGTACTACATCTTAGTTTTTTTTTTCTTTTTTGTATGCAAATATCTTTATACACAACATCCGAATGGCTATTTTGAATACGCTAAAGAAATTAATATGTTCCTTTTTTAAAATGATTCTCAAATCGCTTATTTTATTTTCAAGAAGAATAAAAACAAATAATTTGTACTTTTTTTTTTCATTTTTTGGTCTTATGATGTTATTTAAAGAAAAATAACTTAATGTTTACAAAACTTGAATATATTGTAAAGTATAACACAGTATTTAGCCATTTAAAAATGGACTTCCTCTAAACAAAGCATCATACAAAATTCGAATATGTTGTTGAAATATAACAGGAACATCTTCTAAAAACCCCTATCATTTCCTTTCACTGAAAAAAGTTGAAGATCCAGTTATATAATTGTCTAAAACTGCTATATTTGTTGGATATTAAAAAATTACTTTAATGATAGTGAGTTTTTATTCCTTAGCTTAGTATCTTGATTTCATTAGAATATGTTTTAACTTTAAAACATATGCGTGAATGACTGTAAATTCATGCATTACAAAGTATTAAAAATAACTTTGTTTATAAAACTCAAATTACTACTCTCAATGTAGTTACTTTACTTAAAAAGAAAAAACAACAACGCTAATTAATCTGAAATAACGAAATAAAATTCTCTATTATAAAAATAGTCATTTTTAAATATAGTCAATTTGCTATGTTATCAATTAGAAACCTATCTAGAAAACATCGCCACGGACCAAGGCGGTATTGTAACATTTCGACCTGCTTTCGAAGCACCCTTCGTAAAATACCATGTTTAAACTTTGTACACGGTTGTACTTTGTAGTACGGAATCTCTTCTATGCGAGTAAAGCTCGCAATTGTCCGATTGTTTTTTAAATTGCATATTAAAATTGTATATTTTTTCATAACAGGTAATGCATAAATTATACAGATCCTGCTAAGATTGAATCGCATGGAACTGCAAATATTTTGTTTTAAAAAGGTTTTCGTCTTAATTAGTAACGTTTTTATGACCTGTAAAGATAGCCTGTGTATAACGGAAATTCGGCTGAAACAGTTTTCTTGTGATCTCTGTGAAATAATACTTTTTTAATAAAAACCTGCCTGAAACGAAAATTTATTCTGCTCCCTAAAACGTGTATCTTTGCAGATTGCGTTGCATCTTTATAAACTTTTGTAATTATATTTCAGATTTTCTTCAAGTTTTGGAGGGGGCTGCAGCTCAATCAGCCCACCCCCTGAATACACCACTTGACACACACACACGCGCGGACCAACAGACATTTTCTAAAAACATCTTTTTTGGAACCTCTGATCTCTAAAACGTGAATATCTGTCAAAAACTGGAAGTCGAAAAAAATTTCGATTACAATACTTTCTTCTATTGAAAATAGAACAAAGTAAAAATAAACATAACTTACCAAAATTCATTCTAAAAAAAAATTAGAAAAAAAAAATCAGGAAATTTCAAGAAATTGGCTCTGATAAGGTTCATTTTTTTTTCATTTCATATGATGACATAGAATTTGTGAAAAAAAAAAATCTTACATTATAAGAAATAAAAAATTAAAACAAACAAGTGTTTTTCGCCAAGTACGATTCCCGCCAAGAAGCATCGAATTCATGCCGAAAGCTCTGGCCAATCAGATTGCAAGACACAGTTTGGATGACAAAACCTGGTTCGGAAAAAAAAATTATGCGGGTCGTTCCGAAATAAAACAACTCTGAAAAGGAACGATTCCTCAGATTCGTTCCGAAAAAGAGCGACTCCTCTGAATCGTTCTGAAAGGGCATAAATCACACACTTTTTATTTCTTTGCAACAAGTTAGGATAGATTATTTTTTTGGAAAATAAACTAAAAATGATCTTTAATTTAGAATCCTCGAGGTTGGAAGGGTTCTGGATTTCAGATGTTGTACTCTACAAACACAATGGTGTGCTGCAGCACCGATTCGCTAGCAAACTATTTTCCGATATTTTATTTATAATTTATTTATTTATTTTTTATTTTTTTTTAGGTTTTGTGTATAAGTCGACCCCCAACTTTGAAGTTCCTTTTTTGTCTAAAATTTTTCGACTTATACGCGAGTATATATGGTAGGATGTCATATTTAACTTCACAGAGAATTTTAAAGCTGATTTAGATATTCCTGGATATTCTGCTCCTATATTCATCCAGCAGGAAATTATGAATTTCTCTTGAAATATTATTTGCTGTTGAATCTGTTATTATTTTTTTTTTAAACAGATGATATAAAAGGTGTATTTTTTAGCTAAACCTCGATTTTTTGTTTTAAAAGCTTTTATCAACAAAAGGAAGGGCTACTTTCTGATTCAGAAGTAGATTCTAAATCAATATTTATAAATACATATCAGTAAAAAATAATCTGTATCGTAATGCAGATACAGTGATAACACAAAACTTTAAAGTATATATATATTTTTTCTAACGTGCATTTTTTAAATCAGTCGTATGATTATTCTAAAACTATTAAATCGATCCACTATAATTTTTTTTCTAGTATATAATTATACAGTACATATAAGAAGACTTTCTTTTGTCATTTTTTTTTGTTAACATTAATAGACAAGATAAATTTAGTTCAAGATAAATTTAATTTTCTCTTCTGACAATAGCTATTTTGAATGTAAAATTCAGTTATTTCCAAATCCCTTTATCTAATCACTAGAATAAAAACTTATTTAACTTCTTAAGCAACATGTTCAATGCAGTAATAGTATGCTCAATACCGGATGTCATTAAATTTTGTCAAAAGTAATTTATCACAATAGCAATTAGCAACACAAAAAACTCTGATGCATAGAACATTTCAATCTGGATTTAAAATAAACACGTATGCACATATATTTTGGAATTTCAGATAAAAGAGTTCAGTTTGCACATTGGTACATTGTGTTTATAAAGTAAATTAAAAATTGTTATATTTCAGATAAATCAAATTTAAGCTGTAATGTCCACCTCCACCCCAAGGCAGAAAAAAGACCCATTAGAAGAGCGACAATAGCTTGAAATGTATACAGTGTCTCACAAAAGTGATGGGACACTTGTGCTTTATAAAAAGAAACTGCAATAAAATAAATAAACAAACATGTGCAAAATTTTTTTGGGTGTGTTTCATATTTAAAGTTAGTAGCAATTATTACATAACATACATTTTGTCAAAATATTAAAATATTAATTTAGTAAAAATATAATTGTTCAGAACGGAGCAAAAAATGGCTCACATAAGTGATGGGACACTTATACTTTTCCATCAAATATTTATCCAAAAATTTTACTTTTTAAAAGGTTTTAATATTTTGTTGGATTTCCTTTTACTTTTAAAACATGATTTAATCTTTTTGGGATGGATTCGACTAATTTTTTTGTGATTTCTGGAGTGATTTTACCCCATTCTTCTTGAAGCACCGATTTTAGTTGTTGTTTTGAAGAAATGGTGTGTTTGCGAATTCTTGATTCCAATTCATGCCAAATATACTCTATGGGATTTAAGTCTGGAGATTGTGGTGATGTTTTTATTATTTCAGGACAGTTATATAGCAGCCAGAGTCTAACGTTCAGAGCAGTGTGCTTGGGGTCATTGTCCTGGTAGAATTTAAAATCGTTATGAAGGTTCAATTTTCGTGCTGAAGATTTCAAATTTTGCTTTAAAATATCAATATACTTGTACTGATCCATTATACTGTCAATAAAAACAAGATTACCAACTCCAGCGGACGACATACACCCCCATACCATAACTCCTCCTCCACCATGTTTTACTGTTGGTACCAAGTTCTGTTTGCGAAATTCTTCCCTGGGTTTTCTCCACACCAAGATTCTACCGTCAGAACCAAATATATTAAATTTACTCTCATCAGCAAATAAAACTTTATTCCAGTAATCAGAATTCTTATTTATGTTGGATTTTGCGAAAACTAGTCTGAGTTTTCTATTTTTTTCACTTACGAAGAATTTTTTCCTGGCTACTCTACCGTGATATCCAGCAGATCGAATTCCCTTCTAATAGTCTCAGGATTAACAATTATTTCATATAATGCTTGTAAATCAGCAGCAACTTTTGAAGCACTATTTCTTGGATTTTTTAATTTTTATTTCGAACGATATTTCGCTTTATTCCATTGGATATCCTTGATGGTCGGCCAGATCTTATTTTATCCTGAATCATATGATTCTTTTTATATCGTTTAATGATATTGAAACTGTTGAACGACTCAAGTTAACTGTTTCAGCAGTTTTCTAATAGATTTTCCACGTTCAGTATGCAAATTAATAACTAATTTTCGAATTTCAGGCAAAGTTTCTTTTCGTTTAGCATTCATGGCTACTCATCACTTATGTGAGCTATTTTTTGCTCCGTTCTGAACATTTGTATTTTTATTAAATTAATATTGTAATATTTTACAAAATGTATGTTATGTAATAATCTTTACTAAATTTAAGTATGAAACACACCCACAAAAAAATGTGTACATGTTTTTTTAATTTATTTGATTAGTTTCCTTTTGTAAAGCACAAGTTCCCATCACTTATGTTAGACACTGTATGTACAATTGATAAAACATAACAAAATTATGTTTAGGAATTATATTATAAAACAAAAATAGAGCCAGAGAAAGAAAAATCTATTGCTCAGTTGAAAAAACATTTTTGAGAATCATTTTTTTTAGCACTTGATCAATAACCCTTGCGAGATGCAATCAGAGCCCCTTGATCAGTAACAATGCAATTTTAAATATAGTGGTGCAATTTTAAATACAGTGTTTTATACAATAAAATTTGTAAAAATGCAATATGTGGATACTAGAAACCTATATAAAAAAAATCATCTAAAACTGAATATTTGTTTGGTTCCATTTGATTGCATCTTACTGTGTTTGACTGCTTTATTGAAAAACATTTGTAGTAAATAAGGGTGTATTCTGATCCAAACTGCTTATTTTTGCATTTAATTTTGAATTCATTTTTGCTCTGAAATGCATTAAACTGACAAATTCTCATATTCAGAAACTATACAAGGTGCTGTTAAATTCAATATTTTGATAAAAGCAGAAAATAGTGTAAAAAAATTCTGTCAAACTGGGCATGTAAACCAAATTTTCCGAAGGGGAAGTGCTGGAGATGAAAAAAATGTCCGTGCTGAAACTATGATTGTTTATCAATCAAATTGTAATGAAAAATAAAATCATACGGCACCTTGTACATCTCTTTGAAAATCACTGCAGCATGTGTCATGTTTCTCTTTTGAAAAATGAGTCTGAAAGTGTATCAGAAAATTTCAAGGTGTTGAAAGTGCAAAAGCATATTTTCGAGTACACCCTTAAAAATATATTTCTTTTAATTTTGGAGAAGCTTCATTTCTGCCCAGTCCTGGGTTATAACTAGGTCGATTATTAATAATGTAAAAGTTTCAGAAATCACCATTAAAAACTACTGTAACTTTTAAGTGTAAAAAAAAAAAAAGATACGTTAAACGAACGGTTCTATTTCAAATGAATCATTCGTAAAAGATTGTGGATACGCCCAAAACGCTCTGAATTTGCAGAAGAATTTGTAGCTGAACTTAAACACATTTAAATGTTAAATTTCGCGTTACAATAGTTTTAAAGATTCTTGTTGTACATAGAAGTCTAACCTTAGAATTTTGAGACATTTTTAAATTCATAAAAAAATTGGCCTTCAAGATCAAGCAATTAAGAATTAGCGAAGTCATTTTTCATTTTTTAGAAAGTATGAAATAGCGTAGCGCTTAACTTTTTTTTTAAAACGGTTTTACAGAAAAAAGTATATGTAACCATATTCTGCTGTATCTGCTTTTATCACATGTGCATTTTTAAGTAACATTATGGTGTTTGTTGTCCTGTTTATTTTATATTGTTTTCCTAATGTATAGCTTTTGTTTTTAAATGTACTATAAAAGAGTGATGATAATTTTCATTATATTTAGTAGACTATTCAATCTCTAAGTTCAGATTTATAAAAACTTCATTTTCCATATTTATTCAACATATTTTATATCTATAATTCTACATTTAAAATCGGCAAAACGAAAAAAAAAAAAAAAACTGGTAGCTGATTTGGTTTTTTATAACAAAGATGACGAGGCCAGTGAATTTAGTAATTCAATCTCATTGGAAAATGCAAGAATAAATAATTAAGACATTTAATTATGTCGTATATTAAAAGGTGGAATAGTAACATGTAATTATGCTTTTGTATAATGTTTATTGGAATTAAAAATCAGTAATTGTCCTAATTTTTAAGTGTAAATAAACAAGATACGTTTAACGAACGGTTTAATTTGAATGACTCGCATGTGAATCATTCGTAAAGGATAGTGGTACGCCCAATACGCTTTGAATTTACTGAAGAATTTTAGATGAACTTCAACACTTTTAAATGATAAATTTTGCTGTAAAATCTTTTATAAAGAATCTTGTTGTACATAGAAGTAAGTATAACCTTAGAATCTTAAAACATTTTTAAATTTTAAATAATTTGCATTCAAGATCAAGCAATTTCGAGTTAGCGAAATCATTTTTTAGAAAGTAAGAAGTATCGTAGAGATTCATTTGGGTTTCTAAAACGATTTTAATAAATATTAAAATATTTTAATAAATAATTTAAATAATTTACTTGCCAATGAGTCATTCGTGAAAGATGTGGATACGCCCTGAATTATCTGGTGTTGTTCCTGTAATAATATGTCATAACTGCTAATTCAACTTCCACTGTAATTGTAACTGTCATTGTTCTAAAGTTTAGTTTAAAAAAAAAAAAAGTTTTCATAGCGCAATATGTAGCGCCTGTGTGGTGTATCTTTTATGAGCTTAAATTAATCTTATTAAAAGTAGTTAGCATACTATTATGTATATTTAATTAATAATATAAAGAGCACCACACATTGTGACATCTTATATTTAAGATTTAGTGTATTTGCTTTTGAGTGCAATTCGCTTGTATCCGTTATAATGGATTTAAAGGTACCTTCAAATATGAGTTTGAATGGCAATTTAGCCGAGAATTGGAATAAATTTAAGCAAAGATTTATGCTATATTTAGAAGCATCCGAGAAAATGAATAAACCTGATAAACTTAAAGTAGCGCTATTATTAGGAATAATGGGTGAAGAATGTATAGACATATTTAATAGTTTTAAACTTAGTGATGACAATGCAAATAATTTTCAAATTGTCATAAATTCTTTTGATGAGTATTTTCAACCGAAAAGAAATACAGTTATTGCTCGCTATAAATTTTTTAATTGTCGCCAAAAAGAAGATGAATCTGTTGATTCGTTTGTTACAAATTTGAAAAATTTGGCTAAAGATTGCTCTTTTGAAGATCAAGAAGATAGTTTAATTAGGGATTTGTTAATTATTGGAGTTAGAGATCCCACTATGAAAGAAAAATTGTTAATGGAAACCGAGTTAACCCTTGTTAAGGCAATAGAATATTGTAGGGCTAAGGAATCCAGTGGTAAACAAATGGAAATAATGAATAAAAATAATTGTTCCACCACCGTAAAAGCTGTTCGCGCAAATAAAAACGAAATTCAGAGGAAAATGTACGATAAGGGAAAACGTAATTATATTAACCAGAAAGTTACTAAAAGTTGTTCAAAATGTAAAACTTTCCATGATTATGGTAAATGCCCTGCATTTGGTAAAAAGTGTCGCAATTGTAACGGATTAAACCATTACTGGATCGCGTGTAAAAAGAAAGGGAAAATAATAAATAAAAAAGTTCATGAAATTTCTGATAGTTTTTGCCCATCAAGTGATGATAGTTCTGTTAAATTGGATTCAGTAAAGTGCCAAGTAAATTCTTTAAAGTCTGAATGGCGAGAAATTGTTCAAATAAATAACTCAGAAGTGTCGCTCAAAATAGATACCGGAGCTGAAGTCAATGTTTTGCCCCTTAATATTTTTAATGATGTGAGAAATAATGAAGTTATTCGTGAAACTAATAAAAAGTTGACATCTTATACAGGACATAATTTGAACGTAATTGGGGTCAGTAGATTAAAATGTAAAGTTAAAAATAAATCTGAATCACTTGATTTTTATATCATTGATCAAAATTCGAGTGCTTTATTGGGAATGGAAGCTTGTGAGAAGTTGGGATTTGTAAATAGAAACATCAATGTTGATTCCGTTCATGCTAGAAATTTTATAGAAAAATTTAAAGATGTATTTTCAGGCAAAATGGGAAAATTGCTGTATACGTATAAGATCAAATTAGATGCCAAAGCCGAACCTAAAATATCTGCCTCTAGAGTTATTCCACATGCCTTAAAATTGAAAGTAAAGTATGAGATTGATAAAATGGTTAATCAAGGTATATTAGAAAAAGTTGTAAAACCAACTGATTGGGTACATCCTATAGTTATAGTACAGAAACCTAATAATCGTATAAGACTCTGTATAGATCCGCGTATGCTAAATAAATATGTAAAGCGAGAACATTATCCAATTCCAACCCAACAGAGCTTATTTTCTCAAATTGAAGGAAAATTTTTCACCGTACTTGATGCATCGTCTGCTTTCCTGCAAATACCTCTTGACCAAGAGAGTTCTGACTTATGTACAATTGCCACTCCGTTTGGAAGATACAAATTCTGTCGTTTGCCTTATGGTTTAAGTAGTTCTCCTGAAGTGTACCAGAGAACTATAGATAATATTTTTGCAGATTTAGATGGAACTTTAGTTTATATTGATGATATTTTAGTATTTGGTAAGACTGAAGAAGAACATGATAGAAGACTAGAAGCAGTTCTTAAAAGAGCTCGAGAGTCTGGTTTAAAATTATCTTTAGAAAAAAGTCAAATTAAAAGGAGTTCCGTAAAATATTTAGGTTATAATTTAACAAGTAAAGGAATTTCAGTAAATGATGATAAAATTAAAGCAATTGTAGATTTCAAAGCTCCAACTAATAAACAAGAGCTACAGAGGTTTTTAGGCATGATTACCTATTTAGGGAAGTTTATTAACAATTTATCAGATAAAACAGGAATTTTGAGAAAACTCTTAAGCAAGAAAAATGAATTTATTTGGACGGCTAATGAGCAAGAAGCTTTCGAAAATTTGAAGAAGTTGGTAGTTAATTCACCTGTTCTGGCTTATTATAATCCAAATTTGAAATCAGTTGTTTCTGTTGATGCTAGTAAGTATGGATTAGGTGCAGTATTACTTCAAGAAGAACATCCAATTGCCTATGCTTCATGTGCTCTAAACGATACACAGCAAAGATATAGCCAAATCGAGAAAGAATTATTAGCTGTTGTCAACGGATGTAGAAAATTCCATTACTATGTATATGGTACTGATTTTGTAGTAGAAACCGATCATAAACCTCTTGTAGGTTTACTACAGAAACCAATCGAAAATATGTCTCCGAGATTACAGAGAATGATAATTGAATTATTTAAATATAGATTTAAACTTGTGCATGTTCCAGGGAAAAAGCTTTATGTAGCAGATACCCTGTCCAGAAGTCCCACTACCATGAGTGTAGATACAAGTTTCTTAGAAGATGGAGCTGCTGTTGTACATACAATTCTATCGACCACTGAAGAACGTACTAAAGAAATGCAGAATGCAACACTAAAAGATGAAGATCTTTCGAAATTAAAGCTACTAATTAGGAATGGTTGGCCTCAACAGTGTAATCAATTGCCCGAAAATTTAAAACCTTATTGGAATAAGAAAGAAGAGTTACATTGTTATGATGATTTAATTTTTATTGGAAATAGGTTAGTCGTACCTAAAACAATGCAAACTTATGTGTTATCGAAAGTGCACCAAGCTCATCAAGGCATCACCGCTTGTCAAGAAAAAGCAAAAACAGCTTTATATTGGCCCAATATGATGGAAGACATCAAGAATTATATAGAAACGTGTCAAATTTGTCAGCAACATCAGCGTGCTAATTGTAAACAACCTTTGATGCCTTATGAAGTTCCTAATCTGCCTTGGGAAGAGGTAGGTGTAGACTTTATGTATCTCCAAGGAGATGATTTTTTACAAGTAATTGATTACCACTCTAAATTTGTTGAATTGAGAAAAGTTAATGCTAAAACAGCTTCTTCAGTAGTTAGTGCATTAAAACAAATTTTTCGTACTCATGGTATCCCACGTAAAATTCATTCTGATAATGGTCCACCATTTGATAGTCGGGAATATTTTTCATTCCTTAAGTCTTATGATATTCATCCTGTCACGTCATCACCTAAGTATCCAAGATCCAATGGGATGATTGAAAGGTCGATTGGGACATTGAAAAACCTTATCTTTAAAGTGAAAGCTTCGGGAGGAGATCCAAATCTAGCTGTTCTGGAGTATAATAACACTCCAAAATTTAAATTGCCATCTCCAGCAGAGATGTTGATGGGAAGATCTTTGAGAACGCTCATTCCTTGTAAGACGAAATTGTTAAGACCAAGGTTCCCAACAAAGAAAACTCAACATCAGTTAAAGGAAAATCAGAGCAGACAGAAATTTTATTATAACTCATCGACTAGAAAATTAAAAGAATTAAATATTCAGGATCCTGTCTATGTTCAAACTGGTCATCGAGAATGGACACCAGGAACTATTGTCCAGAAACACAGTCCAAGATCCTACATTGTGAAATCTTCAGAAGGAAGCATTCTTCGTCGCAACAGAATTCATTTAAGACCAAGAAAGTTAGCGATGGAAGATCCTGTAAATTCACAAGAAAGTGCTGATGCAACGCAAACCTGTGACCTGACTAAAGAGGAGACACCGAAAATCTCAAGTCCTGAATCCCATGGAAGCCCATTAGTCTGTGATGATTCTTCGTCTGGTCAAGCAGTTACCACTAATTTCAAACCAGCTTCGCCAGAACTGTCTACTACAAATACACCAAAGATAGAGAGACCTAGAAGAAATATAAGACCACCTGCTCGCTTCAAAGACTATGTTTAAAAATATTATTTTATCTAAAGACTTTTCTTTGAACTCTAAATTTATATATATATATATTTTCTGCTGTTTGAAAAGAAAGGGCATGTAATAATATGTCATAACTGCTAATTCAACTTCCACTGTAATTGTAACTGTCATTGTTCTAAAGTTTAGTTTAAAAAAAAAAAAAAGTTTTCATAGCGCAATATGTAGCGCCTGTGTGGTGTATCTTTTATGAGCTTAAATTAATCTTATTAAAAGTAGTTAGCATACTATTATGTATATTTAATTAATAATATAAAGAGCACCACACATTGTGACAGTTCCATTGTAGCTGAACTACTTTTAAATGATTAATTTTGTGTTATCTTTTTAAAGAGTCTTGTTGTATATAGAAGTAAGTCTAACTTTAGAATCCTAAGACATTTTTATATTAAAAATATTTGCATCCAAGATCAATTTAGCAAAATCGTTTTTTAGAAAGTATAAAGTAGTGTAGAGCTTAGCTTGGTTTTTTAAAACGGTTTTACAGAAAAAAAATAAGGGTAATCATATGTTGCTGCATCTGATTTTATCATGTATACATAGTATTTAAGTAACCTTATTGTGTTTGTTTTCCTAAGTTATAGCTATTGTTTTTAAATGTACTATAAAAGAGTAGTTGACAATTTTTATTATATTTAACAGAAAATTCAGTTTTTAAATTAGGATTTTTTGAATATGCATTTTTCCTATTTATTCAACATATTTTCATCTCAATAATTCTACATTGGAAATCAGCTGAAAAAAAAAAAAAAAAAAAACAGGCAGCTGATTTTGCGTCTTATTGCAAAGATGGTGAGGCGAGTAAATTAGTTATTCAATCTCACGGGAAAATGCAAGAATAAATAATTGTCGAAACGTCAGTGAAGGCTTACTTTGGAGACACAAATTTTTTTTGTTTCTATCTGTCTGTCAGTCTGTCTGTTCCACGATAGCTGACGTAAAAAGCATTTGATTGACTTGAAATTAAGTGGGTATATTAGTGAGGCACTGGGATTAAGCTGTATAGTTTTTTGTTAGATTTGATTCATTCGTTCAGAAAATATAGAATATTTTATTTTCCGCAATAATGCTTTTCTATGGCAAATGCAATGATTTTCAATTTATTTTTTTTCTTGAAAGAAAATGACACATTTGATTGATGGAATTCAATGATAAATGGATACTGAAATTTACCGATTAATTTATTCGTATTGTTTTGAATTTTTGTCTACGCATTTGTCAGATTTTTAAAAATTATTACTGTAAATTTTGGAGATATTTTATAAATGTGTTCCAATAATATAGACTAATTTGTTTTAGAGATTTACTTATTTCAAATGTCTTTATTTCATTTTCTTTATTTTCTCATATTGGTTGCTAAGCAACCATTCATCCTAATTCTTATCCATAATTTGAAAGCGTGTACGAAAATTTAAACGAAGTCAACATCAAAACTGATGAATTAATGTCTTTGTATCTTTGTGTATAAATATAACATAGCCCAGAAAAGAACATAGGTTATGTTTTATTAATTTTATTCAAATATTTTCCTTAATTCAAAATTTCATTCTTTTTCATACACAATTTAAATACAATTAATTACTTTTTTTAATTACTTTTTAGATACAATTTAACCAATTTCCTTTATCGTTGCCAAAAGAATTAAAATCTGGAAGAATTATTTTTCAACGGCAGTAAGTTTCAATTGAGCAATTTCCATTCGAGAAATTAAACTGAAAAAAAAAAAATAAATAAATATGACATCAGAATTAAAATTACAGTATGTTATAATACGGTATAATATAATTACGGTATGTTATAATAAAAAAACAAAAAAGATCAATCATGAAATTTTCAGAATTTCTTAACATAACTAAAATTTTAATTTAACAGATTTGATGGCTGAAAGCATCTTATTCTTATTTTATTCTTATAAATAATTACGTAATTTGAAAATTTTAAATTACAATTTCCAGAAAGTTGAATTTTGCCCAAAGTGTGTTTAAAAAAAAATTATGTGCAAAACTGACGTTGAGGCTCCTGATCTGCAGATTTACTAGTTAAGACATTTAATTATGTCATATATTAAAAGGTGAAATAATAACATGTAGCTATGTTTTTGTATAATGTATATTAGAATTAAAAATCTATTTACATTGATTTGTTTATTGGTATGTTTCATATGCATGTTTAAAAAATATTTGTAAATTCATCTAATACAAATTTTGATATGCGTGTATACATATATATATAATAGACTTCCTTAAATTCGCAACCCTATAACCCGCACATAATTTACAGATGTAAACAATGAAACATTCAGTTCAAATGCAGGGACAAAATTTGACTTTTTCTTTTATATCAATTCTATACATGTTTCAAATTGTAATTTTCATTAATATTACTGAATTCATGTGTTTTCATGAAGGAAGAATAAATTTATTTTTGAAAAAATTAAGATATTGCTGATATCTATGGTAATCATAATATTTTAACCAAATATATTTATTTATTATCCAAACTTTTTTTGTTATTGAGTCTGGTTAGACCTGAAATTAAACTTCCTTATTTTATGACTTTAAAGTGAATTAGTGATGTATCTTTATAAAGCAAATTTCATTTGAAAAATGCATCTTTATGATAAATATTTAATCATACATTAGTGATTATTAATATGACCTTTGCTTTTAGAGTTTTAATCATGTTAAAATTTATCTAAATTTTTATTATTTTAGTTTATTACTCATTTTAATGTTTCATTATATTATAAGTCTTCATAACAGTTTTAATTTCATTATTAATTACATTCAAATTACTGTTTAAAAAATGTAAACAAAGCAATGACCAAAAATCTAAAATCTGTAAAACTCCTGGTCCCAAGGTGTGTGGATTTGAGAGAGTCTACTCTACTATGTTTTTATAATTTTCATTATGAAATGATGAATTGTTATTAATTAAAAAAGCTTCAAATGCTAGTATTTTATGTTATAAGTTTAGTATGTTAATTATTCATATTTTACTACTTAGTGGCATATAAAATAACTGCTAGTTAAAAATCTTAAAAAGGAAAAATTTAATTAGAAAACAGAATTCAACTTTTCCAGAATTACTGCAGCCATCCGATTAAAAAAACATACATGTATATGTTAATATAGATAATACAAATCATATTTCGATTTTAAAACTCAAAATATAGGTTTTATTTTATGTTAAATAACATCTTTGTCACTCACTGAAGAATTCCATATTTATGATCCAATCTTGAACAATATCTACAAAAAAGTGTGCATTTGAAGTCATTATCGCAGAATTCTGTACAAATTCTGAAAAAAGCAATCTCCTTGTTTAAGAAACTGGACTAAAACATTCAGCTATCTAATGATACATATGCCTTCATTTGTTTCTACATTAATATAGACACTTAAAATTAAATAGAATTTATAACAGCTGTTTTATCAGAAATTAATTTATATTTGTTCAAAATAGCATATACAGACAAAGGTCTATAATCCGTGCACGCATAAACTGCAATTTCCTATAATTCGCGTTACATTACGAATGTAAACACTTAAGGAAATTTACAAATTCGTGATCCAAAAATCATTTTTTAAAACA
This sequence comes from Maratus speculifer, assembly GCA_964019185.1. Classification (NCBI taxonomy): domain Eukaryota; kingdom Metazoa; phylum Arthropoda; class Arachnida; order Araneae; family Salticidae; genus Maratus; species Maratus speculifer. The sequence continues at coordinate 39,878,144 of OZ025303.1, forward strand.
AATAATAAAAAAATTGAAAAAGTCACAATAAAAATAGCATTTTAAAAAAAAATACTCTGTTATTTTATTAACAGTAAAAAACAAATTGCGTTACAGAAGATATGTAATTATTTTTATTTAAATACACGTTTATATAATTTTTAAAATAAAATAACTTTAAAAAAGGCAATTTTTGAGATAGCATATTAAATTAGTTATTAGATTTCATATTTATCTTTTCATATTACAGTATGGAACCATTTATCCGGAAACCAGTTAACTGGAAAATCAGTTATCCGGAATGATATTTCTAATCTATGATGATGGAATCTTTGCAGAAAAAAGTGTCATACACATCTAATTTTACATAAATATTGCTTGAAACAATTGTATAATTTGATGATTGCATCTAGTATTTGAGATGGAAATGTATTTAGTTATACTTTAGATGTTTTCTATTTTCATGCAGAGGAAACAAGAATTTTTGTTTCTAAAGCATTCCCATAAATTACATTCTATCAAATTTTATTTTTTAATCTTACTTGAATCTTATTCTTAATTCAAGTAATCTAATAATTAATTTAAGATTAGAAGAATACCACAACCACATATATTCCATAAAAAATGGATGCTGCTTTAATGCCCAACCAGTTAACCGGAAAAACCAGTTATTCGGAATGCATCTGACCCCAACCATTCCGGATAAATGGTTCTGTACTGTATACTTATTATAGAATGAATCTGCTGTCTAGGAATAATAAATTATGTATAATCCATAATACTCTATAATCCACAATATTCCTTAATTCATACAATCTTTGGCCCCAACTTGTGCATATTATAGAACTTTGACTGTATACTTTTTTTTCTGTTATTATTGGAAAATGGTAACAAAATAATAATTATCTGCTATTTTCCAACTTATTTTTTCTTTATTACCTATAGAAATGGAGTACATGAGTTGTCAACTAATAAAAAATGCGTAAAAAAACTATGAAAAAAATTAATATTTCTAAAATAAACTGAGATGCAGTTTTCAAACAAATTGCCTTAAAAAGCATTTTTTTTCTATTACAATAATATAAAAATTAAAATGTGCGATGCTTAAAAACTTTAAAAATTGCAGTAGAAATGGGCAACTTAGCCGCCCTAAAATATTTTGAGCCTTCCCTGGAAAAGATTCCAAGGTCACTTAATGAATTTCTGTACCGAAAATTCAAATGAAATTCTATTCATAAATCTAATTAAGTTTTCAGACCCTTTCACAGTTTTCCAGAATTATTGAATTGTAACTAAAACAAGTGTTTCAACCCTCGCTCATCCTGTTTGCACATGTGAAGCTAACAGGATGTCTAATTTTGCACCAGTTATAAAGTCAAAATGTTCATTGTCTTATACTTTTCTTAGCATAAATTGAAGTTATTACAACAGTTTAATAAGAAACATATTACCTACAATGTGAATATGTACTAATTTTTCGTTCTGCTCCAGAGAGACTATGAGCCCTCCCCCAACTTCCATTATTCTTTTCTAGCTACGGCCCTGATTGTAGTTACATAATTGAAACTTTAACCTTAATTCAACAGCATTTTATATAAAAGTCATTTTGTCATGGATTGAGATTATAAATTCATCCTAAAAAAATATTATGACCCCCCCCCCCCTATCGTTCACTTCTTGCTATGACCCTGAGTGGAAACGATACAAAATTGCTGGATGAAAGAAATAACTCATTGGGAACCAATAAAAAAAGGTGAGATCCTTCAATATATCTAGAGACTGTACAGAAATCATAATTTCAGTTTTTAAAAACTACTTTTGCTCTTTCCCATCGCTTCATAACTTTTAAATTTCGAATTTACTTTGACTGTTCTTAGAGTACAATTGTATTTTATAGGTTATTACAGTGTAATATTTAAACTTTCTAGCCTATTTAGTATCACAATGCAGTAAACTCCTTCAAATCTGCAAACTTAAAATCTGCAACTCTCTAAAATCCACACATATTTTATGGATGTAAACTATAAAATATACAGTTCAGATATTGAGACAAAATTTGACGTTTTAGTTTCATACCAATTCCATACATATTTTAATTTATAAATTTTGTTAATTATTACTGAATTCGTGTTTTTTCATGAAGGAAGCATACATTTATTTTTCAAAAAATTCAAGATATCGCTGATATTATTGATAATCACAACCTTTTTAACAAATATATTTATATATTAATAAAACTTTTTTAGTTATTAAGTCTGGCCAAAACTGAAATAAATCTTTATTTTATGATTTTGATGTGAATTAGTAGTGTAATTATATGAAACAAGTTTCATAGAATAATTTAGGAAAAATACATTTAATCTTTATAATGAGAATTCAACTATACATTATTGATTATTAACTTGACTTTTTCTTTTAATATTTTAATAATTTAAAAAAAAACATCTAAATTGTTATTATTTTAGTTTATTGCTTATTTTAATGTTTTATAATATTGTAAGCATTCATTATAGTTTCAATTACATTATTAATTGCATTAAAATTAATGTTTAAAATATGTAAACAAAGCAATGACCAGAAATCCACAAATTTCTAAAATCTGCAAAACCTCTGGTCCTGAGCTGTGCGGATTTGAAGGACTCTACTGTACTCGCAATTTAGAATGTTTTTTGCTCTTGCAATCCTCTGGTGATAGTAGAATGCACTTAAAATATAGTTTATAATTGAACAGCTTCTATCACCACCAATTTCCAATTATTAATTTCCTTAATCGGTTTGGTATTTCATAAGATGCATAGAAATCATAATTTATATCACATAATATATAAAATCATAGTATATTATATTTTATGTTGTCGCTACCACCTGGGAACTGCAAGAATAAAAAAATATTCTAAATTGCATTTTTTGTACAATTAAGGTGCCTACTATTTTGGAAATTTTGCATGATAATTATTTAAAAGGTGCAAATGCTTTCTGACAACCGTCAAAAGTGAAATTCAAAATTTAAGAGGATGAAGTGAAAGAAAAGCATTCAAAAAACTTTCTAAATCATTATTTCTATGCATGTTATGAAATACCAAATCGATTTAAGAAATTAATGATTTGAAATTGGTGGTGACAGAAGCTGTTCAAACATCAGCTATGTTTTAAGTGCGTTCCACTACCACCAGAGGATTGCAAAAAAAAAAGAAAAAAAACATTCTAAATTGCGAGTACTGTGATACTAAAGAGGCTAGAAAGTTTAAATATTATAATCTGTACCTATATTATAAACGGGAAAAGATTGTTTGCTTATTTGTTTGTAGGAGCTATTCTCTGGAATTCCCAAACCGATTTCAAAAGTAATACTACCAAAATGATGGTGTTCGCCCGGAATCAAACATAGGCTATATCTTATTGTCTGTCCATGAATGAAAAAAACGCGCCGAGCACAGATTATTAAACATTTTCCAATATGATTAAATAAAGCATAAATTGGCTTGATATTTTTTTATTGTGAAGTAGATCATATTTAATGAATAATGGGCAATTTTGAAGCCCTGAAAAAATAATCTCTTTTCTTTAGAAAATGTCAAAGTTTAAGATTGTGAATACCATTTTTCATGAAAAGCGAAATGCCAGTATGTTTGGAGTGCTATATCTTGGGCCAAGCAACAACGTCCCAAAACCTTTTTGCATAAATTGTTTGTATAACACAATCTGCTTATTAACCCTCTAAGTGTTTGACACGTAATGTTCCGTTCACTAAGTTCCAGATTTCACTGCAATATAAGCAATATTTATGACAATGTAATGCTATATATTTAATGAATTTTGAATACATATAAGAATGATTAATACTCTCTCAAGTATCACATTCATATTTGCAATAAAGTTTTTTTTTATGTTGAAAGAATCATATTTTCATAGCATTCAAAACAAAATGCAGAGAAAACAACATTGTAGTTTTACCCTTTTGCAAGACGCTCAGAGGTTTAAATTTGTTTCTATGGGATATTGTTACTTTACATTGTTATGTTTCCTCAAAACACTATCAAAATGGCGTTTTTGTCCAATTTTCGCACTTATCATATTTAAGCCATATAACCTCAAACTTATTCTTATAGAATATGAAAGACTGCTAGGACAAGCTAAATGATATAGAACTGTGCTAGGATATTGTTGTTGTTAGCAGATATAATCTGTTAAATATTCAACATTTTCAACATTTAAATTAGTCTTATCTCAAAAATGCATCATCGTTGAATAAAATAAAATATACCATGCAGTAGTTGTACATGTGTGCAAAATCATTAGGAACAAAAAGAAGTTGGGTCTGATGATATATTTAGGAAGAAGGGAATTGACAAATGTTATTAAAAGAAACTATTTCAATGATCACATAGTTCTACTATCAGAAAACGAAGCATCCCATTTTTCTTTTGAAGGGTAAACAAAAAAGTTGAAAATTTCACATGAAGTGTAGCAAATGGGTTGCGTTCATACTGTAATGAACTTTTAAAAATAGTCAGATCTAGATATTGTAGTATACAGTACTTTGGTTACAGTATAGTGGTCGAAATCTTATGTGTGTTCCTGTAAATACTATATGTTTTCTATTATACAGGAAGTAACTTGTATTTAATCTCAGTAACATATATCAATTTAATAAAATGCGAAATAATTTAATACAATTAAAACATGCCTTAATATTTCCTGATTTTCTACTTGATTAGATTTGAAGGTTCACAAGTTAAGTATACAGGGGAGGAAAAGGGCTAATCCTTCTTAATTTATGTTTTGCTGGGCATTATTTTTTGAAATAAGAGTATAATATACAATTTAGTGTGAAAAGCTGTGGCTCAATGTCATTAGCTTAACTAGGTACTTTTCTTTTTATTAATAATTAAAATATGCTTTTAGCTCACTGGGTATCAAAGCCTTAGAGCTAATGTGCCCACAGGTTCTATATGTCAACTCATGTTAAAAATATCTGATTTGCTTCAAATTTTGGATATATGTTTATTTTGATAAGGTGTTTGTATGATTAGATTTGGGAGTTCATTGGTTATGTATAGAAGGGGTGGCACTGTGACTATTCCCCCCCCCCTTAAATTAGATAAATGAGTTTCAGATGCAGATTTCATTCAAATTTCCGATATATGTTTGTTCTGATAATGTGCGTCCCTGATTAGTTTTGGGTGTTCTTTAGCTGAGTATAAAAGGTGGAATTGAGATTAACTCCCCTTAATTTAGGTAAATGATTTTTCACGCAGAATTTACCATTTGCTTCAATTTTTGGATGGAAATTCATTCTGATAAGACGTCATATCGATTAGTTTTGTGTGTTCTTTAGTTACATATAAAGGGTGGTAATAGAGGTAACTACCCCTTTATTTATTTAAATGGGTTTTTCGCATAGAATTTACCAATTTGCTTCAATTTTTGGATATGGATTCATTTTGATAAGCCGCAATCCTGATTATTCTTTAAAGTTATTTTTTTTTAAGTGAAAAGAGGGGAGCGGTTGATTACCCTCATTTTATTGAATAGATGAGTTTTTATGTAGAGTTATCTAATTTGCATCGAACTTTGGATATAGATTCACTTTGATAAGGTATGTTACCGATTAGTTTTGGAGGTTCAATGTATAAAAAGGGGAAAATGGTAGGCTAATAATTTCCTTAATTTATTTTCCGAGGTGCATTATTCTTTGAAAAAATATGTCTGTAATATACAATTAATATGCAATTATAATATACATTGTAATGTAATATACAATTGTAATACAATGTGAATAGCTTGTAAGCTCAATGCCATCAGTTTAATTGGTCAATATTTTTTTATTGTAATTTCACTGGCAGTTGGCCAACTTTAACAAACATAGTTTGACACATTATGAAATCCAGAATCATCCCATTTCGCTGAAAATTTAGATAGAAGATCATTCTGATGAGGCGCCTCAGTGTTTAGTATTAGGTGTTCATTGGATAAGTATAAAAAGACGAGAACGGGGGGCAAATATCCCACCCTTAATTTCGATAATTGTGCTTTTTATGCAGATTTATCAGATTTCATTCAAATTTTACACATAAGATCATTCTGATGAGAGTACTGCCATGATTAGTTTTGGGAATTCATTGGATAAGTCTAAGAGGGGAACGGGGGACTAACCCCCCTGTCCTTAATTTAGATAAATGGGTTTTTTATGCAGAATTATTAGACTTCGTACAAATTTTAGATATAGGTTCATTCTGACGAGGGGCTTCTGTGATTAGCATTGGGTATTCATTGGAAAAGTAAAAAGGGGGGGAAATGAGAGATATTCCCCCTTCTTAATTTAAGCTAAGGGGTTTTTCAAGCAGAATTTACAGACTTGCTTCAAATTTTGGATATAGGTTTATTTTGATAAGGTGCTTCCCTGATTTGTTTTGGGAATTCATTGGATAAGTATAAATGGGGATCGGGGGACTATCACTCTTAATTTAAGTAAATGGTTTATCATGCTTAATTCAGCAGTTTGTTTCAATTTTTGGATGCAGATTCATAGTGATTAGATGCTTCCCTAATTAGTTGTGGGGTTCTTTTGTTATGTATAAAGGGGGGTCCAGGCAGTTATCCCCCCTTTAAATTAGATGGGTTTTTTATTTTTTGAGCAGTGTTATTTCTTGAAAGTATGAGGTTATATACAAATAGTATGTATAGCATTTAAGCTCAATACCATCAGTTTATCTAGGCAATATACGTTTTTATTCTCATATGTCTTGGAATTTGAAAAAAGGACAATCTATGGAGTAACAAGATTTTAGAACAGGTGTGATGTGGTTTGTGGCCTAGATTTTGTTTATGTTTATACTAGACCAAATCATCATTTGTGAAATTGGTCAAAGTGGAAAGTCTGATATCATCTCAGTTGCTAATATGATGATGGACTTAAACAAATTTTATTTTCTACATATTGACTTTGAGAAAAAAAAAGAAAGAACAGACGTTCAAAGAGACTAAATTAATTAATCTGTGTGTTTCCGATTCACATTTGTTGGAATCCACTTGTAAACAATATCTTAAACTAAAAGGAAATATTTAGAAGGCAGTTAAACATAAAATATAAGTATACTCACAAAACGGGAAAAAGATAGAATGAAATGCATGAACTCAAATACAATTTATTGTATAAGAAGTTTGTGAACATGTGCATACATAGATTATTTTGCATACTTCAATAAACATTCCTTCCCCATATAATGTTTAAGGTTGGCTAACACTAATTTTAACTTATTCATATTTAATAAGGAGTGTAATGTGGGTATACACCATATACTTTTTTTAAAAGAAAATTTGTGTGCCACTATTTCTCAAATAAAAATATAGCATATTATTGAGGCACGGTATTAACGACTTTAAGACTTCAGCATATGCTCTTTTTTTATAACTACAACATTGTATTCTATTTATATAGCGTATTATTTTTTATCTGCTTATTTATTTTTTACGACTAAATGTGAATTAGAATAGGTATCCTTAATTTTTTATCGCATGGGGAAGGGAGTTGTCAGTCTGTGGAAATACGAATAACAATATGCATGTGTTCCCAAACTATTTATTAAATAAAATATACTTACGACGATCCACGCATTTTTTTACAATAATTTCTCATTTTGTGAAAGCCACACGTGACTTCAACCTGTACTAATCAGAGATGTAAAATTTAACAAATTTAGTCTTTTTGTAAAGTTGTAGTTCTTCTCAAAATCTGAAAAAATTGGTACTTAAGTTGGTAAATTACTTTTTCTCACCTTTTGTTTTGCAAATCAAAACAATCATTAAAGTTACGCATTCGGTTAGAATAAGCGAGAATAGCATGGTCACATATGAATCGCTGGGTTTCCTGGATTCATTATCATCAAGAATCTCCTGCAGTCGTTATGACAGTCTTCGACTGCGCATGTGCTATAGACTGCCATAAGAATAATATTCTCACGGCCGCCGTTAGAATAGACACTTCGTTTCAACAAAAGCATCTACTCTGAAAATAAAATATTGGACATTCATTAAGTCTTTTCAGTTATTATGTATACTTTTTTTTTCTATTTTTCAGTGAAGGTATGCGACTATTTTGGATATTAGTCTAAAAAACACTACGATTTTGGATAATATTTTCTTCGTTGTAAGCTAGTAAAAGTACTATTGTCGGTGCCATTCGGTAGTGGCAGCCCCGTTAAGGAAGTGTTTTGATCGTGGGTTTAGTAGTTCCTTCTGGTAGTTCTTATTTATTCTACTGTAATGTACTGATGTACATTACAGTTGAATTATTACAGTAGATGGAAATGGAATAAAGGAGATTCCATTTATCATTCTAGGACATGAATTAAGGGAAGGATATCAAGGGAGTTAAAAAATTTATATGTTAAATAATTATGAGAGATTTTTTGACAAATAAAATTTATTTTAAGCAATGCAGATAAAGGTTTCGTTACTCATGATTTTTGCAAACACATTCGATTTTAAACTTCATCCATAGTCATTTGAACAACATGATATTTTTTAAAGTGTAAATTAGAAAGGATGGACTTGACATTTGTTTAGACAAAATAAACTTAGTACTTTTTTTTAACAGATGGTAAAAAAATATTTAATACTCTTGCAAAAATACTTAGTCATGAGAAGATTGTATAAATTTTTCTTTATCGATGTATGTACAATGTTTTTTTTTTGAAAATTAAACAAAACTTAAATTTCAAGGCTGAATGGTTCTCCAATTTTTTGGAATCCTTTTCCGAGATGATTAAATACTGACAGCCTCCCTTCCAAAATATTTTAGCAATTTTCGGGGGAAAAAACATTAAGAAATGGAGCTATGAATATCATATACTATAATAAAGTTTATAATTTTATGAATTCTTGATATAAATTCTTTTAATGTTGCTTTACCGGTTTTGCATGTATTAATACTTGTAGTGCATTTGAAAATTTAAACCAAATGCCGGTTTAAAGATACTTTCAAATTTTCTTTTTTCCCTGATCAGTTCTATTCCATGAAAAAGTTGAAGGGAAACTCTTTTAGAAGATAAAGAATTTTAGGCCCTCCAAGTAATAAATTTCTTAAATTTTTAAAAGCATACATTGTTTGGATTGCTTGGTGAAAAGCATACATCAATTTGTGAGTAATTAAGCGATTAATAGCTGTATCTAGTTTAGCTCCTTCATAGTAAGCAATCTTTGTTAAACCCATGTTTAAGTTGAAAATTTTCAAATACATTTCACGATATTTCACTATTATTACTTAAAAATCATCATTAGTGCAGAATATATTGACAGCTTATTCAAATTAAATGTGAAAAGCGCATAAGATACATCCAAAAATTTGTGCAGGAGCAGTCAATTGCTCGATTACTCAGAAACAGAAATTCTTTTTCCTCTTTTGATTTTTTTTTTGTTTCAAATTTATTATGTAATAAATTGTCAACCACTTTTTTGTAGTATTTCAGTATATTATTTCAAATGAAATTAGTGTTTTTCTTTAATGCTTATTTAATTTATATTTCTGTTTGACTTTACATTAGTAGAATATTATTCAAAGATAATAGCTTTGATTTAAAATGTTTTGGATTAAAGAAAGCGCTGCTGATATTATTTTGCGACTAAAAACCATCCACTCTCTTAAAGGTTAGTATATGCATAACTAGTTTATACAAATACTTCAGATTTTCTTTTTGTGTCGCTTTAAATGTTTGAATTCTTTGAAGACTGGGAATTAATATGTATTTAGTAGTGTTAATATAAATATATTAATACTTTTTCATTTTAGATTTAAAGATGGAGGAATGACATATTTTTTTAAAAGTATTTCAAGTATTTTCTGAAAGAATTTCAACAAATTATCTTTATACGCAAATGTTTTATCCTTTACATTCTATGAAAATAAAAGACAATGTCGGTATCTCCGATCTACTCTCAAGAAGCAGGAAAAATTGTTTTATGTGAAAAAATTTCCACAGACTTTTCCGAAAGTGGTGTTTTGAATAAACATTTGTACACTCATACGAAGGTAAAATCTTTTAATTGTGAAATATGTTGCAAAGGCTTTTCAGGAAGTACTAGTCTGAAAAGGCACTTGCTCATTCATACAAACGAAAAACCATTTGTTTGTGAAATTTGTTTCAAAGCATTTACTCAAAGAAGTTCGCGGTTAATACATTTGCGTACTCATACAAAGGAAAAACCTTTTATTTGTGAAATATGTTCCAAAGGGTTTTCGCAAAGTAGTACAAAGAAAAATCATTTGCGTACCCATACAAAAGAAAAACCTTTTATTTGTGAAGTATGTTCTAAAGAATTTTCGCGACTTAGTGTATTGAAATGTCATTTGCTTATTCATACAAAAGAAAAACCTTTTGTTTGCGAAATATGCTGCAAAGGATTTTCGACAAGTAGTCATCTGACAGAACACTTGCGTATCCATACAAAGGAAAAACCTTTTGTTTGTGAAATTTGTTCCAAAAGATTTTCAGGAAAGAGTAGCATGAAAAGACACTTGCATATCCATACAAAAAAGAGACTTTTGTTTCCGAAATATGTTCCGAAGAATTGCGAGAAGTTGGTACAGTGAAAGAACACTTGCATACCTATTCAAAGAAAAAATTTTGTGAAATGTGCTGTACAGAATTTTTACATAGTGTTAACCTTCAAATAAAAAAATCGTTTATTTTGTGAAAATCCTGTAAAGTATTTTTAGAAAGTGGCGTTTTAAAATAGCATTTTCTTATCCATACAAAGAAAAAGCTTTTTCCTCTAAAATGTTTTTCAAAATGTTTTCATAAACTAGTATTCTGATTGTACATTTCTGCATCCATGCAAAAGAAAACCTTTTGTGTTTGAAATATGTTCAAAGATGTTTTCATTCAGGCAACATCTGAAAACGCACTTGAATGGTTTTATAAACGAATATCATAAGTATATGAAATATAATCTAATCATTTTGTCATAGTAGTCATCTAAAGCATAGTTGCATACTCAATTAAATGCATTTCTGCTTATAAAAAGAGTACATAATTGTTTTCACTGGGTGACAATTTAAGAAGAGTTTATCTTTCCCATTCAAAGTCCTCTTTCTTGTGATCTGCTGCATTTACTTTTCACTAAATGACCATTTGGAAACAAATCTGTATGTACACACGAATACACTTTGGGACCGTTCAAATATTACGTAAGCATTAAAGGGGGAGGGGGGAGTCCAGAGTCTGCTTATTTTTTCTGACAAGGGGGAGGTGGGGGTCGCGACAATTCTTACGTAAGCATTAAACAACGAAGCAACTGTAGTTGAAATTCAACAAGCAAACAAAGTATGATGGGGAAATAGCGTTCTACAGTCCGTTCGAAATTCGACGTTTATTTTCGATTTCATTCTTTGCTTATCCGTCGGCAGTCGCGTGACCCGCATCTCCCACTCGCCCTTTGTTTTTATTGTTGTCTGTTAAGTTGTGTGCCAAGTCAAGTACATTGCAAGACTAGAAAAACGCAGGAACCGGTGTGGCTGGGTTCTGTTGCCAGGTTAACTGGTTAGTTGACTTTATTTTAGGTAAGTCCGACGTTTGTATGATTCATGTCAAAAATTTTAGTTATGATGCCTAAATAAGTTAAGACTTCTTGTATATCTTGTTTTATCGTTCAATGTGATAAATAACAATATATTTAAACCATTTTGTACTCTGTGATTTGTTTAATGCAATAAGCAACAATATATTAAAACCATTTTATATATTTTGATATCACAATCCCCATATCCTATATAAATTTGTAGGATTAATAATGTAATTGATTGGTAACTTTTTATAAGTCAAGAAGTATTGATGTATAAACTGTCATAAAATCTTACGTAAGCAAAGGGGGGGGGTGTCTAGCATTTGTTTATATTTTCTTACAAGGGGGGAGGGGGTACAAAATGACAAAATATGCTTACGTAATACTTGAACGGTCCCTTTGTGAAGCATTTTCCAGAGTTGCGTTCCTCAAACTTTTAGATTTATTGAACCCTTTTTAGAATGGATTTCTTGCTTAAAAGCTCTTGATTCTATCATAGCGTATGTTATCAAATAATTGTTATTTGACAGCTAAAAATTTCTTTTGTTAGAATAAAAATATATTTTGAAACTTTTTCCATAATACTCATTTTTTATAATAACCAATACAGATTATATTGCTAAAAATTTAAAATATGTAAAAGAGCTCTAAGTTAAAAAAAGCAATAATATTTGCTTTATTATAAATATTAAATTGTAATGTAAATTAATCGTGCAATTTGTAAATGTTTCATATAATTTGTATGATTGAACTTTGCACAAATGTTGAAATTTCAAATGCAAACAGATATACTTGCAGATAATTTTTATTATCTTTGTGTGTAATGTCTGATTTTCCAAAAGCTTAATTTTAAAGACTTTTGCATTTGATTCTTTTGCTGTGTAAACTTAAATTAATGCTTCACCGGGATATCTTTCAAAAAGGCAGCAAAAATATTTTTTATTCTAAAAGAAAGGTTTTTTTAGCATGTAGCTTACGGGAAACTAATTTCTAAAGTGCGCTTTTACTACAGGAGATGTTTGACCATTTTCGATTCTCTTTTTTAATGATTATGCACCGCAGATGATCAAAACACAACTGCAATCATTTGGAACATCTGATAATCATTTACGAGCTGTAAAAGCACTGTAAAATTTCGTTTCCCTAAAAGAGAAATCTTTACCTGTCGGAAGTATTGATTTAGGTTTGTAAATAAGGTTTAAATTGTATCCTCATAATAATATAAATTTGAAAGTGTGTCCGAAAGTTTGAATGAAGTCAACCTTAAAACGAATGAATTAATGTCTTTGTATCTTTGCGTATAGATAGATTATAGCCCAGAGAACGTAGACTATGTTATATTTATTTTATTCAAATCTTTTCCATAATAATTCAAGATTTCATTATTTTTTATGCAGAATCATTAGGATTTTTTAGATAAAACTGAACAAATTTCCTTTCCCGCTGCCAAGAAAATCAAAAACTGGAATAATTTTTCAGCCGCAATAAATTTTCAATTGAGTAATTTCCATGCGAAAAATGATAAGAAAAATTCAAAAGAAAATAAATATGACGTCACATTTGAAATAAAAATAAAGTTATTATTTTTTGTTAAATATTAAAAAAGGATATTTGTTTCGTTATTAAGAATTTTCCTGTCAAAAATGGCATCATAATTAGTAAAAGGAATAAAAAAAAATTATATTTTTAACAAAATATTTCAATTGGTAAAATAAGATGTTATAATTTAAATAAAACAGGTTTTTTTTTATAGTAGTCTTTAAAATTGCGAGGAACATGGATATCACAGTAGCTAGTGGAGCTAGATGGATAATGACATCATATTTAAAACGAATGAGAAATATTTTTTACTCATACTAAGTTATAAGTTACATACAAATGAAATTTTCTGAAATTGAAAACACATAATTAGCAGTGGAAGAAATTTTTTTGTGGAAAAAAGGGAAAATGAAACTGATTAATGTACTTTTTGATGCTACTTTTTTAAGTTAAAAAGAATAAGTTCCAATTTTTATAGACGGTAAAAAATTAAAGTAAATTTTCTAAAACTAAAAACACTTTCAAACGTTGAAGCTTCATTCATGAACTTATTCTATAGAAGCGAGAGTCGTCTGTCAACATATTGAAATTTACAACCAAGAATGTAAATTTAACTTCCTTAAGTTTAAGTGGATAATTATTGCCCTGTATTAAACCGAATTGAATTTTAAACAAATGTATACTATTTCAATAAATTATTTTTTAAAAAGGCTGTTTCAACGACAAAATGCGTTTTTAGTAAAAGGTTTTGTGAGGTAAAAAAGATGTAATATTTTTTCGTGTAAAGCGTTCATTTTAATTAGAAAACATTACTATGTATTTGCGGAAACATCAGTGAAGGCTTGCATTGGAGACATGAATTTTTTGGTTTACGTCTGTCTGTTCCGCGATAAATACCATAAAAAGCATCCGATTTCCTTGAAATTAAATAATCACGTTCGTGAAGTACCCGGATTTAGCTGCATGGTTTTAGCTCACAGGTTATAAAAGCCTGAGAGCTTATGTGCCCGCCCGTTCTGTATGTATGTACGTGCGTACGTTCGTAAATACGTAACGCGATAACTCAGGATAAAAATATCCGATTTGTATGAAATTTTGGATTTAGGCTTATTATGATAACTGAGAGTTCATTCGATAAGTATCAGAAGGGGAACGGGGACTATTGAGCCTCCTCTTAATTTATATAAATGGATTTTTCATGCAGAATTAGTAGATGTCGTTCAAATCTTAGATGTAGGATCATTCTAATGATATGCCTTCATTATTAGTATTGGGTGTTCATTGCATAAATTTAAAGAGGTTAAGTTTAATGGGGGGGGGTAATCCCCCCGTCTTAATATAGGTTTTTCACGCAAAATTTATCTGTTTGCTTCAAATTTCGCATAAAGGTTTATTCTGAAATGGCGCTTCCCCGATTTGTTTTTGGAATTCACTGGATAAGTGTAAAGGCAGGATAGGGGAAACTACCCCTCATAATTTATGTAAATGGTTTTTCATACAGAATTAACCGTTTTGTTTCAATTTTTGTATACAGGTTCATAGTAGTAAGAAGCTTTGCTCATTTGCTGGGGTATTATTTTGTTAATTATAAAGGAGGTTACGGGCGATTGCCTCCCCCTTAAGTTAGCTAAATAAAGTTTTATGCAGAGTTATCCGATTTGTTTTAAATTTTGGATGTAGGTTGTTTCTGATAAGTTGAATTTCTGAACAGTTTTGGAGGTTTGATGATTAATTATAAAGGAGGAACGGGGGAAAATGTTTCTTAAATTACATAAATGGGTTATTATGCAGAATTATTTGACTTGCTTTGAATTTTGGATACAGGTTTATTATATGATAAGGCGTACCCCTGATTAGTTTTGGGGCTTCAATGATGAGTATAAAGAAAGAAAATTTTGAGAGGGGGATACTTCCTTATTTTTTTCGAAGGGCATTATTATATATGGCTGTAATATACAATTAGTCTGCAGAGCCTGTGAGCTCTATGCAGTCAGTTTAACTGGGCATTATTCTTTTTATTAGTTATTTTTGGTTCATTCCTCCGGAAACTGCGGAACATTTTTTTTTCGCACTATCATGCTTTCCTGTGACTATTGTGACAATTTTCATTTTTAGCACTTTCCAACAAAGTTGAAAAGTGCTTATGCATTCGGTTTGTCTGGCCGTCTAGCCCGTCTGTCCGCGCTCTAACTCTCGTAAATATATTCGGATTGTCAAGAAATTTTTGGACGTTAATGACGTTTACCCGAGCGCGAACCTTATTGAAAATGAAGTGTCTGCCATGATTAGTTTATTTACAGGGACAGTTAAAAGTTTCCCATTACATTACGACCTATGGGGAAAAATCGTTTCAACTTATATATAAAGAAGTTATCCCTGTCAAACATCTTAAAATTTATATGCATCTACAAAGTGCATTAAAATATGCATTTTGTAAAGTATGCAGCGAAAAGAATAGCTAGTATTCATTTACAGTGCCACACAAAAGAATTCCAATACATAATAAAGTGGTGGGGGATTGTTTGCGAATATTTTGATTATGGAAAAAAATTCCATATATAGTCAAATATATACGATGCTGAGTATTAATATAAGTTATTTTATGCATAATACGTAGCGCATAGCATTTACAGGGACACACAAAAGATTTCAAATAGTATGTTCTATCCGAAGTCCTGTAGATTATGGACGATGGCTGTTAGATGAATGAAATGCATTTTTAATTATGATATACGCTTTTAAGTTTCACTAGATGTATGCATATTATATGGTTTATATATATATGTTGTAACACAATTTAGATATACAGGGTTACACAAAAGATCTCGGAAAGATTATTGAATAAGAGCGTAATTTACTTAAATGTATTTTTAGCACTTTCCAACAAAGTTGAAAAATGCTTTTGCATTTGGTTTGTCTGGCCGTCTGTCCGCGCTCCAACTCTCGTAAATATACTCGGATTGTCATGAAATTTTTGGACGTTAATTACGTTTACCCAAGCACAAACCCTATTGAAAATGAAGTTTCTGCTATGATTAGTTTATTTACAGGGGCAGTTAAAATTTTCCATTACATTACGACCTATGGGGAAAATCATTTCAAATGAATTTTAAAGATGTTACCCCTGTCAAACATCTTCAAATTTATATACATCTCCGAAGTGCACTAAAATATGTATTTTGTAAAGTATGCGGCGAAAAGAATAGCTAGTATTCATTTACAGGGCCACACAAAAGAATTCAAATCCATAATAATAAAGGGGGGGGGAATTGCTTGCGACATATTTTAATTATGGTAAACGATTTCATACATAATCAAATTGATATACGTTGCTGAGGATTAATATGAATTATTTCATGCATAATACGTAGTGCATAGCATTTACAAAGATGCACAAAATATTCCAAATAGTATATTCTCTCCGAAGTCCTGTATATTATGGAAGATGGCTGTTAGATGGCTGAAATGCATTTTTAATTATGATATGCGCTTTTAAGTTTCACTAGATGTATGTATATCGTATGGTATATGTAAATGCCAATTATTACACAATTTAAATATACAGGGTTACACAAAAGATCTCGGAAAGATTAGTGAATATACCGTAATTTACCTAAAGGTTGTTTTTAAATATGTTGTGCCTTTTTACGTTAAACTGCATTCAGTTTACTCAGAAATGTTTGTAGAATATAGATAAAATGATATACAGGTCACGCAAAGTACTGGATACATGGTCGCCTTTGGGTGATAATTTCTGGAAATTTGGTTTCAGTACTTTAAAGAGATTTTTTTAAATACTAATTTTTCGCAAAATACTTTCGTATTTTAAGGGTACTATGTATTTTACAGGTCTAAACAAAAGTATTCAAGTATGTTTCCATCTATTAGTATACATTGCTGAAAGGAAAATTTCAACCAGATAGGAGTTTTCTTGCATTTTACCGTTACATTTCATTTACCATTACATTCCATTGCATTTCATTACATTTTACCATTATATAGTTTATATATTAACCGACAGATCAAATACAGGGCTTTTCAAAAGCATTGGAATACATATTTTTATATGGACAATAATACGTTATTTCCCTGGATAAGAAAGGTTTGATAGAGATTTCAAGAAATGTTGGAAAGTGCTTCTTAATCTATGCTTAACGCATGAATTTTCTTACTTGTTTAAAAGAAAATGGATATTTTGATTAAAGGATTTAAATAATAAATTATATATACTGAAGTTTATTAATACGGGTTTTAAATTATTGCTATTATTTTGAAATTTTGTCAATGCATTTATCAGATTTTTAAAAAAGAATTTCTGTAAATTTTGGTGATTTTTTTATATGGGGTGTCCGAAAAGTCTGGAAACGGTCGAATAACTGGAGAAATATATATCATATTGACAAACTAAAATATACTTATTTTTAAATAAGCTACACGGTGGTACTAAATTTGAGCCCCGCAACCGCCCCCCTGGGGGTCAAAGGGGGTCCAATTTTGAAATCTTAAATTATAACCACCATTTTTTATTGCAGATTCGGAATCTGCAGACAAAAATACGTAACTTTTGTATTTAATATTTATTTCAAATCCTTTGTCACAGTGTAATCGGGCATGTTCGACAGATACATATTTCGGTTTTCCCAACCATGTTTTGCCTTCTTGAAACCTCACTGACGAGAACTTTTGGCGTCAAATTCCCCGTCTTTTGCAAGTATACCATTTCTCGAAAACAGCGAGTGGCGGTTATTTCGATGGTGCTGTAGTCTTTTATATGGTTTTCTCTACAAAAAGTCATTGAAATATATTATATTATTTTTCTATTCCGATTTTTAT
Source organism: Maratus speculifer (assembly GCA_964019185.1). Lineage (NCBI taxonomy): Eukaryota > Metazoa > Arthropoda > Arachnida > Araneae > Salticidae > Maratus > Maratus speculifer. The sequence continues at coordinate 39,896,057 of OZ025303.1, forward strand.
TTTATCCTGACAAACATTTCTAACTAGAAACTTGCATATTTCGAACTTTTAACGTATAAATAAGTATCTCCCCTCCTGAATTGAAAAAGGTTAATCTTCTATATTTGGGGGCGGGATATGTGTGTATTATGCATTTCAATGGATTCTGCTGTTAAAAAAAATAAAATCATCTAATTCGGCTGTTAAGTGTGTATTTTTTTATTATTACTATAGAAAAATATAAAACAAAATATTAAAAAATAAGCAAATGAAATCTCTTTATGCTGGCTGTGCAACGAATGAAGGAGCATCGTAATTTCAGGGTACTTATAGGTTCCGTTATTTTCCAAGTGAAATATAAATATTTTTTTATATAAAATAAATAAAGCTACTTCAAACGCTCGTATTTTTTCCTTTTTTAACCAGTGATTTTCAACAAGAAAATTTTCCTGTTCTAGAAATTCCAGGATACGTACGAACCCTTAAATTTCAGGTGGGGGTGGGATTAAAGGTTTTCATGATTAATTGTTGCAATTTCAAAATAACAAGTGGGGCAGAAAATGTTTCAATAGTTCTTAGAGATATATCATGATTTTTAGTAAATTAATATATTCGTTTAAGTTTTAAATTGTTTTTCAAAAATTTAACCACTTTACTGATCAATATTTTAGCAAAAGCTTTCAAATATTTCCCATTTTTTACAGAATTTTTAATTGTTTATCACCGGTATTTCGAAACAGACATTTTTGCTAAATTGAATCAGAATAATGTCCGGATTAAATAATGCAAAATTTACTGGTGAAAATAATAAATTATGAATGGAATATGGATGCCCGTACGTGGTATGGGCAAATCCTGATTGACAAAAACACGCTGCGTTTATGAGGTACGTCCAAATCAGGGAAATGATTAATCAATAGAAAAAATTTTGTATCAATCTTTTTAATCTAAAATATATTTTAATTCCTCAGTACTTTCGGGACTTGTATATCATCAAAAGGTGCATGCGTAATTTATTTTTGGCACCATTAATAAATAAAAATTATTATCTGATTTTTTTTTTACTAATTAGAACATTTGTTGGTACTTCACAAGTAAAGGAAGCTGTTAAAAAACACGGTGCATTAAAAATATATATGTGTGTAACTGATACGGTCTCGGAAAACTTTAGACGAAATGATTATTTATTGAGGGAGACGACCTTTTAGTTTTTATAATAGGACGTTAGTGTAGAAAATTATTTATTTATTCATTATAGAGATAAAATAACAAATATGACAAAATACAGAATGAACGAAGAATCGGAAAACGGTCGAATAATTCGCGAAATACATACGAAAAAAAGTATTAAATAATATATATATATATAATATTTAATACGTTTATAGTATTTAATACGTATCCCCAACCCAGTCCGACACCCGGGCCTCAGAGGGATTCCAACTTTGAAATTTTGAATAATATCTCCCATTTCTTATTGCAGATTCGGATTCTACGGACAAAGATACGTAACATTTGTATTTAACACTTTCTTCGGTTCCTGGAAGATCGTGATGTAATCGAACCAAATACATTAGATACATATTTTATTTTCATAACCATGTTTTGTCTTCCCAAAATCTTATTAAACCAAGTTTTTTTAAGTACATAACGTTTGATTTTATACCGGAAAGTATCAATACAATTATCTACTGACAAACATTTAGCGAATATATAAAATGAAATTTCCTTTTTTTATGTTATGGTGCGAATTTGAAATTACGCAGTAAAAAGTGAAACTAAACTGGCAACACTACTCGCTGGAATAGTGTTTCTCAAAAACCATCAATAGCGGTTGATTCAAAAGTGCTTAATATGCTTTTGACAAAAAACTTAATAGAAATAAATTAATTTTATATTTGCCTTTTTTTCTTTATCCATTAAATCATTTTTTAAGAACAACATCTGTATTTTTGATGTCTAATACGCCGAGTGCCACGATGACTGACACTGAATTTTCTGTTTAGGCATTTAGGTGTTTTACACTGTCAGTCACCTGAAAGTGTAAAATATGATATAAAACTTTGAAAAAAATTATATTGTCTTAAATAATTATTAAGAAAATATAATAATATAAAAAATAAAAATTAAGTAACTTTTTAATAAGCTTTCAGTAATTACTTAAAGCAATATACAGCTGACTCTCTCTATCTAAATACTCTCTAATGTGGACACCCTATTATTATGAACGCATCCCGACGGTCCCGGCGAAGCTCCATAAATTTAACAAAGGATATACTCTCTCTATTCTGAACACCCCACTATTATGAACATTACTTTTGATCCCTATTTTACTCCACCTCTCTGTATACTGAACATGCGTTTGCAATCTGGATTCGAAATCTCATCATGGAAAATCAGAGATGCTACACAAGAAGAAAAAGGTTCAACGAACTTGATTAAAAAATGAACAGACAAAATCGCTGCTAGATTTTAAGCATGTATTTGCAGTTGCAATTTATTTGAAAAGTTCAAATAAAACCACTAGTTAAATTCTGAGCTCCTGTTGTCACATTGTTGTCAGCTGCCCACTGTAAAAGTTTGATTTCTTCAATTGATCAATTACTGGGAAAATGGCAAATAAAGAAAAGTTTTGCAAAATCTGGTTGGGAAAATAAAATATGTATCTAATGTATTTTGATCGATTACAACCGCAATCAGAAAATAAGAAAAAAGGTTCAGAAAATAATGTAAAAAAATAATAAAAATTAATCAGAAAAAAAGGAAAAAATAAATATTTACGTATTTAGGTTGGCGAGTGGTCATGGAAAATCAAAGTCAAAAAAGTTGTTAAATACCGGTATCTTGTTAAGAATAAATTCATCTTCTTCAATACCTTTATTTCATTTGAAGTGACTTAGATTTTCCGTAACCACTTGCCACCCTGATATTTTTGCCCGTAGAGTCCAAATCTAACATTAAAAATGGCTGTTATAATTTAAAATTTCAAATTTGGAAAGCCTCTGATATCCAGAGGTCAACTTAGGTATCCCTGAATAGCTTTTACAAACATAATTAAAACACTCATTATTTCGTTTTTCAATTCGATTTTAGATTCACGAGTTATTCGACCCTTTTCAACTTTTGGATTCAAATTTTTGGACTCCCTGTATATAAACAAAAATATAATTGACAGGACACATTAAAAAAATTAGAGTGTGTGCAAAATGATAAAGGACTTTTAAGACAAATGTAGCATTTTAAAATGTTTAAGATTTATTTAGATTTAATTCGAAGGGGATCTAACATTTTAGAGTACTTTAAATATCGTATAGTTTCGAATTTTACTTTTATTTGTAAATGTTAAATTGGTATAATTTATTCCTTACAAATATTTAACATTAAACGCAGAAAAAAATGAATTAAATTTATTAATAATGCCTCGTTTCGGGCTTTAAAATTTTAAGTAACAAATCGATTTGTTCTGCAAATTACGTTTATATTTATATATTTTGTCGCGTTTGATATTTTATTGCAAAAATAAATAAATAATGAAATATTTTTTTTTACAACATCCACCCCCTATGAAAATTAAAATATCGTCTCTCTTTGGCAATAATTAACAGATACAATTATTTTTAAAATGAAAAAAAATTAAAAGATCAAAATTTTTGAAATAATTCAAGTTATTAAATTTAAAATAATTTAAAATAATTACAAAAAATTACATTTTTTAGAATTGTTGAGAAATGTTTTGTTGACGTGTTATTTTTTATTTGCAGTAATTAATGTCTCCAGAATCTGTAACCCCAACCTCACTTCAAATTTACAGTATTTCCCCATCCTTCGCTCAATCAGCACAAAATAAGTTTACACTTACATTCTTTTAATAATTTGTGTTACATATCCCACTCTCCTCGTTAAAAATCTCGATCATTATTCTTTTTTTATGTGCTTCAAGTCCTTTGTTCATAACTATTCCAGTTTCATAGATATTGTTCCTCAATAAAAAGTCGGCACATTTTACACTAGAAAGAAAAACTGTCCGTGTAAATCACCTATATGTTGTCTTTTGGTATAAATTTAAAAAGCAATTTGACAATGCCTCCACCTAGACCTATAAATCATCAGCTGATACAATTCCTTTTCCATGATATATTTGGCAGTAAGACCATTCCTGGCCGATAAAACAAAGTTTTTTGTTCACAACGAATTAGGATTTAAGGGCACATACTGTCTAAATCCATTATGTTCAGCAAATGGCATCTAGTGATCTCTGTTCATGTAGTGATAAATGTTTTTGCGGGCACAGAGGCAAATATTTTAATTCTTACTGCATTTAAGATAATAGTTACTTTCCATAATTTATCATCTGCTTAATGATCAATTGATTTATCTGCAAAATGAAAAAAAAATCTCAAAAAATCGATCACGTGACACAGTAGCTGCAATTCTAAGTACTGACAAGTCTTTTTGCCAGTAGAACGTTACTTGGAGATATTTTAAAGTTCCCATGAGTATGTGTGCAACTTTTATAATTTCATATTTAGATGCATTTATTGAGCGATTATTTCATGTTTGAACGAAATATAAATTGCTTTCATATGATACTTTTCCCCAAAAATCTTCATTTAACTAATCTAGAAATAACTCAAAAGGATTTACGATGCTGGAATCTACTTTTAGATAATCCTCATCAATCAATGGTCTTCGGAACACCACTAAAAGAAAAAAAGATTAAATAAATATTTGGGAAAAGATAAGGTTTTATTCTCAGCATTATTACCCTAGTTTGTTGTAACACAAGTTTTAAAAATGTACTTATTTTCAGCTTTCCATAACAAAGGTCTTTTAGGTTAAACTTTATTGCTACATGGATTCGGTATAGGAACTGGAGTAATATCCTCAATGTTTTATCTGTCTCATCTAAATTTTCATTATCAGAGGACTTCAGCATCACCATTGGCTTCATCAGTTTATTTACTCTTACAAAAAATATAATAATTATGATTTTTAAAAATTAATGTTTAATTTAAAACATCAACAAAATGAAATCGTATTTAGAATTAAGAATAATGCTTGAATCATTCAACAACTTTAGCACTGCATCAATTAGATATCATTCAGTAAAGTTTTTTTAGTGAGATGACTTCTTTTCAAAAACACAGAATTGAAGCCGAAGGTGTACATACGTGCACCTTACAAATTGCATCTAATTTAAATAGATATTATGATCTAGCTAAAAAAATTAATGGATTTATGCAATTCTGAAGAGTTTATCAGCGTTCTTAAAAATTATTGTGATTAAATATTAATTTTCTAATTATCAAATTGTACTTAATTTTTCGAAGTCTTATATTTTTGCCATTGCTCGTTTATTTCCTCCAAATCTATATGAATTAAGACTGCTAGCGAAATTTCTTACTAAAACTAGAAAAGTCTAACGTACACAAATGACATCCTCTCGTCTCAATAAATAATTTCAAATAATAAGTGAGATACGCAGTTGAAAACAGAGGTACACAAATGTGCACCCTGGGTCTGAAGAGGATAAAAGCAATAAACGTCAATTTGTTAAAAACAGACCAATTTGACTAGAATTAATTGCATAAATACTATGGGATTCGCGATTAGTTTCTATTGAGTGGATTTCTCGATATGCCTCCTATACCTTTAAATGTTAATTAAAAACAAATATTGCGCTTAATAATCCAATTTTAAAAAATGGTAACCGAAATTGCTTTTTTAAAACTAAACTGTCCCCGAAAGTTTCCTTTCCAGATAAAATTGGTCTCCTCATCACCTTTTTGTAGACTAAAATGTGTTGGTAACCCTGTTATTATGATGGCGGTATTTAATACATTGATGGCTATAAAATCTGACAAATTGTGCCGATTTTGCTATTTTATTTCACATAAACTTTTAAATAATAAACCAGTTTTACCCACAAAAGTTACATGGGTCTTTTCCGTATATAACGCATTTTTTTAACAAAACTATATATTATAGTCATATTTCCTGCATTAGATTAATATTTTTTATTTCAAAATAGAATTAATGCTGTATACATGCCATAACAGTTTTTTTTTTTTTGTTTGTTTTTTTGTTTTTGCAATTGAACGATAGTAATACCTAAGATAAAAAACAACCTGCATACCTTAAGCAAGCAAATATGCATCGTTTAAACTTATTTCGTATTAAATTCAAAATACATTCTGATTATCTATGTGAAATGACAGTTTTCAAAATTGTTTAAAAAAGTATGCGCCTTTTTTTATTACAATTTTTTAAAAAATAGGAAAATTTAAATGTTAGCATAAATATGTTGAATAAAATACGATTTTTATTAGAGAGCAACCAAAAATTCAGTTTGATTTTGGGCACAAATCTTGAGTTTCACTGAAAATTTGTTTTCGGCTGTACTGAAATTACCTATATTCAAAAAATCCTCATTCTTCCTTGGAAAATTTTTAACATTACTGATTAATTTGAGTTGGATCTGCTCAAATGAGACTTTATTTATTGCATTAAACTTCATTGTTTATAATGATTAGTAATGATTGACTCAAGACGTGAGTACAAATTATCAAGCAAAAAATGCATAGATGTCAAAATTTGAAGATGCTTTTCACGCGCTTCTTAAAAGCTGCAGACTTAATAGTAAAAGTAAGTTTTTAGATTGAATCTTTAAAAAATGTCCTGAATATTGTCTGAGAAAGTACTGGTATAACTGATGATCATTTCCAAAAATCATTGTAAAGATAAATCGAGGTACACTGGTGTACAAGATTAAGAGAAATCGCACATTTTGTCAAATTTCAGAGAATATAAATGTAAAACTAATGCTTTGAAACAAAGAAGCAAGTATACGAATTAAATATTTCCAACTGAGCGAAAAATTGACCAGGCTGGGAATCGAAGCCAGATACTTGGCTTACAAAGCCAATGCTTTACCTGTTAAACTACCTGGGCGATAGCCAGCTGGGATTTTTCACTCACATAACCTTATAGGTCATAACATCTGGTCTGTCATTTAGACAGCCTAGGTAGTTTAACAGGTAAAGCATTGGCCTTGTAAGCCAAGTACCTGGGTTCGATTCCCAGCCTGGTCAATTTTTCGCTCAGTTGGAAATATTTAATTCGTATGATTACTTTACCAATCAGTTAGATTGTGTTGAAAATAATAGTAAAGAAGCAAGTCTTTACCCCAATTGTGTATGTAGGATTAGAGGTCTGCACGGGCCGGATTTTCCAGCCCCGGGCCCGGCCCGGCCCGTAGGAAAGTTGTTTCGGCCCGGCCCGTTTAAATTTTTGTATTTTAGGCCCGGCCCGTACAAAAATCAGCGAAAACAGGCCCGGCCCGTTTTGGCCCGTTACAATTTCTACGATTTCAAAAAAATCAGATTTTTATCATATAACTAAGATTCCTTTAAAGAATACTGCATACATATCTATGGAATGATTTTACAGTATATTTTACAGAATTTACACATTAACAACATTAATGATTACTTAGTTTCTTAGGCTTTCAACATTCGAATGAAGATTCATTAAAAAATTAATATGGCTTAGAATAACAGAAAAAAGAAAGAAAGCTAAAAATATCGTTAATTTTGAAGCTGTTTAATAAAAGATTTATAAATATATTTCTATATCATTTTATTATAGATTTCAAATCCAAATTCATTTTTAAATTCAAAGAAGCTCCTTTCTGATACATTTCTAAATTTATTTTTTTTCCTCAGAAACGCATAAGATTAGCAGATATCTTTATTCAGAAACTATATAATCGAATGGCGTTATCCATTTTTTGATACAAGCAATTTAAGAATACTGCAAACAAATAAAATACTGTCATAATTAGCGTTTTGAATAGAATTTCCGGATGCAATAGCAAGGGAAGGGAGAAAAACCTACAATCATTTGAGAAACTATTATATCTCTACAAGGTTATACAAGTATTTTATTTGCCAAAAATGAAAAACGCTATTCGATTCCAAATCCCTTCAATAGTTAGGCTTACCATTTTTATACTTTTACAATTTAAAATTAATCAGAAAATGTGTCAAACTTTCGCATTATTGAGAAATTAATTTAAAAATCATCAAGAAGTATATATCCGAAGACTATGCTAACATAAGTTCTTTATCGCTGTTAATAATTTTACAAATCATGTTTTCTGCCAATAATTAAGTCTAGTACCGGTCCGGCCAGTCTATATATAGAAAAATAATGCAAGCGTGATCTCGGACCGGCATGTGTCAGCTAAAAAAATTTTAAACGGGTTACACATAATGTAATTCTCCGATGCCGATACACTGTGCATTTTTATATTGATGTTGTCAAACTAGTATGGCCACATTTATACTTATTCTCGTTAAAACCATTTTCGTTGAAAATAGCTCATATTTTATCGTTTCTGCGTAAATCTTCAGAACGAGCCGGCAGGCCCGAAATTTTTTTTATCGGCCCGGGCCGTCTGGCCCGTTCAATTTTTTTTGCCGGCCCGGCCCGTTAGAAAATTCAAAACGATTCCGCCGGGCCGGGTACGGGCCCCGGGCCCGTGCAGACCTCTATGTAGGATACATGCCATAAAACATCAAATTTTAACTGAAAAATGGAATTTTTTTATACTATTTTTTTTTAAATTATTAAGCTGATATATAGATTTCAAATAACTTTTTACATAATAATAGAAAAAAACATGCAGTGAAGGTTTAAGGACACTGGATTCATAGAGCCTGTTCAAAATGCTCCGAGCTTCACGACAGCCAACAAAAACCGTTATTTTACCATTACAGAAGGAGGGGGGATAATATGAATAATATTTTTGCAAAGCTCTTAAGAATTTTATGCAGTCACATGAAGTTACGTTTCGAGGATTACCATTTTCAGAAGGCTACGTGACAGAGGGCTGTTTGCAGTAAGATTTTTTTTCTTGAGTCCTGCTCATTTCTGCATAAAAGAGACTCCGTTTAGCATGGTGCAGAAAATGATTTTGGAGAGGGATCAGTGGGGGACCTTGTTATTCACTGATGTGTCTCGGTTCAGCCTAAACCATAATTCCTAACATACTGTCATCTGAAGAAAACCGCGTTTCCGTTGCCTGCCTTCTGACTTCTTAGAAAGAAATCACTGTGACAGTAGCAGTTTGATGGTTAATGTAGGCATCATACTAAATGGGCCCACATCCTTTCTCGTGTTTGCCAAATGCTGTATGGCTGGTATTACGGTGCCTCACTCTGTCTTATCTTACGCTCGATCGTAGGATAGGCGTTCCTGCGATCGATCGTAACTTCGGATTACGGTGCCTTAGCTTAAGTCCTCGCGCTTAGGCGTAAGTCCTCTTACTCTCAGCCAATCAGAGGCCGTAGTCACATTTGTTGTGGTTGCTCGCGTATCCATTTGTGTTTAAACTTACGACTGCTTTCAAGCTGCCTTAAGTTACACCGCTACCGTAATACCGTTTGCACTTTGATTACATCGAAAGTCTCTACGTCGATCTTAAGTGAGGCACCGTAATATCGCCCTATGACTGGTATTACTCGCTGTAGGAATGATATCTTGGTACCCTTTGTTCACCTTTACAGAGATGCAATTGGCCCTGATTTCATTTTGAAGAACTACAACACATGCCCAGAAGGAGATCATTTGACTAAAAAATTTCTGAAAAGTGAGATTATTCGCTTCACCCGTTATCTGAAAACAGCATTGATGGAGAAGTGAGATTAACTTTCACAGAAACTGAAAAAATGCAACATGAAAATATAAAGTTTAGAAAGTCATTTTCATACAGAAATTGTTCTAGACCTCCACATTTTGAATGAAAAGACTTAATTTTGATGTCATTTTCAGATTTCTTTGTTAAGTTTTGCCTTAGACATACCAAATGAAACGTCATTCGGTCAAGTAGTTTAAGAAATGTTAACGTTAGAATTTGAATTTTGTTTTGGTAAATTCTTTTTTAATTGTTACAGAATAAGTTCCAGTCTGGATAATTTTTTAGCATAATTTAAAACTACTTGTTGAAATAAATTGTAATTCTGTATTAGAAATTCTAAAAAAATATAGATATTCAATTTTTGATTTTTTTATGATAAATAACTTTTAAAATATGCATCACGTATCTCTTCAAAATTACTTTTTTTGACAACATAATTTTTTAACATAAAATATTCCGTGTTGTAAAATATATTTATAAGTTGAAATATACTAAGGCAATGACTGAAATTTTCAAATTTGCAAACAATTTTGAATAATTTTAATAAGGCTAAGCTTAAGCTTAAATATAAATAAGCTTAAACTCAAATAAGCTTAAGCCTATTTTTCTGCTACAATTTCTTGATTAAAGTTTCAGGGGTGTATCTTTTTCTTTTCTATATCAATGACACACAAATGTAACATTTTTTATGGTCCTTACACTTAAATTTCTTTACTGATGTTGACAACTGTCATACCTACTTCCGCCCCCCTCCCCCTTTTTCTTTTCTCCCAAAATCAAGTATACATATTTTCAACGAGAAATTTTACTGAAATATAAACAAATAAATACCACATAAATATGATGTATTTTAATCAGTTATTTCTTAGTTCAGAATATGTTAATTCGATTATAAAAATTTGGAAAGTTGAAAATTTCAAACTTTGATGCAATTTTGGTATGAATACAAATCTTTGAATTTATTTTTCTTAAATATTTCCCAATATAAATTGTGCAAAAAAACAAACATTCTCTAATGAAATGAGTATTTTAATTTCTTCTGATACAATTTTGTGATTTTTTTCTTTTGATCATAAATTGCTAATAAATTTAAATTTGCAGCAGTTATATACTGTTTAAATCACATTAACTCACACATAAATGATTGCTTTTTAGATTTCAACGTTTCCTGTTTTCTTTTTAAATGATATTTTACTTATTCTTCTAGGTCATGTTTTCTGGTATACCTTGCAACTAATCAGCAATATTTTCATCCAGCTTCGGACCAATTTATCGAGTTTCTGGTATTCCAGCTAATACCCGAAGAAGTAAATCTGTGGTAATGGACTTTATCCATGTGACGCCAAAGTATTTGTAAAAAAAGGAAAACACCAATTAGCGTGCAGAGTACTTTAAGGCTGCTTCCCTTTCGTCCAAAAAATAGACTTTTTCAGGGGATACATACCTGCATAAATATGATTTTTGCCATTCATGGGTAAAGCCTTCCCGTCAATTATACTCAAGGACATATCATTACCTGCCTTACCATCCTACTTGTGTTATAAGCTTTTTAAGATACCTAATTCAACCTTCAGCACCGAAGTTAAATTCAAACTTTTATCAAACTTCTATGTTTATCTGCACTCGCAGATTTATTTCACCATGAGTCAGATTGCTATCTACTTGTTTATATCTCATCCCAGTTATTTTAGTTTTAAGGACTAATTTAAGTATGCAGAATTATATAATATATGAAATTAATGTCAATTCACTAATTGCTAAAAATAAAAGATTGAAATTAATGTAAACTTACAGCACAAAACTGGTGAAGAAAGATTTCCTTTTGACATGATAACTTGTGTTTTATAGGGTTTTGATACCCTATTTGTCACTGTCCTCTCTCACAAAAATCGTATAAGTCAAAGATTTACAGCAAATTTGTGTACTTACAGCTGAATACCTCGTGTAAACTGACAATTCATAAAATTTTGAAAAAGACAATTATTTTAATTAAATCAATTTTTATCAAAGTAATCTGTTTATTTTTGTAATTTATATTTTAAAAGAGAACCTTAAATTCAATTTCTTTTCGTGTAGACATCATAAGTTGGACGCAAAGTGTTTCACCAGTAAACTAAATGTCCTGAAATCGAGTACCGATGCTGGAACATGAAATTTTCATAGTAAATTGGATTTAATTAAAAGAAATTTTGTATATTTTGCCAATTTCAGGGTTTATTTTTTTTAAATCACTAACATTCATTATATATTTTTAAATCATTTTTTTCTTTTTAATGGCTATTACAATTCATTAATGATTGTCTTTGCTATTTTTTTTATTTCAGATTTTCTAAACATTTGGAATTGTGGATTTTATCTGAATAATTTGATTTGAACATTTTTAATTTGATTAAAAAAGTAGCTTTCTTTAATAATACAATTTATTGATGCTATCATCCATGTAAGAATTTAATAATTATAAATTAACAATTTGGATTTAATAATTCAATTATAAATTGTTTTGGGGAAAAAAAAGATTAAACGAAACCCTCTGTGCGATCTGTGATCACATTTACTCACTTGTTTATTGTTCTTTTTGTTAAAACAATCAAGTTCGTTTGGAATATCAAATATTTATTTTAGTTTAATCATGAATGTTCTCCTGAAGCCTTCTCTGGAACACATGGCTCTTGTTAAAATTAGCATTTCATTGTGGAATCATAATGATGTTAGGGCTTTGATTTCAAAGTTCAGCTACGCGGATCAGCGTCAAAGTGAATGGGAAAAATTAGAAAAACGGGTAATACAAAAAGTGTCGCAGCTTTCGTTACCAAAACTTTTACAAGAGAAGGTGTTTGGTGTTATTAAGCCTATTGGCATAGAAATTTGTAAATGGATGCGATATTATCGTGAATATGATAGTTGGGTAGGATACCATGCGGCAGAAATACTATATCGTCTAGACCTCGATCTTCCTGCATCCCTACCAGCCGATCTTTGCTGGACCCCACAAGGTACAGTAGATAGAAAGAGAACAGCAGAAGTGTTCGTTAGATGTGAGAATCTGGACGTATCCAAACGCTACATGCTAGCATGTGATTATTGTCTGGAGGACGATATTATCAGATTTTCGAATAGTCTGCCTGAGGATGTCAAAGAATTTGATTGGCTCATATTACCAGTAATTAGGTTTTGGTCAAATAAGATGAAGAGAGTTGGAGCTGGCCAAGATTTTTCTTACCAAGATTTATTTTACTCGTCTCTGCAGAATAGTAATAAAGAAGCGGCTAAGTACTTCCTACAAAAAATAACCCCACACGAAAGAGAAGAGACCTTAAAAAAGGTTGCGACATATGTGGATGATGCTGATGTTTTATGCTCTTTATTACCTAAAATGGAAGAGCAGGAACAAAAGGAAGTCCTTAAAAGTGACCCTCAGAGAATGTTGCAGCTTTTCCTACGATGGCCTTGGCAGTGCTTTTTTATTAAACTAGCAGACTGCATGTGGGGTTTCCTATCAAAGGATAATTATGACGAAATATTGAGAGATATTTTCGGAAAAGTTAGGGATGGTTATAAGGACTATAACTATCAAAAGCTTTTCACTGAATTTTGGCATAAAAGCCCTAGTGCTCTAAAAGATTCGATTATAGAGAAAATTCATTCCAGTTGGTTACTAGAGTTTTTGTTTGATATGAAAGATAAAGAAAACATCAAATTAGTCCTTAAAGACGCAACCCTTACAGCAAAAGGGAAACTTATTTACAGTGACAAAATGAAATATTTTTGCGAACGGCTCATTCATGAAAACGAATGGGATTTCCTTGAATTCTGTATTCGAGAATGCTCTCCATCAAAAAATGATATGTTAAAATTTAAAGAGGAATTTGAAAAACATATAACGTCTCGTTCCTTTAAACAGAATTTTACAACAAAAAGACACATCTGGGATAAATTGTTTCACTTCCCTGATGACTCCATTTGTGAATCTGATAAACGAAGCATAGAAGAAGGGGAAAGTATCTCATCTAAGCAATTTCGAAGCCTCCAATAACGCAAGCTTAAAGCAAGGGAAGTAGTTATTCTACAATTTTTAATCTTTTTAATCGTTTCTTGAAACATTCTTCTTTTTTAACCGTTATCCCAATTTTAAAAAAATGTAAAGAAATTTCTTCTGATAACCTTTTGAAAACAAGTTGGAAATTTTTTTTCTTTTACAAACAAAAAAATGTATCAAGAACTTAAAATTAATGTTTCATCAACATGTATTTGACATATTATCCTTGTAGTCGTAAATGCTTTTTCACATGTCGCACTTTTAATCTTGTAATTTAAATATTTTATAGGTTTTTTAAAATTATTGAAATAATAGAAAGGCATAATTGTAAAAATAAAATAAAAATCAATGTTATAACTTATTTTTGTGAGAGAAATAATTCAATTTTTGTGACTAATTTTAAGTAAGCATATTTTTGTCTCACTTTTCATTAACTCTATTTCCTAATTAAAATCATGTATATACTATATTATATGTGCATATGTATGTATAAAGAGAGAGAAAGAGATGTTATATGTGTATTTAATAGATTTGAAATTTTCTTAAGTTTAAACATCTACATATTTTTTTATTTGCTATTTTACTTCAATTAATCACAATATTAGTTCTGAAAAAAGGAGTTTGTTCAGTATTCATAGTTATAACAATAGAATGAACTGTTTTGTGCTCTGTCAATTCTATGTACTTGATTATTGAAACGTCTAATTTATCCAATTATTAACTATAATGTAAACGGCTTTTTTCTTACAGTGTTGCATCTAAAATATCCATATGTTTACCTATGTCATATACCTAACATTACACAGGCACATCTCAAACTCTTTTCGCCCCTCATATTTTTCCATTGTTAATGGTTTAGAAAGTATAAATTTAAGTAATGTTCTAAAATTTTCAAAGATTCAGTAATATTATCCCAACTTTAATGATTGATAAAAGTTTTAAAATTTTCAAAAACAAACAATATTGAGCCAACAAACTCATTGCTCAAACAGGGTTGCCACAGGTGACTAATATTTATTTATTCTACCATTAATTCCAAAGATTTATTTTCATGGTAGTTTGTCACAGGGATAGATTGTTATTGTTTCAAAATAGTAGTACATAAAATAATGAAAACGTTAGTTGTAAAGGACAGCCCTAACGCAATGGATCGTTTGTTTTCAAGAATATAAAGTTAGCCCTGACAAATTAACTTATCCAAAAGAACCAATTGAATTTAGTGAAAAGTTCTTCTTACTGTTGCAAAATGCATCAGGCGTTGGATCAAACTTTAATGCTACGGCTGTCTGGAATGAAATAAAAAATAGTTTTTGATCAAGATGTTTTTTGCGCTAATATTGTCCTACAACTCGATAAGTTCGTACATTCATTAGGAATATATTGCTCTGGATGAAGAAGGAGAATGATTGCGAATGTATCCCAGGTCTTGCTTGCCCATAATTAGGACAATAATCCGCATCATAAGTGGTTGAAAGTCCACAATTACTACAACCTTCAGTGCTTGTCCCACCCAGAGTAAAACTACATCTTCCACGAGCAAGAAATGGGTCAGATGATCCACGAAGCAAAAGAAATTTAAAATTGAAGCTAATATTGCAAAATTTTTCATTTGATCTTGAAAAGATAGTAAGCGAGAAATATCCAAAGATTTTTCAAAATGATCACATTACATACCATAAAAATTTATAACATCGTATGAACTTAAGAAAAGAACAAAACACAAAAACTCATTGGTACAGTAAAACCCGGATAATTCGGATTAATTGGGACCGGACCCAATCCGGATTATCCGGAGAATTAGAAAAAATGAAATAAAACAAAACATACTTACAGAAAATCACCTTTATGTTAAACTTATTGAATATTTACAGATAGTAAAAATGTTCACTTTGCTTAATTCTTCCGAAAAGATTTCAGAAAAAGTTTTTTTTTATTCAGAATACGACGATGAAACAAGTTAATGCTGTGGAAATTACTCAATCGCTTCTCAAACTTGAAAAAAAAATGACCAAACCGATCCGAATTAACCGGAAATCCGGATTAACGGGGTCCGGATTAGCGGGGTTCTATTGTACATATAAAAATGAAACTGAAGGCTTATTGTGTATTTCAGTCATTTTCAGTTTCATGTAGGGATGAGATTTCCGCTTTTTTGAACACCAGTATAATCTTAGAGAAAATGATGTTTTGTTAAATCGCAAAAACGTTCCGATTGAATAATTTATCATTTTCTCTAAGATTATATTGGTGTCCAAAAAAGCGGAAATCTCATCCCTGGTTTCATGCTGACATTGTTTCTCTGAAACATGATACATTTGTAGAATGAATGTTGTATCTTACGTTCTATTTTTATATAATTTTTATGTAACTTTTTTTTTCTATTATTCTACATGAAAAAAAATTGATTTTACTACTAAAATGTGAAATTTCTGTGTGTTATTTATATAGATATTTTTTAATGAAATCTGAAAGCTTATTCTGCATTTCAGTGATAGTCTTCATAACATTGTTTTTCTGAAAGTTGATAGATTGAATACAAATTTACATTTAGGATGTTTGTAACTTTATTAATATCAATGTGTAGTATTCTGTAATATTTATTACTGAAGAACTTTCTCTTTTGTATCTAAAGATGCAGTGATTCAGTTTCAAAAAGAAAGTACAGACAAAGTTCTATAATCCGCACAAGCTGTGCAGATTATGGAATATTGTGACTTATTGAATATTATGGATTATATGTCATTTTATTATTCCTAGACAATATTTTAATTCTATAGTCAGTTTAATATGAAAAGATAAATAAGAAATATAGTAATTAATTTAGTATGCTATTTCAAAAAATGCCTTTTAAATGTTATTTTATATAAAAAAAAACCTTATATAAATGTGCATGTAAATGAAAATAACTAGCAAAAACCATGCTTTGTTTGGATTCGCAAAGCATTATTTTATAAAACAGATATTTGAAAGTAAAAATATTTTTTTAATATTATTTTTGCATTTTTATTAAACAAAAACGTTTTTTTATGTTTTGGCGCATTTTAATTTTTTATTTATGATGTAAGACTGGCATAATAAAATATTTTCGAAGCAAACTTTTGCAAAATATTTTTAAATTGTCAACTAAAAGCTCTTTTAAAGATTTTTTACAATTTCCAGTAACCACTGGTGTTTTTTAAAGTTGTTTGAAATATGCATGTTTCCAATCTTTATAATTAACATCAAATAATCTTTGATAGCTATTTTAGAATAATATATTTGAAGAGAGCTTGAAGAAAGTTACTTCGTCAAAATCCTATATTCTGGAAAAACATTTGAAATCTGCTCTCGTTGATACTATGAATTTTTAACTGTAAAACTTTTTTTTTCTAATTTCTTCATTGTTATACATGTTAGCGTATCAGAATTTTTGATATTGTAGAATTTTTCGTAAGGAAAATTTCTATTGAAGGCTTAATTTTGAAGGATTTTTACTCTCGACAACGTTACGTATGTTTTTAAGCCAACTGGTGTCTATATATCCTCAATATCTACAACTGCTTCATCTAATGTTAAACCTTGGGATTTATGAATTATAACAGCAAAAGCTAACTGCAGAAGAAATTCTTTCCTTGAGCAATTTATGCTTCCATTTTTCCAGAATTTAATTATTGGGGGAATTAGTACGCACCAATTCTTATAAGTTAAATTATTGTAGTATTCAAATTTATCCGTTATTATTCGCGATATCTGGTCTGGTGGCTTGTGATTTTCTTTATTACGTGCAACAAAGTCTAAAGTCCCATTCACTAAACCTTTTTCGGTTCACGAATAAGAACGTAACATTACTTTAGATCCAAGTGATAAAGTAAGAAATGGTTAAAGTCAATTTGTCGTTTCTGAATCGGCCAACTTTGCTTTAGTACATTTATAAAGAGCTTGAATCGAGGAAACAACTTCCCGCTTCAATTCTTTTAATTTTTCATTTATATAACAAATTTAACAATTAATTTTATTTGTTTACAATTCTTTTGTTGCCACTTAACAAAAAAATCACAATGCAATTTTTTTAAATGTTTAAGTGTCATCTGTGCAAACGATTTTGCTGAATAATGAAAACATATTTTATTTATTAAATTAATCATGATTCTATCTATAATTACTTACTCCATGATTTATATTTTTTTCTGAAAATATACGCGTTTCATTTTTTATTTATTTGCTAAAATGCGTCCGTATTGAAAATGCATGTAAAATAAATTAATTAAAATAATAAATTTTTTAACGTTTTACTGTAAAAAAATATATATATTGTGCAAATCTACAGATCATAATTTATTTTTGTGTTTAATTTGAAGTTAAAATATTGAATAGATTTTTTGTAAAGTGTACGACAAAATGTAATTTGAGTGGCCTAGTAGAGGATTCGCTTCGCTCATCCTAATTACTTATGTTACGTAACACAGTTTATTTTTTACTGTAATAAAATAAAAGAGCTATATTTTAAAAAAAAGTATATGTTTTACTATGATTTTTTCAACTTTTTTATTATTTGTTTTAAAAAATCATTTTTTAATCCCAAATTTGTAAATCTTCTTAATTGTAGATTTCATTGTTTACATTCGTAATGTTACGCGAATTATGGAAAATTGCGGATTATCGATCTTTGACTGTAGCTTAGGCTGTTACCGCCGCTGACATTGAGATCTTTGTGACCAAGAGTCTTTCTTCGTTAATATGAAGAAAACTGCTGCGCACAAAAATATGAAAATAAATAGTATTAGAGAGAAATGTTTGATAAACCCGCCGATGTAGACAGTTTTTGAATCGAATAATAATTCCAAGAGATATTTAATGTTAAAGTTTGTCAAAATCATTTCATAAAAAAAAGTTTTTTAAGAACAAAAGCTACACAGGATGTTTCAGTTAAACGTTTCAGAACTCCTAAGAGAGGTAGGGTGTATCCTGATGACTCGAAATCATATAGCAATGTGGGGTCGGAAATGCTTTCCTGAAGCGGTGGTGTACACAGAAGCACCATAAAGAAAAGACACCGTAAGTGAAAAATCGTAAAAAATGTGAGGTGTGCATTGTATTCGGTGGTAGAAATTTCGAATACTTACTTTGACCCATGTACCTTTTGCTTTTTTACATGTATTAATAAAACGATTTTTCACTTGCGGTGCCTTTTCTTTATCGTGCTTCTACATCACCGCTTCAGGAAGGCATTTCCGACCCCACATTGCTATATGATTTCGAGTCGTCAGGATGCACCCTACCTCTCGTAGGCGTTCTGAAACGTCTAACTGAAACACCCTGTATACAGGAATTTATTAAGGTTTAGGTAATTTTATACGTTTCAACTTCCCGGTGTGTAGACTGCAATTACTTTTTTTAATTTGACTAATTCTTTGATGTTTTATTTCTAAGATTCTTTCTTCGTTAATATATAGAAAACTACTGCGTACAAAAATATGAAAATAAGCAGTATTAGATAGAAAATCGAATAATTATTCTAAGAGATATTTAAAGTTTGTCAATTTTGTTTCATAAAAAAGTTTTTTAAGAACAAAAACTATATACCGGAATTTAATAAGGTTTAGATACTTTTATACGTTATAACTTACCGGCGTGCAGACTGCAAATTTTTTTTTCATTTGATTAATTCTTTGATGTTTTATTACCATTTTGAATTCAATTTTTCAGCATTTCGAGCTATATTTTTTTAATATTTTAGAAACGAATTTTATTTTAAATTGTTGCCAATTTGTAAAAACCTACACAAAGAATATAACATTCTTTCAAATAAGAAATTTATTTACACGTGGTTGCTATAAGCTGATAAATATCTTACAAATCAGAATGAATTTATTATATTTAAAGTTTGAAAGTATTGCAATTACATTATAAAAAATATATTTACACGTTAATTTTAAAATAGAAAGAAAATATTTTAAAAATAATAAAGCAATTAATGCGAGTTAAAAAACGTAAAGGGAAGAAGTTATGTCATATGTAAAATAATAATCTAGAAGAAAAAATTAATTTAAAAAACATATTTACACAACGCATTTATTTAAAATTTTCTGGATTACTTTTAACCGTTCGCTGCAGGTTTTTTCTATTTTTATAAAAAAAAAAAAAATGAAATCTTTATATCGGAAAAATAGTATAAAAATATTTTTCAAATTTTCAGCTAAATTTTGATATTATATGGCGTGTACCGGATACTCACAATTAGGGTTTTTTAATCTTGCATTGCTATATTTTGCAATTAAATGGGATTAAAATAATTAATTTTATATGCTCTATATTTTTCTTTTATTAATATTTTTATGTATTCAGAAAAAAAAAATGCCTGAATAATTTTATCGATTTTTTTTTCTTTGAAAACAAATTCAATTTTTTGTCTTAATTCAGCCATCTGACAATATAAAAATAACTGCTGTTCCTTTTTTTATACTTTTCTTTATTAGTTATAGCCAGTGTTCTCGCTGGCATTTGAACAACGTTAGTAATTTGGCTAATTAAAAATAAAAAACATTCGCCAAATGAAAAAAATTATTAGCAAAATAGATTCGCCGCATAACACAAAAGAATTATCTTTAATCCTTTAATGTACTCCTTTTTTTTCAATCTGTTCTAAAATAACCTAAGTTTTTATAACTATGACAACGATTGTTATTATTAATCTAATTTCAACTATCCGGTACAAATATATAAAAAAATATGTATATATGCATAAGTATGAAAAACGAAAAAGAAAAAGTTGAATACTAGCAATTTGGCGAATCGAATCGCTTGGTCACTCGCAAATAAAGAATTTATTCGCAATTTTTCGCAATGGCGAGCGACAGTGTGTACCCTGGTTACAGCGATCATATTGGCCAAATTCATGGCAAATAATGAGAATTACAGTATTTTTAGGTATGTACCCGATGTGGCGCACCGTGCAGAGAAGAGTTAAACAATTGTTTCCAACTTGAATGCGCTGAAAATAAAAGTATTTACTTTCAATAAAAATATTTCTCTTTCAGCAATTTATACCAATAGAAAGAAACGTGCTTGAATGCTTTTGTTCAGAACTGTAGCTTACCTAAAACCTTCATTACATGCTAGTATTTTCCTAAAATTTAGTTCAAACAAAAACACTCTTGAAACCTCTTAAATCACATTTCCAGAAATTATGATTCACAGGTGACCCTCTCTATTATTTTATCTGTATTCTACATAATTTTTTTTAGTAAACTAAACGCAGTTCAACGTAAAAATGCACAACTTAAAAAAACCACCTTTAACTAAATTACGCTCATATTGAATAACGTTTACGAGCTTTTATGTGCAACCCTGTATATCAATTATAGCATTTATACACACATCATACATTTATAACATGCATACATTTAGTGAAACTTAAAAACACATATGATTAAAAATGCATTTCATCCATCCATCAGCCATCATCGTTAATCTTCAGTATTTCGGATGGAATATACTATTTGAAATCTTTTGTATGACCATGTAAATGTTATATACTTCACTTTTTGCGTGAAATATTAAATTTCAGCGGTGTACATCAATTTCATTATACGTAAAATCGTTTAACTAAATTAAGGTATGTCGCAAACAATTTCCCATTTATTAAATCTCTTGTGTGGCCCTGTCAACAATTTATTGTCAAATAATAATTACTATTATTTTCACAGCTTATTTTACAGAATGCGTATTTTAGTGCACTTCGAAAATTTATAGAAATTTGAATATGTTTGACAGAGTACAACACCTTTAAAATTCGTTCAAAACGATTTTTCTCGTCGGCCGTATTGCAACGGGATACGTTTAACTGCCCTAGTGATGATACTAACTTCATTTTCAGTAGGGATCGTGCTAAGGTAGTCGATAATTAACATCCAAATATTTCATGGCAATCCGAGATCATTTACGAGAGTCAGAGCGCGGGCAGACAGACAAATCGAAAGCGTAAATACTTTTCGACTTTGTTGGAAAATCTTAAAAAGTCCTTCCGGCAATGCCGGGAGGAAGAGGTAGCTTTCATATACTTACATATTTATTTATTTATTTTAAAGTAAGTTACATTGTTCAAAATACTAAGCTCAAATTAGTGGAAATAATCTTATAAAATTAGTGATTTTATAAGATTGAATACTACTTTTTGTCAAGACTGAATATTAATAGGAATTTTTAGAAATTAGTCATCTTTTATTCAACCTGGTTTTATTTTAAGCGATTTAGAGAGTCACCAAATTCTACGATATCATAAAGTGTATGCCATTTTAAAGCAACATGATAGATCGTTCAATTCAGAAAAATTTCAAAATGTCAGCCATAAGCAAAATTCAAAATGCTATAACTCAATCATTTTTTAAGATATAGACAAAATAAAAAGTGTTTTGGAATTGTTGTTTTAAGTGTTAACACGTAAAAGAAAGAAAAAATTCAACTTTTAATTTTTTCGCATTTAATTTTAAATTTAAAAATTTTTTAAACATTTAAAATGGCCACCATCTTTAAACAAAATGGCGGATGATGCTGGCCAACGAACTCGGTTGAGACATTTGTATGTACTATGTACATACCAAGTTTCATTGAAATCGGTTCATAAATACGCGTGTTATCACGTGACAAAAATCAGATAGTTTCAAAATGTCAGCTATAAGAAAAATTCAAAGTGCTATAACTCAATCATTTTGTAAGATATAGACAAAATAAAAAGTGTTCTGGAATCGTTGTTTTAAGTTCTAACACACAAAAGAAAAATATTTTACAAATTTTTGATTTTTTTGCATTTAATTTTAAATTTTAAAATTTTTAAAAAATTTAAAATGGCCACCATTTTGAAACAAAATGGCGGATGATGCTGGCCAACGAACTCGGTCGAGACATTTGTATGTACTATGTACATACCAAGTTTCATTGAAATCGGTTCATAAATACGCGTATTATCACGTGACAAAAATCAGATCGTTTCAAAATGTCAGCCATAAGAAAAATTCAAAGTGCTATAACTCAGTCATTTTTTAAGATATAGACAAAATAAAAAGTGTTCTGGAATCTTTGTTTTAAGTTCTAACATGTAAAAGAAAAATATTTTTCAATTTGTAATTTTTTCGCATTAAATTTTAAATTTTAAATTTTTTAAAAAATTTAAAATGGCCGCCATTTTGAAACAAAATGGCGGATGATGCTGACCAACGAACTCGGTCGAGACATTTGTATGTACTATGTACATACCAAGTTTCATTCAAATCGGTTCATAAATACGTTAGTTATCGCATGACAAAAATCAGATATATATATATATATATATATGGTTATATATATATATATATATATATATGTCAACATTTGAACGGAGGGTGGTTTGGGGGTCTGGGGGTCATGATCGGTGAAAATATACCAAAATTTTTCGGATGTGCTTTCCTCCGGACGGCTGCAATAGGTAGCTTTTTACTTTTTGTAATGAAAGCTACCTAAAACTGATATTGAAAGCAGTAAATTTCATTTACTGCTTCGAATGAATTTTTCAGCTTTACAAAAATTATTTGAATCGTAAAAAAAATAAAGAAAAAATAAAACAAGTTTGAAATTGCACGTCAAGCGTAGCAAAAATGGTGAGGTCGTACTATAAGGAAGTTTTAAAAATATCCATTTCTTGATGTAATAGTGTACAGTATTTTGGATTCAGTAGAGTGCCCGAAATCTTTTGTATAGCCCTGTAAATACTATCTGCTTTCTATTATACAGGAAGTAAAATGTAGTAAACCTCAGCAACGTACATTGATTTCATAAAATATGAAATAGTCCAATATTCTTAAAATGCGCCTCAAAGTATGTTTCTCTCTATACCACTATGTAATGGAATAATTTTGTGTAGTTCTGTAAATTGATAACAAAATTTTTCTGCATCACAAATTGTACAGAATGTATATATTTTTGTATATACTTCATAGATGTACACCCATTTTACTATGTTCAAAAGAGTGTAACACCTTTAAAGGCACTTGAAACCATTTTTCCCATTGGCCGCCATGTAACGGAATAATTTTGATTGTGCCTGTAATTGATCTATGCATCCGATTGTCATAAAATTTGAAATGACTCGACAAAATTATATACTTTAAATTTCAAATGTTTCGGACGGGTAGTTTTTGTACTGCTATTTACGGATATACGAAAGAACGGACAGAATATCGACTATAGGTGCTACGTATTCACATAATTATGAACACATCTAAAAATTCCCATTACTTTATTTCATTATAAAAAAAGTTTCGTTGTAATGAGATTTTATTGATTGAGTAGAATGTTGCATTATAAATCTTTCTAATGTAAAGCAAATTTTAAACAAAATACAGATTAATATTCATTATTGAAAATTTTGATGTTTTATCTAAATGTGATAATTTAATTTTAAATTCAGATGAATTAAGAAATTAAGTTTATTAAGATTTTAATTAAGATTACAGCAGATTTAATGATATTATTACAAAACAACTATTTTCTATAACCGATGCCCTATCCTTTACCGCTTGAATGAGGTATTTTTCAACTATCACGGTTTCATCCACTAATGTCGCGACAGCTGATGGTTGTTTTTGGAATTAATAAATAAAATCAGCTACGCATTTGAAAATCATCTTCTCTGAAATGGTTACATTTAAAATGTTGCTGCCTCTCAGACTAAAGACGACAATATTCTTCTTTTTATGGTTCGAAAATATAACAAATTTCATTTGCTTGAGAATAATATTCAGAAACACAGAAATGCACTATGTTTTGAGATTTTTCCCTTTCATTTTATATGTTGATTGACTTTTTTAGATATTTTTATTAATAGGTTTTAAATCTTTTCTCTAATAAATATTTATCGAATAGCAATTTGCTAAAATAAATTGAAAATACTTTATGCAGACGTTATCTGCATTTGTGCTGCATAAAATCATGAAATAATAAAATAAATTTGCTATCGAAGCCACTTTTACATTATGATGTCACATTAATATTGCACAAAAGAGAATGGTTTTACTAGCATATCTGTAGTATATCCCGTTATTTCCCCCTCAAATTTGTTTCAAGTTTAATCAATTAATCATTTAAAACTTTTTGCGAATTTATTTTTATTATTTTAGATTACATGTAAATATATAATTCAATAATATCATTGAAGCATTTTTTCCTCCTGTGAATAACAGATTAAATAGTGTAAAAGATACATTTTTCTTATTATTATAGTCTTTTTCGCTTTAAAATTGAAAATAAAACCAAGTGGAGTAATTTTATTCTAATTGCATTCAGTTAGGTAATTATTATTTCATAAACTTGTTTAATAGTCTCTAAATGGTTTGGTGCTCTTATAATTTTTGTTAAAATTTCTAAATGACTTGTAATGCAATGTTGTCAATCAGATCTTAAGAAAAAAACTTGTCTTTTGAAGTTA
Organism: Maratus speculifer; assembly: GCA_964019185.1. NCBI lineage: Eukaryota > Metazoa > Arthropoda > Arachnida > Araneae > Salticidae > Maratus > Maratus speculifer. The sequence goes on from OZ025303.1 coordinate 39,921,209, forward strand.
CAATAATTTTTTCGCATCCTTAGGAAAGTAAGCAAACTGATAAGTTAAATTTCAGAATGATACAAAAACGTAAAAAAATTGTCTTTATTTAAACACATCTACAAATAACAGATGTTCACATAAATGTATTTACCTTTCCTTAGATAAGAAAAAATAATAAATTGTTAGAACAGTTTTGGGGCGCCCAAAATTTGATCAACATTTCTTTACTCTATATACAGATTAAAAAAAAAATTGCTGCTCATCTATCAAACCAATAAAGTAAAGAAGTAGATCACTACTTTCATAATCTCAGTTTCAAAATGTTACAAATAATTTCAGAAAAATAACTTTTATCTATACATACAAATAAACATATACACATTTCAGTATTTGTTTTTATCTCGATTGAAAACCAAGAATGAACTGTTTAAATTGATGTTAGAAACCAAACATATGATCAGAATGTTATTGCTCTTGGGTGGATTTTAAGCCATGACTAGAGCTTTTGACGACCGCAATAATTTTTATCCATACCTTTTAAAAATAGTTGGTAGTTACCATGATTAGATGAGTTCTAGAATATTAAAAATGTAAAAAAAATGTTTTTAAATATAGTTGAAAAAAAATATATACACACTTTACAGTATTTGCCTTTATCTTAAATGAAAATAAAGCATCATTTTCTGGAAGTGCTATAAGGTACAAAAAAGTGAATTTGAGCAACATTCATTATTCTCGAGCGAATTTTCAGTTATAATTGTCTTCCACTGAACAGTCACAAAAAGTTTCGTTTCACAGTTAATACAACAGTTACATTATTAGTAGTATTAATCAATACAACTTGAACAGCTTGGTTTTGCAATGTTGTTAAGAAGCTCAAAAAAGTCTTTCTTTTAACACACCTGAGAGTAACTCATGTACACAAAATAGCATTTACTTTTATCTGAGCTAATATCAACAAAGAATCCCTTGTTTCAACTGCTGTTGGGCACGAATGATCTGACCAACAGCTCGTTACTCTCTGTCGGATTTTTGGCCAGAAATGTCTGCCACTTGACAGTCACAATGATCTTGGGGATATTCTGTTTAAAGTAATCGGTACACAGCCCGATCAGTTCAGCTTCGGAATGCCGCAGAGCCAAGGTGAGGGTTTCGCAAAAGGTGTCCACACTCAAGTTCTGTTTCATGAACTCCAAGCACTTCGCTCTGAGGTTCAAAACCTGGTATTTGTCGGCCGCCATGAAGAGGCCGATTACATTTTCCCGGGAAATTACAGTGGCATCTGCGCAGTAGAGGAAACACAGAAAATCTGAAAAAGAGGAAGGTTTGCAGTCGTCTATTTCAACGATGCCGGTCGCGTTCTCCATGTCATGTCGAAAGGTGGAAGCGAACACAGGAGAGCGGGCTTTCAGGATAAGTCTGTGTGCCGGGAATTCCGAATCTTTGACCTTGAGGATGACGTCGCAATCTTCTTTGTTAAGGAATAATTCTTTGAGGTCACGATGTAACTCGTCATTATGAGGACCGATGGAAAATCCTGAGGTACAGGCTTCACCTTAATTAACAAAGAAATTATTATTTGGAACAGTTTTATATAGTACATATTTTGTTTTAACTGCGCACATAAAAGAGCTCGTGATTAATTGTGTGATATGTACTAAAATACACAAACTTACATTTTACTTCTACAGTCTGAGTGGATGCTTCAACAGTTAGAGCTGATGGTCTCACACTTTGAGTCGATGGTCTCACACTTTGAGTGGGTGGTCTCATGTGTTGACTCGATTCTCCCACATTAGCATGTTCAGGATCATTCCCTGTTGCATTAAAAAGTAATAGCCATTTAAAATTAAATTAAATTAGGAACATTTAGTCACAATTTTATATATAATGCTTAGAAATGAAATATCGAATGTAAAAATAATTAGAATGGCCAAAAAATTCAAAGACGTGCTCAATTCTTTTTAAATTCCAAAGCATATGTAAGATTCTCTGAAGCCTACTTAAGATTGAAATGACAGTTAACTCGCCAGCACGTGCACCTACATTTTCAGATTGATTTCATTATGTAATTGGGGTAAATTTTATCCCAGCAAGTGTGCTGGCGTGTTAAAATTAATGCACGATTTGAAACTTATGGATTTTGCGTTCTAAAAAAATCCCATATATTAAACATGTAACGGAATAACAATTATTACAGAAAATTTAAAATCTTACATAATACTCTTGTAAATAAGCTATCTTTTAAACCTTTTTTTAAATTAGAAGAGTATTTTTTAAGCTGATTTTATTTTTTTAATAAAGAAAAGTGTAACAAGCAAACACAAAATGCAATGACTTCTCAAATCATAACATTGATCTCTAAATTAAAATATATTGCTCGATTTGATAGGAATTTTGAATGTGAAGAATATAACAAAAATTAAAAGGCAGAAACTCTAATAACAAACGCTTCCAAAGCCAATATTAAGTGGATATTTTCGTCTAGAGGCATAAATTTTAAGCATTTTGTCCAAAAAGATTAAAACAAATATACATATATTTACCATTCATTTTTTATAAAACATATTTAAGGATATTTTGAAAATATAAAAATGGTAAAGTTGGAGAGAGAGAAGGGGTATGTTGGTAGGCAACATTGCTATCATTCTGGTCATATAAACAAAAATCTAATAAGATCGCTGATAAGTAAGAATATCGTTACAATCCCTATCTAAAAATATAAAAAATGGTTTTTTTATGAAAAATGTCGGTTATTTAGAAAAAGCATTTTGACTCTTTTTTAATAATTTTTAAGTTATTAAAATAGTAAAAAATAATTTTATTACAAAGATATTAGGGGGATAGAATGTTATGCATTGAAGGTTGGTACAAAATGTGAATTAAATCGGTTGAATAGAACTTAAGATATGCCAACCTTGTTCAAAAAAGTAGTTTTGAGGAAAATGCTTTTGGAGTACTGAGCAAAATTTTTAAGTTGGCAAGTACCAGAATGGTACGTTATACTTATATTTTCTCTTGAAGATATATTCGTAAAAGTCTAGACTTTAAAAACATGTTTATGTTCACTTTTTATAAGCAGTATATAATCACTTTTTTGTTTGCAAACTAGATGGAGGTTTTATTGTGTTGCTGATATGCTTTAAAATACATTTGATATAAATATTTATTGAATATTAGAACAATCATTAAAAAGTGGATATCAAACAAAAGTATTTAAGCACTATTCTACATCTATTTTCCTCTTTCCTTTTTTTTAGTCGCTGAAGAAATGAAATTAAATCTATCAGTTGCAATATCTGAAATGATGTGCTTGTTTTCTATAAATTATCAATGAGAGTAGTACAATAATGATAAAAAGAGTTTAAAAATATTTTTTCAAAACTAATTTTTTCACAAAAGAAACATTTTTTACGAAACATTTGAAGAATTAAGGGAGTTGTTAATTATCAACACATTTTAAAATATTTTTTATTTATTTAGTTAAAATTTTGAATTTTCTCGTGATGATTAAATTTATTATTTGTACACAAAATCACGTGATAAAAATTCTCAGTTTTTTTATTTTAAAATTTTTAATTTATTAAAAAATTGGGCTAATTTTAAATCTTTATAACTGAAAATATTATTTGTACAATTTCAATTTTTTCCGTAAAGAAACAGAAATATCTAAATTTAAATTTTGATTCAACATTTCTAAAAATATTAATTTTACAAAATAAATAAATAAATAAATAGAAAATAAAATAAAAAATTCAAAAACAAATGATTTAATTTTTATTTTAAAAAATATTTTCAAATTTCCTGAATCAAAATTAGAGTAAAACGATAAAAAAAAAACACATTTTCCAGGTTTGAAGCATTTATCTTTAAAGGTTCTTGAATCATAACAGTTTAAATGCAAAAAATTGTGAAAAAAACCCATCATGAAGATAAATGTATTTTCACAAGAAGCCATTTTATGACAACCATTGCTTATTGGATATGAGTTTTTATCGATTGCTCTTAAAAGTTTGGTTTCTGAATTCTTTATAACCCGTGATAGGTACAGGATTTCGACGGGCTTTATTTTTATTATTAGTCCGACTGCAAGTATTTCCGAAGAATAATTGTGCCATTGTTTGATCACTGATATTTTGACAATTTCATAAACCGAAAATTATTATACTGAAATATAATTAGTAAAAATATCACAAAAGTAAAAACGCATACGTGACACTTTCGTTCAAAACATTTTTTTAAGGAATATGGCACAATAATTATAAAAATAGTACTTAATTTGATATTTAACATATTGAAATTTTTAAATCCAATTATAACCGATAGACGAATTTTTTCAGATAATTGAAAATGCAAAAGTTTATCTCTGTTGAAGTGCAATAACAATTCTTTGATTTAAGACAACTGGCGTCCGTCATATTAATTTTTTAAGAAAGATTGGTTTTTAAAATTTTAAAACCTTAAATATTACTAAAATTATTAAAAACGCAATAGGTACTACAAGATTTCTGCTGTCATTATTTTTGTTAGAATTAAAGTATTTCCGTTCCAGCGTTTCCGAATAATAATCATGATGTTTGGACACAGATACTTCAACGATTTCATAAAACAAAAATTATTAGGAATTTAACGCATTCAAAAGGATGACAAAAAAGTGTATGTAAGATTATTTTATGCAGCAATTGTGGTCATCCTACGAAGACTTACTCTCACTTCCGTCAGATGTCGACCGCTTCATGGTGCAGACGACTGTCAGGACATCGTCTGGCACCAGCTCTGATCTTCTGCTGCTGAGTTCCAAACTGGATATGACTCGATTAAATAATACACGAATGTCATAATAATCAAAGTCTTTTGTGTAATGTTCTTCGTTGTATTTATTCCCTTCCGCCGTTTTCAGCGAAAGGGAAAAAGACTGTCTAATGGAGCGATCGGTTATAGATTTAACGAGACGCAGATCCATATGTCCAGAAGAGTCCTCGAAACTCGAACCACTCAGGTACATCAGCAAGCACCATCTTTCCCCGCCGAAGGAGAAAACAGGACTGCAGTACCCTGTGTCGTCCCATACCTCAAGAGTGGAGAAACTTGCGATCATCCACTCGACAACGAAATCCACTCCATGTTCGTAGGTGGAGATGCTTCCTGTCATGTCGGGGGTCAGTCTGTCTAAATTCGATTATTTCAGGAAAAGAGGGAGATTCCTTTTTACCAGATGTTCCCGTCGCAAAGTGTTGTCACCTGAAAAGAGAAAAAAGAGATGTCAAAAGAATGTCTCCATTTCGTGCGTAACAGGTCGCTGAAGGGTGGACACGAAATTCAGTCGGCGTCAACAGTGTCAAGAGGTATCCTGAAAGGGCGCTTCATCGATAACATAATTGAGATTTATTTAAGGGGCTACTTCAGTCACTTGGAAAGATTTGCTCGCTCATGCTAATCCTATGGAAGAAATTTATAATGATATCTCGTTTGCATTTTAATATTTTTAAAGGTTTTTTTAACATTGTATAAATGAGATGGATATGTGCTCTTTATTACTATTTCGATTTTGAATGCAGATTTTTTTCAAAAGGATGCTTTCCCTTCCGAAACTGCAAACGAAAATTAAAGTACCTCCAATAAAAATATTTGTAAACAAAATAGAAAAAATAAAAAAAGGAATTTGTACAAGCTGATCTCAGCTAGATAACGCAAATTTCAAAATTTCTTCTTTAGGGTAGACATTAGTGAATGGGTCTTTTCTTTTGACTGAAGTAGCCTCTTATGGAAATTTAAATGAGCTATTATTTTCAATGTAACGTCACTAGCGATAAATGCAGTACACCAAGGGAAAATGGGCATGCTATGCCGATGTGCTGCATTTTACAAAATTTGTTTTTAATATTTAAACTATATTTATTAATGGAATGCTTTTTATCTAAGTAAAATAAATATAAAAAAAATAAACATTTGTATTAGTGAAAAAATTGCTATTTTTTAAAATTTACAATATAGACCAATTTATTTTAAATAAAAAGTGCATTACATCGGCATCGAACTTCCAGAGGGTGAAAATCGTATAAGTGTATTAGGTAAAGAGTCACCGTCTGTTTACATTATTCAGCACCATGGCCGAGCAACGGTGAAACGTTCCCATATGGACTCTTCTGAAATAAAAATTGCCTGTTTTGTGTGATAATCTCAAAATCCTGTGTTAATCACAAACACATTTATTTTGGGCTTACCCTGATTTACTAAACAAGAAATCAGACAGCATTTCCCTTTCTACACAAATGGGAATTTAATAAAACATTCATATAATTTACGTTTTTGAGTCAGTAGCCAAACTAAGAAAAAAGATAGCGATCAATAACATTTTTAAATGTACCAAAGGGATGGCCCATTAATTTTTCGCATTGGGGTGGGGGGGGGTAGTGTGTGTAACAAAGTATACCACAGTTTAAGAAATGAGTTTTTTTACATATTATGACGTCACACATGAAATATAAAAATAACAAAGTAGGCATTATTTGGGAGCCGCATAATAAATTACAATTTCAAAAAGCATGTACAGTCGTGGAATGAAAAAAACCAAATACCCTCTATTACGTATACCGCAATTAGTTATAATAGATGAAAGTGACTGGATATAAAGTCTACTTTTAAATGATGTCTATAAAATCTGCTTGGGAAACCATGTACACATCAAAACCAGACAAAACTGATTTTTTTTTCAATGGCAACATCAAATTTTGACACTATATTTTAAATCTTTGTCCAAATTAGTTTAAAAGGAAAATTCAAGCCATTTGGATGCAATTTATGAATTATTAACATTTAAATTTAAATTGAATTTTCATATTTTCCTTAATAAATCTTGAAGTTATAATTGTGGCAATTTTTATGTAGTTATAATATTACATAACCTGAGCATAAAGACATAAAATTTGGGATAAAAAAATTACATGAATTATGAATTTTATATTCGAAAAAACATGACTTGCAACTTACAACATTTTTTGATAGATTTATATTTATTATGCCTTGCCTTAATCCTTTTTGGCGCATGCAAATTCTGTAAGTAAAATGAGATATCATCGACTGACACGGGAATTCACAATTTTTTAGCTATTTGGAAATCTTTAATTTAAGCCTGTAGTGTAAAAGCAAAATTTTACTAAAATATTATTGAGCCGTTTGAAAGTTTGGAGTTGAAGTTAGGTATCCCAGACCGAGCACAGTATACCGGAAAGGGTTAAGCAAATTCTCCATTTAAATTTTTCTTCTAAATCGTTTTTTAATTATGCATCAAAAATTCCAAATGATGTTTTAAGGGACCGTCTATGACGTACAGAACGAAAACTTTGAAGAATTTAATTTATTTTATTTTATAATAATATATGTTGGCAATAGTCAAAACATATTAAGCGGGAAAAAGGATCATAGTGGCAAGAAACAATAAATTAATAAAAGGGACACATTCTTTCTGTAGCATTTCATACATCCAGCATAGGAATTCAGTTTGGATACCAGATCTATAACAGGCTCATTTTAAAATACTTATTTTCTCTGAAACTACATAATTGTCCGAATTTCATGGGGTTTTTTTTTTGGTCCAGTTCAAATATGCAGAATTTATTTGCATTGGTATTGCTGTTGAAAAAAAAAAGTTATGTAGTTATTTTCCCAAGAATATTTTAATTACATCATTTAAAAATAGACTTTTTCCTATCATTTGGTACCAGTAACTTTCTACTACAATAACTTGTTGCAAACTTAGTAGAATTTTTTTATTTTCTTTCCCACAAGTGTACGTATGTACTACTGTACATATTAATATGTACAGTAGCGAGAAAAAAAAGTAAATACACCCTACCAATTCTTCAATACCAACCCCTAACATTTCACATTTTTTTTTGAAGAAATAATATCATAATTCATATTATAAGATTTAAAATTACAAAATGTCAGACTTTGAGTATTATAAACACACAAAAAACTATGACAGAATTATAATATCAAGTGAAATTATATTACTTAACATTAGAAGCTCTGAATTTTGAATATATACAATTAAAAAAGTTACCATTCGAATGACTTGAAATTCAGTTTTTAGACATAAATTTAAACAAAGATTTAAAATATTTTGCCGAAATCGGATGTTGCTATAGAGAAAAGCAAAGTTTGGTCTGATTTTGATTTCTAATTTATATAGTATTTAATAATTTATGTGTAACTTTCTGTTAAAACTAAATCAGTAAATGAACTAAGACATAATTCATCAATTAGTGTAAAAAAAAATACTGATTGGCATCTACTCTTCAATAATGTATACAGAAAGAATTAACTTGGGGGGGGGGGGCATCTACAGATCAAAATTAGCTTAAACGTTTTTTCAACAGCCAGTTTGACGCAATACATGAATTCTACACACTTCAATTAACCTAAATAAAAATTTTCGCGAAATTTATACATTAATATAAAATTAATTATTTTATAAAGAGCCTATTTTAAGAGCTATATCCAAATGGAAGTTCTGTACTCGATTGTTGAAATATTACAGAATGACTGTCACTTCTTTCAATGTACTATTTCTTGCTTATAATACTATTTCACTCGAGTAATATCTTTCGATTATTGTTAACGAAAATGTTTCATTAAAGTTAGTTTAATTACTTTATTAACTATGCCTTTCTGCACATCATAGACAGCCCCTTAAACCATCATTTTAATGTTTTTTAATCATAATTCAAAAACTACTTGGAATTAAAAAATTAAAATACAATATTTGTATAAAGCAGTACATAATGTACATTATGTACATAAAATACATAAATCTATCATAAAACGGCAAGTTGCAATTAAAATTTTTTAATATTAATTTCATAATTCATATTATAAAATTTAAAATTACAAATTTTATGTTTCAAATTATTAGTATTATAAACACACAAAAAACTCTGACATTAGGATTATAATATGAAGTGAAATTAATTTAAAAAAATGAAAATATAATTTAACATTAGAAGCTCTAAATTTTGAATATTTATAATTCAAAAAATTATAATTCGAATGATATGAAATTTAGTTTCTAGGCGTGATTTCAAACAAAAGTTTAAAATATTTTGCTCAAATCGTATGTTGCCATAGAGAAAAACAAAGTTTGGTACGATAAAAAGTTTATTAAATCTAATTGATTTTTTTAAAATCACCAGATTTTAAAACATTCACCTTTTATACAAACATTTTAATAAAAAAAATTTAATTTTACTTAAGAAAGGTGTTATAATAAAAATAAATGACATTGACATGTTTCGGAACCGTCAAATAAGTTCCATAATCATAATATAAAGATTTTTTATTTATATTATGATTATGGAACTTATTTGACGGTTTCGAAGCATGTCAATGTCATTTATTTTTATTATAAAACCTTTTTTTAAGTAAAATTTAAAAAAAAAAAAATATTAAAAAGTTTGGTATGATTTTCATTTCTAATTCATATAGTATTAAATAATTTATGACTAACTCTCTTTTAAAACTAAATCATTAAATGAACTAATTCATAATTCATCAATTTTTGTTGTTAAATAACTAATGCATAAAAGATTAATATAAAGTGAAACATTTCTTAACCTCTTCAGTCCCTAGAAAAATCTGCTGCATAGAAAAATTATTTTATTAGTAAATTATGGTGCTTTTAGGCTTAGAAAAAAGAAAATAAAATTAGTTTTTTATTTTTAAAATTTTTAAATAGTTAAAATTTATGTACCCATATGGGTACATCAGGTCGCAATTGAGTAAAAATGTCATTTTTTAAACAAATAAAGCAAACTTTGTTTTACAAAAATAAAACTATTTATTGTTTAAAAGTTATATCAATTCAAACAACTTAAATGATTTTTTACCTAAAGCTATGTATTGCGCAAAAAATATTATACACATCTTGTAATAATTGTAATGCATATCTTGCTACTATACATCTATTTATGTATCTGATGTATCTGTGGCTTGCAGTAATAACCAAGTATGGAACAATTTTGAATAGATTGAGATAATTTCGGAAAATGTAGCTTTAAAAGAGTGCTTTAATCTGCCATATTATTGAAAAAAAAAATTGAATACTTTCCGTCATAGGGCGACTATAAATTTTCATTTAAAAATTGAATTTTTTAAAAATTGGTTCCCAATTAATAAAAAATATTTTTATATAACTATTTTGGCAAAAAAAGAGAAGCCCTTATATCCTAATTGAATGTAATGAAAGTTATTAAGTTCTAATCTATTTTATAAAAGTAATGATAAAAAGACATTTAAAAACTTTAAACGTTAATTACTCAAAATATTAAAAGTGTGCTTTACTTGATTATTATTGGAAGCCACAGATAATATATACATACCACTATACATATACTACATACTTTTTAATAATAATCTTCTAATAAAGTATCATTTATTATAGACTTTTTTTGACTAATACATGCGGGCTTGTACAACTATACAACCTTTCAAAACGTGTTAAAAATTTTTAAAGTTATAAAAAATTATGATATATTTTAGCAGTAAATTCAGTATATTACTTCATATTATTTTAAAAAATGAAAAAAGTCCCTTTAAATTGTTTTGTAAGACTAAATTAAATAATTTATTTGTTCCTAAAAAAATTTTTTTTAATAACCAAGTGTACACAATAGTTACGCAGAAAATTAGTTTCTTTAGCTGTAAATGTATAGTTAAGACCCATTGTACCCAAATGGGTACAACATATTTACAGATGTTTTTCACATCCATGCACATATGAACAACATTTATAAACAACTCCAAATCATTCTTGAAACATTATAGTTTATAAAAAATGCAATATATTGTTTTTAATTCACTCAAAAATTTGTATTATTCAGATACTTTGACGTGAAGTCGTTGGAAAATTGTTTATGTCATCTATCTTGGAAATGTTCCATTTTCAAAGTCACATGGTTCCTCCATCTTTAAACATATAGCACATTTATTGGTAATATAGGACACTGTGATGTATCTGAATATTGCTAGCAGAAATCCATGCATTTATAAAAAAATTTTGGGTGTAATTTTGGCTTTTGTATTAATGTACCCAAATGGGTACTTCCAGGACTGAAGAGGTTAGAACAAGAACGAGAAATCATACATCCAGCATAAATTATGAAATACTCCCCAACACACTCAGAATACTGTAAAATAAAAACAAATATAGTTATATAAACAATTTCAAAAACACATAACGAATTTGAAAACGTAATTTCTGAAATTATCATCCGTAGTCTTTTTTAATGTACATAAAATTAAGATTGTAAGCCTCCCCCTCCTCCTTTTAAAAAAATCATAATCTTTATTAGGGGGAGAGTTATAATCGAGATTATTTGAAAAAAATATTCCCTTAAATTTTGTTTTTATTATTAATTTTGAGTTTTAGGGTAAATAAAACAAAAAATAAAATTATCACCATATAGTTATATTATAATTGGTATTTTGCTAAAATTATTTTTAAATATTCATCCTTTTATAACAGTTAATAATTTGCATGGTGTCGTCATTTACATCCAGAGAAAAAAGATAACAATGTTATTTTCTTTCTCTACACATCAAGCAAATTTATTTATTTGCAAAATTTAAATCTTTGAACAATTTCAAAATAAGTAGTATGTTAAAAACAATTATAATAGATACAAAAAATTATGTTTAGTTATTGAATTAATTTCAAACATTAAATTTATGCAAGTTTAATGAAATAAATAATAATAATATAAAAACTTTATCAGTCTTACAGAATTGTGTAAAATCGAAACGGATATTAAAAAATTTCATTGTGTTGCAATCTATTGTGCCAGAAAAAAAAATAAATAATCAAATAAAGTCGAATCATGTAAATTCGAAATAAGTAAGTTAAAAAAAAATTGATATTGATACAAAAAATTCTTTTTTAGTTATTGAACAAGATTTAAATATTAAATAAATAAAAGAAAGTTTAATAAAATTTAAAAATATTTATTTACTTCATCGGTTTTGTAGGATTGTGTAAAATCTTTATTATTAAGCTGTTATTTTTTTTTTCAAATGCAGGGATGGGAACTGCAAAAAAGCAAAAAGACTGAAAACACGCGTGAAAGAAAAATTGCACCATATTGTATTTACACGCGCAAATGAAAAATTGCACCATATTGTATTCACACGCGCGAATGAAAAATTGCACCACATTTTGTTTGTGAAAGACAATTCAAGTAAAAAAAGCAGGTCTTTATTTCCAAGCACAACAGCCTGTATATTACATTACAGGAGTGGCAATATCTAAATTACAAATTCTCATTTTCTCCTTCCCCCCATATCACAAAAATTTCATATCTATTTCCAATACCATAAATGCTGTTCTTTCCAACTCTTTCCTCCCACCCCCTCAATAAAGCTAAAGCAGTTTCTCTATTCTTAAAATAACTAGTTTTGGACCTTGGGGGAAAAAATCATAAGACATACATACCTTGAAATAACAAAGAGAATTGAATAAAAAAAAATTCCAAAATTACTATTTAATTTACATTCCATTTACAACTTTTGCTTTTGGTTAGCAAACAAATCTTTGATTGTCATACATTTATACTTTTTAGTACTTTTTATTTTGAGGACAGATTTTTCATTAACACAATTACTTTTGTCACTTTTTGTTTTCAAAACTGATTTTTCAATCCTACAAATTTCTGCATCTTGAATTTTGACTCTTTTTGTTTTGTGAGAGCTCTCTTCTTCATTTACACATCTTTTTAAAGACGTTTCTGGCACTTTAATTGAATGAATAGTATTTTCTGCTTTAGATTCACTAGATTTTAGAGTTGACGATATGCATTTATCTTCAATTCTGGCTTCTTTTGTTTCTTTGGAATTTGTTACATCACTCACAGTACTTTTTAAAGATGTTTCTGGCAGCTGAATTGGGTAAACAGAATTTTCTTCTTTAGATTTAGCAGATTTTGCAGTTAACAGGTAATTTTGTTCACTGGTTTCTAAGTAATTTTGTTCACTTGTTTCTAAATTTTTAGTTGATTCTGAACTTTTGAAAATAGATTTTTTATTTTTGTAACTATCTTTCCCTGTTTCTCCTACACTTTTAACATTTAGATTTCTTTGATGCCTTATTCTCTGTTTTTTTGCTGCAATTGCACATAGTTTTTTGGCTGCTTCTTTTGATAGGACTTTCTTTTTTTTTTTGTTGTTGTAGTGCATCTATTCGTTTTTGTTTTTGTTCCAGTTTTTTACTTTTTTCCTCTTTATATAGTTTCCAAGATGACCTCGTGTTTTTAACTAACTGTTTATCAACATGATCATGCAAAAAATCATTTTTTGTAAAATATTTCACAGAAGTTTTGTTTTCAGCAAGAAGGTGATATTTAACAGTTTGAATGGCACTCAAAGTTGGAATGTTCATTCTTGTGCAGCTTGAGGAGATGATGTTGTTCATGAAACTGAAACTAGATTCCACCTTTGCACAATGAAAACAAGTCAATAATGCACACACCATCTTGGATAGTAGAGGATATTTTCCTGTTTCCTGAACCTCTATCCACCACTCATCTATTGAATCAGTTTCCTTTACAATTGGAAGTGAATCTGCATGATACTTATGCACTTCTAAATCTAAACTTTCCTTTTCTTCTGGCAATAAAACGTTTGTCACCAATTGTGGTAACTGTTTCATAAATTTCAAGGCAAGGGAATTATTCCTGCAAATGGGATCAACACTAGAAACACATTTTAAAAATTTATTGCCAATAGGCATTTTCTTCTGCAGTGCCTGTGAGCAAGCAACATATGCTTTTATAACATTTTCTGTAAAAAGTTTAATTTTCTCGCTCTGTGATTTAGGTGCTGAGGCAATTAATTCTTTAGCTTTCTCACCTATAAAGACTGAACGAATAGGAAGCTGGTGGCCCTTGTTTTTTATGTCAAGTTCCCTTATTTTTTCAGTTGAATCCCCTAATGAAACCTCAGGCTTTAAAAAACAAGAAAAGAAAGATTTTATCAGTTCAAATTGCTTATCATGGAGCTTGTGAATAAGAGGTTTTCCAGATTGGAACAATTTTACATATTCTTGCAACAGGGGCAAAACAGATACAAACAGGTTTGCAATCAGTTTAGTCGTCAAATTGTTCTCAAACAATTTTTCGGTAATTCTTCTTTTCCGTTTTTTTCCTGCTTCAGTGATGTTTTTTTCTGAAAGCTTGGAATGTATTTTTCGAATGTATTCTCTTCCAGATTCACTGACATTATGAAATTTATAAATAGATACAACAATATGTAGAAAATCTGTCTTTTGAGAGCGACATAGAAAAGAAAAGTAAAATAAAATGAGAGCATTTATCATTCTGCAAAAATCTTGAGAGGCAGTATATACTGACAACCAGCGGAAGCTGATATAATTTTGCGGCATTGTATATTTGATATTTAGAATATCACTAATTTCCATCAATGCTGCTCTTAGATCTGGAGACCATTTTAAGTCATTATGGATATCTGTAAATAAAGATTCCAAGTGCAATCCGAATGGTTTGCAAAACTGCTTTACAGCATTGTGGGCATGGTGGCAAGAGTCACCATCTATATCTAATAAATGTGGACATTTTTCTCTAAGTCTATTTTCCAATCCAGACTTTCTACCACGCATGACATAACAAGAATCCAAAAGGACAGACATTAAATTTTCCCATTGTATTTTGTTGTCTTCTAACAGTTTAACAATGTTCTCAAAAAGAGAAGCACTGCTAACACTGGCCACAGAAAATGACTGCAAGTGTTCCGTTACAATTTTTTTATCACGAAAATAATTCACCAGGACTGCCACAATCTTTTCATCATTATTGCTAGTGCTCTCATCAATGTTTAACGAGAACTTTTGATTTTTCATGTCCTCCATAACATTTTCTTCAAATGTTTTTGCAACACCAAACTTTAGCTTGTATGCTACTGAATTGCGTTGCAATTTTACACCAGTTAGAGCCTTTGTGCCTTTGGACAGCTCCTTCACCAAATCAAGCAGATCAGGGGCAAGTGAAAATGGCAATGTTTTTTCTGCTAGAAAGCCTAATAACATTGCCTCACTATTTGCAATACGATCAACAAATGGTACTGATTGCTGAGGAAGATTATTTTCAGATGCAGACGCATCACAGATCTTAAACATTGGGTGTAGGCCATATGAAGTGTTCAACTTGTCAGAATGATGACCTCCAACTCCTGAAAATTGAAAAAAAAAATCCATTAAAAATAGTTTTTGTATGACAATTATTAATTTTCTTAGATAGAATTATGAAAAATTGACTGAAAATCATTGTATAGTGTCAGGGTTGCAAAAAAGCGGCTAAAATTTAAAAAAGCCAGGCTGGTGGCCTTTTTTTTCTTTTTTTTTTTTTTTACCATAATTGGCTTTTATACAATGAAGCATTTTAATTAATAAACTACACATTTTTAATGTTTTTTAATTAGTTTTAAAGATATTTAATTGAGTTAGAATATAAATAAATTATCCAATTTCTCAATAAGCAAGACAATAATGAAATAACACATAGATGGAATTTTTAGCGATTTGTAGTCAGAATTCAAAATATAAAGTAAATTTTTACACCGATCTTTAACCCCCTTTTTCCCATTTTTAATGATTTGTGTAATTAAAGAATTGTTGCTTAGTTACATGTTTTATTACTAATAGGTAAGTAATTTTAAGGACTATTTGACATACTAGGTCTCTGAATAGAAGTAAAAAGTATCGAGTCTATAGGAATAAATTGCATTCCATGAACAAATGGTCCCACAGGGAGGTAGTCGCTTAATAGAGGTGGTTACACAGGCAGATTTCACTGTACATAATATTTTTACTTTCTTCTATCTTCAATAGAAGAAAGTATTGTAATCGAAATTTTTTTCGACTTCCGGTTTTCGACGGATTTACACGTTTTAGGGGTCAGAGATTCCAAAAAACATGTTTTTACAAAATGTCTGTCTGTCCGTGTGTCTGTCTGTATGTTGCCATTCTATCATCAAAAAGTGTATGAAGTTATGCATAGAATTGAACCAAATTTTTTGTGAATGTTTTTGGCTGTAGCAAGCAGGTCCTCCTTCTGTTTTGAAATATTCCGCCGGATGGGGGCGCTGCAATCGCGATTTTTGTGCAATTTTCAATATTGTACCGACCAAAAAACATGAAGTTATGCATCGAATTGAACCAAATTTTTTGTGTAAGTGTATGGGTATGGCTAGTTGGATCGTCCGGAATCTGAAAAAAATCCGCCGGAAGGGGGCGCTACAATACCGAATTTTATGCCATTTTCAATATTGCACCACATAAAAGTGTATGAAGTTAGTTCTAGAACTGAACTAAACATTTTGTATATGATTATTTTTTGGTAAGGCAAGTAGGTCCTCCCTGAATTAAAAAAAAATCTGCTTATCATTCTATTGTCCATCGGCTCGTGCAGAGACGGAAATTCGTTTTTACTCCGATTAATTGATTGAAGCAGAAATTTAAGATGAAAATCAAAGTTGGTAAGGTATTGAATTAAAATTATTAAAGCATTAAAATGAGTAACTATTTTTTTTAATTAAAATGTATGTATGAGATAGAAGAAAGTTTTGGGATTGGCACATCCAACTAGTTTGTAAGTTCAAATTTATATTAAAACATTAAGATAACTGTTTAAAGAGCATATAAAATTGTAATACACTAAGAAGTAGGTATGCATTCACTAATGTTAATTTACATTAAATCAGCATTTTGAATTTGGATGAACAAAAATTAAGCAATTATCAGAAAAATTAGATGAAAATATATGAATGCATCACATTATTTTAACATAATACATTAACTTTTTTATTTATATTTATACCATACATAACTTTCCAAATGCAATATAGGATTTGCTTAGATAATTTAACTATGAATATAAAAAGCTGCAATTTTTTTCTAAATATTGTTCTTCTTTAAATCAGTAAATATCATTATTAATTCTCTTTTTAAAAAATAAAAACATGCTTTAATCAGAAATATATATATATTATTTTGCATCATAATTTGAATCAAATAACACTGTTCACCTTAGAATGTTTATTAAGAAACCAAAAATTTCAAATATGCTTTCTTCCTACCTACAAAATGACCACATAAATGTGATCTCTATTTTTCAAATACCTTCATAACATAATAATAAACATTTAAACAGCTTATATAAATTATCTTTTAACGAAATTCACCTTTTTTTCCGCGATCATTCGACGAAATTTGCTGTTTTTCGTGATCATTTGACTAAATTCGTCAATTTTTCGCAATCTTTTTGAAGAAATTTGCTGTTTTTTCACGATCTTTTGACAAAAATTGTCTTTTTTACGATATTTTAAGAAAAATCGTCTATTATTTTTTAAGAATTTTTTTTTTCTTGTTTGTTTGCTATTGTCGAATGAAATTCATGCTCTTCCGCAATTTTTAGACGAAATTGACGATTTTTCTTAAAACGATTGACGAATTTGATTATTTTCGGCGACCATTTGTCAAAATTCACGATACATTTTATGCCCGAATTTTCGAAAATTATAGTCGATTTTTTTCCTTTAATTTTCAGAAATTAATGCCTTAATTTTTCGAAAAATTCGGACCAGAATCGCCCGTTTAATTCTTAAAATGGGAACAGATGCCATATCTTCCCGCGAGCCGCCATTTTGTTTCACTATTACTTCTCACAAATAGTTATTATGCAACAGTAAATCAAACGATTTTTACTAATACAAATTTACTCTTTCAATCTTTGAGTTTCTATAGTAGATTGTCTTGTTTAGTTTCATATCATTTTCTGAAATGTATTATTCAATCATTAAATAATTATTTCAGTTGCATTTTGTAGTTTAAGGTTCAACAATAATGTATGAGATGAGAAATAACAGAGAAACAAAATGGAGGCTCGCGGAAAGATACGGCATCTAAACCAATTTTTTTTTTTAATTGAAGAAAAGTCTGAAATTCAGATTAAAGTCTGAAGAATCTCATCCCTGTATAAATAATTAATAATAAGTAATTTTACTTACCAGGCAATGCAATACTTTGTCTTGCTTCCACGGCATCGGTATGTTTTTTGATCCCATGTGCTTGGTGAGAGCGTTTAATCCTCGGGAGCCATATAATAGTTCCTGGGCGCATACAATGCAACAGGCCTTTCCACTGTTGCGTAATTTCCTGATCACTTCACGTACGTAGACGCCATTTTTTTCCAACCAGTCCCACCGCCATGGATTTTTTAATCCTTCATCGATGGAACGAACGTCTAATTCATCAGAACGATTTACAATGTCTCTTCTAACAGAAGCCATAATAGATATAAAACAAACTATAATGAATTTCCGTTAAAATTACTCTTCAACAGAAGAAATCAGATGGCTCTGGAAGAAATGCTTAACGATTCACAAACGTTGTTTGAAAGAACGTAAAAGTACAAACATGCAACAGCGCGTCAGGAGGAGTAGGACCAAACCAACTTCATTTCTCGCGAAACCGGAACGCTGCGCTTTCGAGCACGTGCAGCGTGATTCATCAGTGGATGAATTCCTTCCGGTTTTGCGAATGGAATTGGAATGCGCTGTAGTATCTCCATGGTTGTAGGCAAGCGGTCTTGCGAGAAAGTTCTTTTAAAACGGAAGATTGGGATGGTTTCGAGAGAAAACGGTATAGATAGGAAAGTAAAAATTAGAAAAATAACACTTTGCAAGAGAGAAAAAAAAAATCCGCGGGAAAAAACCGAATTTCAGATGGAAAAAATCTGAAATTTATCAAAGTAACAAAAAAGCGGAAATCCGCCAAAAGGCGGAAAATTCCCATCCCTGCTTAAACCATCAAAAATGTGTAATGCACTTTAAACATTTTAAGAACAAGACAAAAACATTGAATAAGTCTTAATGATTTAAATATTTTTTATTTAAAATTAATTATACTGTAATTTAATAATTACAAAAAAATTAAATTACTTTAATTGCAATAAAACATTGTTTTTTTAGAATGTTCAAACAGTAGAAAATGATTTTGTACTAGGGATGCAACGAATACTGATTTTGCCGGATATCGGATATCCGATTTGCCTGCCGGATTCGGATATCCGGTACTGAATATGTTTTTAGTTATGGTGAATGTTTGTTTATTTCTTTATGCAATGCCATCTCAAATAATAAATTGCAAACATGTTTCACACACCATTGCAACTTTTAAACGTATTGGAATATAATTTACAGAAACTATATATCTTTGACTATCAGGGCTTGAAATTCAGGTTTTCCCAGGCAGAGAGTTTTCCTTATAACATTTGTAAATGCAGGGGTGTTAAACTTTATGAAAAGGAAGAAATTAAAAAAAACCTTAATTTTTACATGCCATTTAGATATTTAATTTATACCAGCATGACAAAATTCCATTAAAATAATTTAAATCAACAACTCAAGATAATTATCCAAAATGTTTATTTTAATTAAAACAAAGGAAAAGAATCAAGCCTTATATATATCATATCTATTTTTCAATTTTCATTCAGTGTTATGAACAATTAATAATTGAGTTGCTAAATGAATATTTTAATTTAGATTTTATTTGATTTTGTGTAGTTTAGAATCTTTTGTAAGTTACACTTTTTTATTTTATTTTATTTATTTATTTATTTTTATTTTTTTGTAAAATCTGATAGGCATTCATTTTTAATTTACTTGCAAGAATAATACATTTAGATGATTGTATTGTCAATATCCTGCGGTGATTGCATACCACTTAGTGGAATTATCGTCAATACTGTAATTTCTGACATTTTAGCTAATTGAATTATGTTCTTCTATGCAATGGAATTTTAAACCCATATGAAATTCTGAGAAGGGCATAATCAGTAGGTTTCTTCTATTCCATGAGAAATGGTTTATTTAAAAAGGTCATGTCCTAATTTCTGTGAACTATGCACATAAACTATTTATTGTTTCTAAATGTGTTTCCTTAAAGTTTGCCCTTTTTTCAGGGGTAGGAGTGACCAATTCATAAAATATAGGACATTTTTTTATGAAAAATATAGGACAAATATAGGACATTTAGAAAATAACATTATATATATATATTGCTATAAAATACATTTTTAAAACATAATCTATGTTATTTTATAAATTTTCACTAATTAACAATAGTAAATCAAGATACAGTTTTAAAAAAATATGTATAAAATTAATTTTTCCATTGTTATTCTTAAATCTTCTTGGTATAGTGGAAAATTTTCAAACCAACAATATTAGGTTTTTCAAGGAAATCTTCGATAATCAGTTTCTTCAAAAATCAGATTTCAAGGAAGTCTTATGTTTGAGAATGGCTCACATGTGATAGATACCTTTGTCAAATGCATTGTGAGCAATGTGTAAATTAAAGGTTCCAACACTATGATAAATTTACTCATAGATTGTACTTCTCTATATCCAAAATTTTAAAAGCTGATTTATTTACATTAGGACCATTTGATCCAAAGATGAGCAAATGATTTAATTCAATTTAGAGGCTTTCATTACATTCATTTTGCAGTTACATTATCAATAAGCTCACTTCCAATATATATTTCAGTAATACCACCAATTTCCTCACTCCAATTCCTAGCAAAAATGTTTAATTGTTTTGAGTTCTGGTCATTTAATGTCTCATTATACATGAGAGTGAAAAAAGGGAGATTCTTTGTTGAAATCATCACTAATTTCTTTTAATATATATGAGCCAAGGCCATGAGATATGGCACATGACACTTTCTTTGAATTTAACTGTATACCTTGTGGCAAAGAGGAAATTGCAAATATTTCACAAAATAAATTTTGACCTGATTCACCTGACTAAAATTCACCTCATGACTGAAGTAAATAATTAGGGTCATGTGAATTATCCACAGAATCTTGGAATGGTATATCTTCTCTTCCTCATTTAAAATTTGATCCAGTTTTTTTTTTTTTTTTTTTTTTTTTTTTTTTTTTTTTTTTAAAATTTGATATTCAAACTCAAGCTTTTTCTGCCAGTAGAATCCACAAAGCAAGATTGAAACTAGTTGCTTTGTTTTTCTGAATTATTGTGCTTCGTTGTTTTGGGAAGCTGCATTAATTGCAAATAACCATTGTTACTGATGGGAACTAGACATGGTAATGATCTTTAGCCTTCACACACCATTCAGCAATTTTTTTACCATGCCCGTCAATCTGATCTACCCAAGCATCACAGAACTTCATCAATCTATGTTCACATTGTGTCATTCCATTAATTTAATGCAATAAATGCCTTTTCTACATTAAAAAATAAAATAAATAAAAACGATGTATTGCAGCTGAATACACAATAAGAGAAACTAAAATAGTCGCAATGAAACACAGAACCACAATGAACGAAAGACTAACTCAGCAAGCAAAGCGATGCATGTGAAAACAAGCGATGATATTAGTACCAAATATATAAGTAGAGAAATATAGGAAATATAGGACAATATAATACATTTTTGAAGGTTATTTTATAAACATAGGATATATAGGACAACTCTGACCCCTGTCTTTTTTTTTAATCATTTGGAAAGCGGTTGATGTTATCGGTTGAGAATGGACCTTGTGGTGTCTGCATTTTATTTTGTTTATTATTGGTCCAGGAAATCCATGACATATGTAGTATGTGACTCTTACTACATGAGTCATGTTTTGATCATCATAAAAATAATGTTTTTACTGATTTTCATTAACTCAATGGGAAACATTTAAACATCTTGCTTTGGACAATGGATGTTCTCATTTTATTTATTTATTTATTTATTTATTTATTTTTTTACAAAATTCTTTAAATTTAGAAGAATTTTTATTTGAATAGGAAATAAATGCCATTTTTAATAAAGAAGAAAATAAAAAGTTACAAAATGGGCAGATGCAAATTATCAGATATGGAAAAAAAATGAATCCAAACAGAAACATCGTATGAAAGATTATCTTTTAAATGAAAAAAGAAGTATGATTCATAAAGCCCATTGATTACAAAATGTGCGATGACTTCGAAAAATGAAAAAAAATTTAATGCTGAACCATTGATTGTAAAAAAAAAACATGTTCTTTTTTTCCAATGTGCAACACAAGATTTAATCTCATTTTGTTTAATGCTGATTCCAGGCTAATTAGATAGAGCTCAGACTCTAGTGACCATTACTGCCTTTTTAGAAATTTCTTGTTTCGGCAAAAGAGACAAAATAAATTAGAAAAAGAAATTCACAAAATACGGAAATCGGCCATAGAAAAAATATCGCTGATTTTGTCCACCATGGCAAAAATAAATTTTTAAAAATAGTCAATCGATCTGAAAAAAACTTGGGCAGTGGAAAAATATAGCGAAATTCATCAGTCATTTACAGTAAAATATTGTGAAATTTGTTAGCCTGTCACAAGCAAATATCATGAAAATCATCAGCAGGTAACAGAGAAAAAACACAAAGTTTTCAGCTGGGCACAGGAAAATAATTATTAATTTCAGCAGAATGTCACTAAAACAAAAAGGGAAATTTTCCAATCAGTCGCAGAATAAAATAGCAAAATTTGTCACATTCAGTTGAGAGAAAAAAATTGTGAAATTTGGCAAAGGTCTCGAGAAAAAAGTTGCAACAGTTTGCGAGGCGAACAAGCGAGAAAATTGTGAGAAAAATTGCAAAGTTTTTTAATCAAATGCAAAAAACCAATCATGAATTTTGTATAATTGCCGTAAGAGAAAACTGAGCGATTTGCCAATTGATAGCGGAAAATATCACAAAAATAGTCAGTCAGTCCTAAGATTTGATCGCCATTTAACAAAAGAAATTCAAAAAAGGATTTTTTTTGGAGGGGGGGGGTAACAGGTCTTGCCATTAGAATTTTTAAGGCACGAATCCAGCCATCCCATGCCAAAGTTCAAGCCCTGTATGTTTATATTAATAATATTGAATAAAAAATGTACTTCAAACATTTAAATATTCTGCTTATTTGTCAATGAAATGCTGATAATGGCTAATAATTACAATGAAATTCTGATAATTGCTAATAATTTGTACAATAAAATGCTGATAATTTATAGAACAAATTTTACACATTTATCAAATATGTTTATTTTATAATTGTAAAGTAATTTCACAAAGAAATACACAGCTTCCATTTATAATGTAAACCAAAAGGCCTACGAATATACCAATAGTTGAAGAGTTATTTCCAAACATGGGTTTACTTAATGATTTGTTTCATGTTTTAATTATTTAATACTGTTTTACCTTAAGCTACATTTAACTTTACTTTAAGTTAAATCACTTTCAAATTTATTAGCCAAAAAAAAAAAAAAAAAAAAAAAAAACTTTTAATTTTAAATATTTATAATGAAATCATGAAAATAACTAATTGGATGCACCAATCCCAAAACTCTCTTCTATTCCATATATCTGAATGTTTCAAAAAATATTTACAGATACAGTCGAGTCTCTATATAACGAAATCCATCGTTCAGTCAAAAAATTCGTTGAATAGAAAACGGCAAAAAATTTTGTACTTTATAAGAAAGCATTATGCTTATCCCAAAGGAATTTTTATGCAGATGCAGTAGAAGATAACACCAGCATAGATGACGTTTAGTAACAATTCTTCATTCAAATGATCTCTCACAACAAAAAATATTCCAAGTCGCCACAAACAACAAACATAAACTCTAAAAGTAATGAAAGTTAGTTTAGATAGATGAAAACCTGCTGAAAAAAACAACCTTTTCTGCAATTGCCCCCTCACCCCTTCCTTATTGCCGACTTACTATCCAAACCAAGAAATAAACACCAATATCAAGACGATAATGGAATAGTTTTATCTTTTAGGATTATTTGTGATTATTGCAAATCGTTCTAATAGCAAGCAAATGTTTCACTCTTTTCCAAGAATGCAAGCTCACCTTGGCTAAAACAAAGTCAAGTATAACCATGTACAAATAATTTTTTTTGGGGGGTGGGGGGTTGAATGCCTTTTTTTAGATATAAGGAATAAGGTAGAGGATGCTATGTAGCTATGACTTATAAATGAGAAATCAATGAAAAAAATTTACTCTACAAATAATTTGAAGCGTTTTCAGAACATATATAAGAACATTTTTGAAAAAATTCGTTAAATGGAGATATATATTTCGCTATATGTAGATTATTTTTAATGTAATCATGAAAAAAAATTGACCGTTCCTACAAAAAATTTGTTAAATAGAGAAATTCGCGGGATAGAGTTTCTTTGTAAAGAGAGTCAACTGTATTAATACTACTTCAATATTGTTAGTTTAGTACTATACCAACTTTTATTTTCATCTAGAATTTTTGCTGCAGTCAGTTAATTAGATTAAGAATGAGTTAATCTCGATCATGATATTTATTAAAATCAATATTCTTTTCTGTTCTGCTATACATCAGTTGTTAGCGAATAGCCAATTTTAGAAAGATACGAAGTTCGCATCGCTGCACGAACCGCCAATTCTCTGTAAGGATTATGAAAAATCAAAATTATTTTACAAAAATCATTATTACAGTACCATCTTTGGGCAAACTATTCTCAAATTGAAGGAAGACCAGACAGTCATTCCCAGAAATGTATCCAAAGAAATTTGGTTCAATTCTATGCATAACTTCATACAGTATTTGATGGTAGAACAATGAAAATGGCACAAAAATTGCAATTACAGCACCGCCTTACAGCGAAATGTTTCCATATTTAAGAAGCACCTGCTGGTTACAGTCAAAAATATGCACAAAATATTTGGATCATTCTATGCATAACTTCATACACTTTTTGATAGTATGATGGCGACACTGGGACAGACAGATGTTTTGAATAAACATGTTTTTGGGGATATTTGATCCCTAAAACACGCAAATTCGTCAAAAAAAAAAAAAATTATTACAATAATTTCTTCTTTGAAAGATAGAAGAAATTAAAAATAGGTTTGTTTAGTTGTGTAACTTAAAAACCAATTAACCCATTGTTTAATTTAAAAGAAAGAAAGAAAATTAGTAAAATCACAGTTTAATAGACAACTTCAAATTTTATGAAGATAGAAAACCAACGTTTAGAAATGCATTTAAGGTAGCAAACAGCTGTTTCGAATCTATTACCATTTGCTCCCGTAATAGGCATATAAGACTGTGCTTCCCTGTCGCTTTGCTCAGCTTAGCTTTTTCTAGCATGCTGAGTCTTATACTGATGAAGAATCTCGATAGTAGTTTCGAAACGGCTGTTTTCTATTCTTTTCATGCATTATTTGTGCATTTCTGAATGTTGGTTTTTTATCTTTATACATTTTTGCACAAAAGCTTCATTTGCTATTTTGACTTCAAATTTTGTTTTACAATCTGAAAGTAGATACAATTTTTTAAAAGATGTAAACGTAAACTTTTAAATTTGTTACAGAGTTTAAATATAAATAATTGGAAAGCTGGCAATTCTTTAAACTTTTGAGAATTACCTTTTATTCATCGATAGGGAACTTATAATAATATTTCATCTTTGCATTATAAACAAAAGTTTTTCGCATTGTTTGGGATCAAACGATTACTGTTGTTAATATATATTTGCAGGTCTAGAAAATTCAAAAGATTTTATGGTTCCCAGCCGGGAACCTACATGAAAAGTATAAGTTTCCGGAAAAAATTATGTATGAGTATTTTAACGAAATTTGCCATTTTCTCGCGATTTTTTTTACCGAAATTTTCGCAATTCTTTGACAAAACCTGCCATTTTATCGCGATGTTTTAACAAAAACTGCCGTTTTATCGCACTACTTTAGCGATTTTTTTTTCTTTTTACAAGATTTGCCGTTTTGTGATTTTTTTAAAAATGAAATTTGTGTTGCTTCGCACAATCTTTTGACGAATTTAGGGGCGTTTTCGCGATTTTTTGAAGAAATCTGTTGGTTTTTTTCGGTATTTTTTACGAAATTTGTTGTTTTCCATGATTTTTTAACAAAATTTGCTGTTTTTTTCGCGATTTCTTAACGAAATTTGCCCGTTTTTTGCGATTTTTTTGCCGTTTTATCGCGATTATTTAAGGAAGCTTACCGTTTTCTCGCGATGTTTTAACAAAGCATGTCGATTTTCAAGAGAAAATCTTAACGAAATTTGTCTTTTTGCATTTTTTTTATGAAATTTGCGTTGTTTCGTGCGATTTTTTGACAAAATCTGTTGTTTTTTAGATTATTTAGACTAATTTTGCCGTTGTTATCACGATATTTTGACAAAATTTGTTGTTTTCAAGGATTTTTAACGAAATTTGCCGCTTTTTCGCGATTTCTTAACTAAAATTGTCATCTTTTCGTGATTTTTTGAAGAAATCTGATGTTTAATCGCGATGTTTTAACGAAATCTGTTGCTTTTCAAGACTTTTTTTGACGAAATTTGCCGTTTTTTGCGATTTATTTTAGGAAATGTGTGTTTTTTCTGCGATCTTTTGTTGAAATTCGGGCTTTCACGGTAATATTTAGATGAAATTATGCATCCCCCGGACCGCTTAAGAGCTATTTTTTTTTTTAGTTCCGTCTTCGATTTTTTGCTTTATTTACGTGTTATAATGCGTCTACGCATTACTAATAGGGGTGGGCATTCCAGCTCCTTTTGAAAAACGAAAACGAACCGTTCCAACGAAATTTGGAACTGTTCCGTGGAGCTGTTTTTTTGGAACGGGTCACGTGATCTCGAAACGGACGAGAAATGAAGACCTGTTTCAGTTTCAGTGACATTCTGGAACTGTTCCAGTAACAGACAGGACATTGATTGTTTGCTTTCAGAGATTAAAGACCGCTTTTTTTCTCCTCCTTTCTTACTGCGGTCAGGTTGTGCTTGTGCCTAATAGTGAAAAAAGGAATTTAAATCAATGAAGAGGGCTTCTGATACAAAAGATCATCTGGATATACATTATTTTCCGTTTATTTTATTTTATTTATTTATTTTCTTTTTGTTTGTTTTACTTCAGTTTTTAAGTAAAAATTTCGTTACACAGAAATTAAGAGAATGTTATTTGGGAAAGATGAGGAAATATTCAAAATATTTTAATAGTGGGTTCATCAATATAAAAATATTGATTGGAACCCAGGATCAATATTTAAAATAGCTGCTATAAACAGAGGCGCAGCGAGGATTCGGTTCTAGGAGGGAGTGAGTTTCTGATAAAGGTTTTTGAAGGTTATTTGAATCGCCGGTTAATAGAATCAGTATTAATTAGAATATTCACTGTATAATACTTGAACTGAAACAGCATCTGTGTGGCAGAAAATCATCATTCTTTTAGCATAATACGTCTCATAACAATGATTTAGTTCAAATAACCAATTTTCACTTAAGGCTGTTCGCAAATGCTCCACTCAACAAACGCAAAACGTTTTGATGCATTTACAAATTCATTGTTTAACAGAAAGATATAGAATTGGAAGGCCTGACTGTGGAAGCGATTTCGAATCGAACTTATTTTTCCATTTTATGATACTTAAATTACCTATCCAGTTCTAAGCCATTTCGATCACGTGATCATCCGTTTTTCGCCTGCTTTTCGGCCGATTTTTCTGCTTTTGTCGGGCAATGTGCTCAAAAACGCCCACTTTGAAGGCTTGTTACAAAAGATCTATTATGTTTTTAAAAAACAGAAAATTGAGTGCAATTAGACAGATTCTGAATAACAACACCTGTCATGTTCATGCATTTCTGAACAAAAATAAATTAAAGCATATGTCACAAAGTTACCCTTTTTGATTTAAGAACACCCTTAACTAATCCATGTAATTTGCACTTTCACAGTTATAAGTAAAATTTTCTTCATTTAATTGAATCACTTTATTAAATGAAATATTATTCAATAAAGCGGTGGATTCCGAAATACGCAAATAGTTTTAAATATTAAGTTCGGTTTTGATTAATATAAGTGGCGATTATAGTAATATTTCTTAGCTCTGGGAGGGGTTTTAACCCCAAAACCCTCCCCTTGGCTGTGCCACTGTTTCTTCTTACCCCTCTCTACCCCCTTGGCACAAACTGTCACAATTTTACGAATCCTCCCCCCCCTAAGCTAAGAAATATTACTATAATTGCCATTTATGTTAATCAAAACCGAACTTAATATTTAAACCTATTTGCGTATTTCGGAATTCACCGCTTTATTGAATCATATTTCATTTAATAAAGTGATTCAATTAAATGAAGAAAATTTTACTTATAACTGTGAAAGTGCAAATTACATGGATTAGCTAAGAATGTTCTTAAATCAAAAAGGGCAACTTTGTGACATATGCTTTAATTTATTTTTGTTCGGAAATGCATGAAAATGACAGGTGTTGTTATTCAGAATCTGTCAAATTGCACTCAGTTTTCTGTTTTTTAAAAACATAATAGATCTTTCGTAACAAGCCTTCAAAGTGGACGTTTTTGAGCACATTGCCCGACGAAAGCAGAAAAATCGGCCGAAAAGCAGGCGAAAAACGGATGATCACGTGATTGAAATGGCTTAGTACTGGATAGGTAATTTAAGTATCATAAAATGGAAAAATAAGTTCAATTCGAAATCGCTTCCACAGTCAGGCCTTCCAATTTTATACCTTTCTGTTAAACAATGAATTTGTAAATACATCAAAACGTTTTGCGCTTGTTGAGCGGAGCAGTTGCGAACAACCTTAAATGAAAATTGGTTTTTTGAACTAAATCATTTTTCTGAGACGTATTATGCTAAAAGAATGATGATTTTCTGCCACACAGATGCTGTTTCAGTTTAAGTACTGTACAGTAAATATTCTAATTAGTACTGATTCTATTAACCGGTGATTCAAATAACCGGCAAACACAGTTATCAGAAACTCAACCCCTCCCCGCCCCCCCCCCCCAGAACCGAATTCTCACTGCGCCCCTGAAAGAAATGCGATTAAAGATCTTAGTTAAAATGAAAGCATTAAAGATTATCACATTAAATTTTGATTTTCTTTTCAAGTATTTTATTTTAATAAAGTAAACATAAAATTTAGAACTAAATATATTACATCCCATTTCAAATTCCAAAAT
The DNA here is from genome assembly GCA_964019185.1 of Maratus speculifer. Lineage (NCBI taxonomy): Eukaryota > Metazoa > Arthropoda > Arachnida > Araneae > Salticidae > Maratus > Maratus speculifer. The sequence continues at coordinate 39,950,272 of OZ025303.1, forward strand.
ACTACTGCTGTTATATCATCAAATTCATATAATCAATCTTAGTTTAAAATTGCAAAAAATATTTAAAAAAAAAAGTTTTCTTAATATGAGCAAAAAAAAAAAAATCATTTATAACGGAGATGCAGCGGCGTCATCGTTATTTATTCAATTTTAATAGAAAGATAATGTATATGTCTATTTTAATGACGGATCTGAGGGGAGGTGAGGGGGTGATCACCCCCCCCCCTTCTGGGCAGACTTGTTTAAAACCAAAAACTTGCTGAACACATATATATTTGGTGGGGTTTTTTTCGCAACGGTTTGAAAATTTGAAGGCCATTTAAACACAAAATACCTATTACCAAATCGTTTAACCTTCTAAAAAGAGAGAGAGAGAAAAAAAAAGGTTAGTTTACCCCCCCCCCCCCTTCCTTTTCAAACCCATTATCTTTTTTGTGTAGTTTTAAGAATCCGGCAGCACTTATCCTATTGGTAATCCGTAATGTATCAAAATCAAAACGGATAACTGAATTTTCAGCTTGACAACTACGATCTTTTCTAAACACCGAAAAAATTACCCTCCCTTGTCCCTTAAATCGGAAAAAAACGTAGAAGAAACGTCTAAAGGAACCTGTTCCAAAAAAAACTAGTTACACTTGTTCATTCCACAATCTGTTCCATAAGTTTTTCTGCGGCTGCGCAATGATAATATAAAAAGAGAGTCACTGTTTTTTCCCCAAAGAACGTTCCTTTTTAAGCTGCTCCTCTGACTTGGCATCGTTATTCAGACGATTTTCCTGCTTTTCTGGCACCTTACAGCAATACCTAATGATGATCCTTGATGTTTGGTAATCCTTTTGCCGTCATCAACCAATCGCAAGGGAGAGAAAAATGTGTCATCGTTTGATTTGGCGACAGATGAAATTTTACCTCGAAAAGAAACAGTTCCTTCGTTTTTTCTCTAGAAACTGTTCCAAGAAACCTGTTCCTCGTTTTTCTTGCCACTCCTAATTACTAATGGACACGGCGGAAGGTTAGGTTCCCGGCCGGGAACCTGAGTGAAAAAATGTGCGTTCCCAGAAAGGATTTCGAGGCTCCCCGGGAACGCTATTTTTCGAGCGCTGATTTGGTTTGTTGCATTCTGCCGGATATCCGATAGAGAAGTCGGATATCTGGTGATTGTGATTCGGATATCCAATATTTCGGATATTGAAAAATCAGCCGGATATCGGATACTGGCCGGATATCCGTTGCATCCCTAAATTTCATTTTACTTTGGAGAAAGGAAAATAACAAATTTTAATAAAATTCATATTAATTACCGTATTTTCGGGCGTATGCGCCGCACACACCGTAAGCGCCGCACCTCCGAAAATGCATTAAAATAAAACAAATATTCATCAGAAGCGCCGCACCGTCGTATGCGCCGCACTTACGAAAATACATGAAAATGTTAAAAATTGCGTTATATTTAATTTTTTTTTGCGTTTTTTTTACATTTGTAATATAAATCCAATTTTAAATTTAGTATATTTTTTATGATTAAATTAAATCTGAATTCGTGTTGCCTTTTTTTCGCGATTTTTAATACGTTTTTTATAGTTTGTACCGAGGTATGCAGGGTTTTATCGCGATATTTGACGAAATTTGCAGGGTTTTATCGCGATATTTTACGAAATTTGCAGGGTTTTATCGCGATATCCGACGAATTTGCAGTTTTTTCGCGATACTTGAAAAAAAATGCGTTTTTTATGGGGATGAGCAAGGGATTAATCATGATGAATTGATTGAATCATAAATATTTGAATGAATAATGAATCATGAATTTTGACACTTGACGCAATACTTGAAAAGATTTGCTTTTTTAAAAAAAACGTAAATTCTGTCGAAAAAGCGCAGAAAAAAGAATATATTTGTAAAAAAAAAGCATAAAAAGAATGAAATCTATTAAAAATCTCGAAGAAATACACTTCATCAAAGATTCATGATCCATTCATTTCATCATGATTCAATTCTGTTCTCATTCGCCTTTGAGAACGGTATAAATCATGATAAAATGAATGAATCATGAATCTTTGATGAAATGTTCGTTTTTTCGAGATTTTTTAATAGATTTCATGTTTTTTTTCAAATTTCTCCTTTTTTTGCCTGAATTTATCTTATTTCTTTTCTTTTTTTACCGTTTATTTATTGATACGACATATTTGCGTTTTTTCTAACAATTTTTTTGACAATTCTTTTGTGCATTCTTTTTGGCGTCCTTTGAGAAATTCACGATTTCTTCTCAGTCTTTTGACATAATTTGTGTTTTTTTAGAGATTTTTTGACATGTTCGCGTTTTTACTGCAATCTTTCGTCGAAATGTGGATTTTTTAACGATACTTAAGCGAAATTCATGATTTTTTTCCGATCCTTTCAATAAATTTGCGGTTATTTTCGTGATTCTTTGGCGAAATTAGCGTTTTTTTTTCAGCGATTTTTTTTATAATGGGGATTGGCGTTTGAATGGGAAGGGCGGATTTTACGATAATAAAATTATAGTTTTTTAAGTGATCCTTTCATGAAATACACATTTTTTCTTTTTCATATTCGCGCTTTTCCCGCAAACGTTTGATAAAATTCGTGTTTTTTCCTCCCGATCCTTTGATAAAATTCTTGCTTTTTCTGCGAATGATTGATAGAAATTAGACTATCATTTGTCGAATTTCGCGATATTTTTTATGCTTCGCATTTTTTTCGCAATCTTCTTCCTGATGATTGACTTTTTTCACAATTTTCAGAAAAATTCCGATCAGAATCACCTCTGTAATGAATATCGCTGCAAGGGAAAAAAATACATCGTATCCGCCGCTCCGGTAGAAGCGCCGCAGTAAGCATAATTTTAACTTTTAAACTCGTATGCGCCGCGGCGCTTACGCCCGAAAATACGGTACAAATTCATAATACTAAATCTCCTCAGTTTTGAGCCAAATATTACATGGGACAACAAAAACCTCTTTAAAATTATTATAAACTATCTCCAAAGATGCATCAGTCTATATATAGATGCTTCTAATACGGATACAATTTATTAAAAAGGTCTAGATGAAATTTTAATGATTCTGGAAGCATTTAAACTAATTTAAAGGGAGTTTTTAGTGTTGCCTGACATCAGGACGGAGAGGTTAATGAATAAAAATAATAATAATAAAAATCAAGTCTATAAATTACATATAAAGCATAAATTATTACCGTTACTTTTAAAATTGAAAAACTGCAACACAATTAAATTTATTACTGAATCAAGATTTTGTTGTTAGTATTACTTTAACATATTTAACAATGGAAACATTCAAAAATAATATTATGTAAAATCATAAATTACTTATAAAGCAGAAAATAATTACAGGTAATTTAAAAATTGATAATATGCAATAAAATATATGCTTAATCAAATTTTACTTAATAGCTATTGTATGTTAATAATTTATAATCACATAGAAAAAAAAGTGTTATTTTTCGATTATAGAGGCTTTCACATTTTGTTTTATAGTTCTTCGGCACAATTTGAGCTTTAGAAAATGAGATTTATTGAACAATTATGCAAACAGCTATAGAACAAACCTAATGAATACTTATGAGTATTTATATATATATATAAATATAATTCTGCATTTACACACATATATGCATACATATACATATAGGTATATGCATTATGATTCTGTTTTACATACAATTTATTTCTGTTTGCATAGTAAAATAAATAAATGACCTTTTCATATTAAATAAACTATACAAATGTTGAAAAAACTGCTTGTGTGCATGAAACAGAAAATAGGTTGGCAGGAAATATTTTGTTACATTTATAGTTTTTAAAATGTATTTTACTTGTAGTGTATATTAGATACTTATAGTGTATATAATCTTTTACACTATAAGTATCTAATTTACTATTAATCTTATCCTATAATTTACTTATAGGGTATTTTTTCTTTTTAATGTAATGAAATATTTTGTTTAAAATATTATGTAAATTTAATTTTTCAAAAACTTTATATGCTAAAATATTAAAGTATTCGGCCTGGTCATTACTGTTCGGCTAAAATATTCGGTTTATCTGTGTGTTGAATATTTAAAATGGCTATAAATGGCATTAAAAGATGAGTTATGAAACTTAAAATTAAATGTCGTCAGAAGATCAATCCACAAGTTACAGGATTTTCAGTAGAAGAATAAGAAAAGAAACATATCTTACCACAAATTTATTTTAGTAGAGAAAATGGGTCAGTAAATTGATTTAAAAATATCGCTAATGTTACAATCAGGGTATGCCATTTTGTCCATTCCATTTCATTACAGACGCCAGCACAATGAATGAATCACTCAATAAATGGAACACACTGAGCTCCATATATAATACACTTCTACAGTAGATGTTTTGAACTAAAATATCAATCGCCTTTGAATTAACAAAACAAAATATTTATCCATAAAAAAAAGGAAGAATTTTTAAAATTCGTTAATCTGGCACTTAAACATGCCTTCAGGAAATTTACCTTAAATCTTTCGGCAACGCTTGTTTAATGGCTGTCTGGAAATAAATGTTACAAACAGCGATAAAAAAAAAATTCTGGACAAATTTCCATTGCAGTAATTTATTTGAAAAATAATATTAAGAATAAATACAAGAATCACTTATTATGAATCATGATTCAATTCATGATTCATTCTTTTATTGGCGTCTTGTATCTTCTGTTGTTTCTAATATGAAGTAACTTTTAAAACATATATATTTATTGTATCCAACCTCTTGTTTGTGCTTAGGTAGTGTAGTTTTTTCTTTATTCTTAAACTAAAAACTCTACAATTTGTTATTTGATAATGACTTAATTGATAAAATTTCAACTGCTGCAACTTTCGTTTTTGCTGATTTATCTTTGAGTCATTTAAACTTTATTAAAATGTTTGGTAAAACTTGGTTATCCCGTCGGGACCTATTTCGCCAAATTATAATTTTCGTTAAACTGTTCGCTAAATTATACAAAAGAATTAGTAAAACAATAATGAAAATACCAATCATAGCAAAACAATCTTTTGATAACAAAAAAAAAAAAAAAAAAAAAAAAAAAAAAAAAAGAAACAGGCGTAACGTGTTAAATATCATGTTAATGTGACATTTATGATTTCCAGTACAGTAGACTCCCACAAATTTAGAACAGAGGTTGTGTGAATTTTTGAATTTTGTTGCTTTCTGGTCATTGCTTTGTTTACATTTTTTAAACAGTAATTCGAATGCAATTAATACTATAACGAATGCTTACAATATAATAAAATATTAAAATAAGTAATGAACTAAAATAGTAAAAATGTAGATAATTTTTTAAATGTTAAAAGAAAATGTTATGTTAATAATGAATAATGTAAGATTAAAAATTCATTATAAAGAAGAAATCTATTTTTCTGAAACTATTCAATGAAACTTGCCTCATAAAAAAATATTGTTAATTCACATCAAAATAATAAAATAATGAAGATTTATGTCAGGTTTAGTCAAATTCGGCCACTATTTGGTATTTTGCCCTTTTGCCGATACTCGGTTGACTGAATATTGTAAGTCTTCTTGGCCGAGTGCTTCGGCCAAATATCTGCAGCCGAATATTTTGAGATATCTATCCGAATATTTCTGAAATCTTACCGACTATTGAAAGATTCTTGCCCAATGGGTACTACTCTGTTAACTCGTCGACCGAAATACTATCGCCAAATTATAAGATTAAATGCCAAGAATGGATGATCGTGAATGTCAATTCAATGACATTAAATACGATACACTTGTTTAAAACGTCACTGATTTTTATTTTGACTTTCTATTTTTATTAATATTCTACTAATTATTTGATTTTTTATTAGTACTTAAAATAAAAAGTACGTCAATATGTATAATTTGGTTATTAGTTTAACGATTTGTATGATTTGGCAAAATCAGTTGATGGGATAACAGAGTTATACTGCCAAATGTATTAGGATTTTTATAAAAAATTCTTTTATTGCAATTTTTTTTCTTTAAACTACTTTTTGGCACATTTATGAAACCATGTTCATTCTTACTTACACAAAATGTATATTTATTCAAATACTAAAAAATATACTGTAATGTATTGCCTATAAAAATTAATAATCTTTTAGAAAATGGTGTCCAAATTGGAGAGTCATTCTAAGATTAAAAATAATTGTTTAGAAAAAAGAAAAACATTGCTTCATTCTAAAGCATCACACAAAGCATACATTAATGTCTGCAAATTTCATGCACATATAAAATGCCTTTATGAAATTCCCAACTTACATTCTATCTGTAGTAATGTTATAAAGAAGTAACATTTGTGTGTTTATTTGTATGGGGTAATCTGAAACTACCAAATCAATTTCAAAAATAACAATAACAGAATACTGATTACAATCCCTCTTGCAACACAGGCTATATTTTATGACAGTGTATTTATTTACTACTCCAAAGGGGGGGGGGGGGTGCAGGAAATAAAAACATTCTAAGAGTGTGATTTCAATGTTAGTAAAGGGCCTAGAAATTTGAAATGCTAGTTATTTATAAAATATAAATACTCTTTAAAAGTACTTTCTAAAAAATTTTAAATTAAAAAAGATGAAAATATATGAAAAGCATTTTAAGAACTCTCAAAATTACATTTTCTATGCAATATCTAGCAATATGAAATCGATTTCAAAATTAATGATGGCATTCCTTCAGTGTTAATTTCAGGGGTTGTCTAGTAGAACATTTTCCCCCGGAGCAATGAAATGACACCCATTCTTTCCCTGGAAAATTTGAGATTTTGTATTTTTAATGGCCAAAAGTACATTTTCCCCTCAGAATTCTTATAAGTCAGTGGCGTAGCTAAGGGGGGGCAAGGGGGGCGTCCGCCCCGGGCGCCGAGGCTTAGGGGCGCCAAATTGAGAGAAATTGTTATATATCTATATTGGGATGGGGGCGCAAAATTTCTTGCTGGCCCCGGGCACCAAAAAACATAGCTACGCCACTGTTATAAGTCTCCCCTGAAATCACATAAATCCCTCCCTGAGGAACGTGTCTGACTTTAACACTGCATTACTTACTCCAGCATAGACTTTGTTTTATGTACTAGCACAAGCAGATTACAAAACATTCTAAAGTTGCAAGCACTGTGATACTGAAGGAATTTAGAAAGTTAAAATTTGGCATGGTACTTATTTACGAGATGTGAATGCTCTCTAATAACAGTTTCTAAGAAATTCAAAATGTATAAGTGTGAAATGAGTAGAAAACGCTCAGAAAACATTCTAATTTTGATTACTATGAAATTGTTTGGTATATAAACTTGAAATATAGCATGCTATTTCTTTATAACATGCAAATACTCTCAAAGAATTGTTAAAAAATAATCAAAATTTAAAAGCTGAAATAAGCGAAAACTGCTGTATAAAGTTTTATAACTACAGCTCATATTCAAAATATTAGAATAATTGAGAAAAAGTAATAAGAAAAAATTATTTGTCATTTATTTATTTTTTATACTAAGTAAATGCAATTAAATTTCTTATAAATTAAATCTGGAATGTTTAGATAAGATTTTAACATTTGTAAAATATAAAATACAGCATATTAAATTAGGTATACAGCTTCCTTAAACACACCAGAATATTAGAATAAAATTTAGATTGGTTCAAAATATTAGAATATTTTATTTTACGCAACAATATTACCTTATGAATATGAAGTAAATGGTAGTTAATATTTTGTAGCATCCCCTTTAGCTTTCATAACAGCGTACAATCGATCTTGCATACTATATACAAGGTGTTTACAAACATTTCTATCAATATTAGCCCAAATAGACTTTATACGTGCCACTAACTCAGTTTTACTTGAAGGAGGATTTTCTTGAAGTTTTTTCTTCATTATACACCATAAGTTTTAGATGGGATTAAGATCTGGTGAATTTGGTGGCCAAGGAAGTACCTTAATGTTGCGTTGGCAGAACCAATTCTTAGTTGACACCGAGGTATGCGGGGACGCTAAATCTTGTTGAAAGATGAAATCATCTTCAAATAAATCTTCTGATGATGGAATCATGTAATATTCTAAAATTTCTTGATATATCAGAGAGTTAACCTTTTCGTAGACGATGCATAACTTTCTAGGTCCTTCTGCACTCATACAACCCCAAACCATGACACTAGCAGCAAATTTTACGGAACGTTTAAGGCATTCTTTATCTAATGCTTCTTGCTTCATTCTCCAAACTCGAATACCTTGATTACCATATGAAACACAAAACATACTTTCATCACTAAATAATATATTTTTCCAATCTTCATTGCTCCATAAACGTCTTGATTTACACCAATTCAATCTTATACGCTTTTGTCTTGCAGTCATGAGAGGTTTTGTTTTCAGTACACGATATTCAAATTTAAATTTATGGAGACGTCTTAATGTTGTCGATGTAGAAACTTCAACTCCTTCTTCTTTCCATTTTCGGTGCAAGAATCGCACACTTTTAAAACGGTTTTTCTTAACTATACGCTTCAGTTTCCTGCCATCTCTAGCAGATGTTTTTGGTTTTCGGCCACCATTTCGGCGATTATTTTGAAATTTTCGAATTTTTGAATATTGTGTTAGTATTTTACTAACGCTCGATTGCGAACAATGTAAATAATTCGCTATAAAACATTGATTTTTACCGTGCCGATACAAATCAACCATACGAAGTTTAGTAGATTCAGGAATATCACTCACACGGCCCATTTTAAGACGAAAAAGAAACAAACTGCGAAAAAGAATACTGATTTTAAATAAAATAGTCTAAATTTAATCAATGATGCCACCAGTTAAGAATTGGTAATAATTAAAGGAGAATTAATGTGAAATATTCTAATATTTTGAACCACTTGAATAAATATTCTAATATTTTGACTTTTCAAAATAATTTTTTTTGCAATTAATCTTTTCAAAAATGATATTAAATTTAAGATAACAAGTAAGTTTAATCAACAATAAGTTCTTAATAAAAATATCGTTTGCATATTTTCATTAAAAGACATTAAATTACCAAACGATATTTTCAATTTCTAAAAAAAAGGTAATTATTCTAATATTTTGAATATGAGCTGTATGTAGTGTCTTTACTATACATAATTAAGTAATTCATACGAATCCATTAAGATAAATAAAATAGACACAAAAGTCGCGTATTCACAGCATCTTTATTACAATTTTAACAACTGTGGAATTTGCCAGATCCACATAAGTAAGTTACATAAATAAATATTAAATTGAGTTGAGTTGAACTATAAATATAAAACATATGGAGGTTGATATATGGAGTGAGAATACATTACAATACCCTCCTCTACAAGTTAAGACGTACAACTGGTTTTATATGACGCTTAAGGCGTTCATGTATATTTAATTTTACTGGTTGTGAATCACTATTGTCTCTATTACATTTTAATTCATTTGGATGAGAGATTGTTGGTTTTAATGTTATATTTTGATCAGTAATTGCAGTATCATTTTGAGGTTCGTCTGATGGTACATCAACATCCGTATTTGGATATGGCAGTTCATTATCTCTAAACTGGTTATCAACATTATCCATAACTCTCTTGTTATTAAAATTAGTAGTATCAAAATTTGAACTGAAGTTGTTACTGTCCTTTTTATTTATATAACTTCCAGAATCATAAGTACTTTTATCTGCAATAATTTGATCCAAATGTCTTTTCCAAATTAAATCCTCATTAATTAGTTTACACATATATATTCTATCACCCAACACTTCATCTATTGTGCAATGAACCCAACCCTTCTTGTTTGGATTTCGGTAATCTCTACACAATACTCTATCCCCTTCTTTGAATACTTCCTCTCTGGTACCCTTAGTAACCACCATACCCGATTTATTTGTATCTTTCAGCAAATCAAATCTAGTTCTAACTTTATTTTTAAAAATTAAACTAGTGGGTTTTGTCATGTGAACTGAATTTCTATAGTGGAAAAGGTACCTATTCATTAAAGTTTCAAAGCTTACATTGCTATTAGTTGGTGATTTTAATAATTTACCTAAGCTAAGTTTAAAGTTTTTCACAGCATTCTCAGCAAGTCCATTAGTAGCCGGATGAAATGGTGGAGATGTTAGAAATTTTACCCCATTCATTTGCAAGAAATTAATCAATTCTCCTGATTCAAACTGTCTTCCATTATCAGTTTCCACAATCTTAGGTAAACCGAAACGAGCAAAATATTCCCTAAACTTTTCAACGCATGTTTTAGCCTCCATATTCTTCATAACAAATGCTTCAACCCATTTAGAATATGCATCTACAATTATTAAAATCATTTTCCACTTTATAGGACCTAAAAAATCTGCATGGACTCTTTCAAACGGGTAATTAGCTTTGTTCCCTGAAATGATTTTGCATTTCTTAGGCTCTGGTCTAGATTCAGAACAAACGCTACAACTTTTGACAAAGTTCTCAATATCCGAATCTAACCCAGGCCACCAAAAATAAGCCCTAGCATTACATTTCATTTTAACTATACCTTCATGAGTACTATGAAGTTCATTAAACAGCTGTTTTCTATACTTTGTTGGGATCACAACACGATAGCCCCACATTATTACACCCTTATCCACATTTCATCTTTACAACTAAAATACTTTTTAATCTCACCATCAGTAACATTTTTAGGGAATCCATATGTTATATAATTAAACAGTTTTCCTAAAATTGGGTCTCTTCTAGTTTCAGATCGAACTTTAAACAAATCAATCGGAACATCATTTTCAATAAAATGGACATAATCATATTCTTCGGATTTTACCAACTTGTTATCAAATACGGGTATCTGGATAAAGCAGCTGCCTGTGTGTTTAGGTTACCTTTTATATGTCGAAAAGTATAGTTTAACCCTGATAAAAATAGTGACCACCTTTGGAGCCTTCCTGCCACCATAGGTGGTAAAGTACGGTTTTCTCCAAATAAAGCTAATAGTGGTTTATGATCAATTACCAATTCAAATTTAGTCCCTACCAGATACTGATAAAGCTTTTGACATGCCCAATAAATGGATAAAGCTTCTTTATGTATCATTGAATAATTTTTCTCCGCTGGACTAAAAACTCTGGATATAAAACGAATTGGTCTGTCAGATTTGTCGTCCAATACATGTGATAATACAGCCCCTATCCCATTTTGACTAGCATCACATGATAATCTTAAAGGTTTAGACCTATCAAAATGAATCAGAACTTGGTCTGATGTCAATTCTCTTTTATACCCTGTTCGCACTGAGAAAGTTAAGTCACTTAACTTGAAGTTTTTTGAAGCGGTCGTACCCGGAATCAAGATTCTTGCTTAAGCAAGTTTCTGCAACTCACTTAAGCAAGCACTACTCTCTTAACTATGAGTTGAGTGGAAATGTGCCTTCTGAATATTTAATTATTATTTCTGAATTTTAGAATATTTAATTCTGATTATTAAATTACTGGAGTTGAGTCCTAAAAACAATTATAAATTATTTCAAACTGTTATTTGTTTACCCCAATTGCTTAACACGTGCATTTGTGGGTTTTTTTTTTGTAATCAAAGGTCAAAAATGGAAAATGTTGAACCTGTTATTTCCTCCAGCAAAATAAATTGGGAGGATGACAAAATTAATTTTTAATTGAAATATGGCAGGGTAATTGCCATGTAAACAAAAAAGCAGTTAGGAGTTGCAGTTACAAATTTTAGAACTTATGCGCATGCCCAGATGCCATTTTGGCCAAGTTAAGTCACTTAAAATATTTAGCAAGTGCGAACAGGTGAAGCCTAATTCCGTGTATCCCGCTTCAAAAAATTTAACTGACTTAAAGTTAAGTGACTCAACTATCCCAGTGCGAACAGGGTATTAGCATTTTCAAAGGCTTGTTGACATTTGGTAGACCATTTGAAAGCTACATCTTTTTGTAACAAATCATACAAAGATTTCATTTTTGGTGATGAATCTGGAATAAATTTTGAATAATAATTAACCATCCCACAAAATATTCGAACATCATTAACATTACGTGGTTTAGGAAAATCCAAAATTGCTTTAACTTTAGTATTATCTTTTTGCAAACCGATTTTTACTGATAGTGTGTCCTAGCTATTTAATGCTGTCTTTGAAAAATTCACACTTCTTTAAATTAACACGAAACCCAGCAGTCTGTAATCTCTCCAAAACTGCTTTTAAATTCTTTAAATGCTCTTGTTCATTACTAGCAGTGACCAAAATATCATCTAACAAATTAACCGTTCCCCCAATTCCTTGTAAAGTTTTCTCAATTATTCTTTGGAAAATAGCACAAGCTGGCTTAGTTCCGAAAGGTAAGCGGTTTACTAAATAAATACCATAAGGTGTGCTCCATGCTAATAATTCTCTAGTTGAATCATCTAAGACTAACTGATTATATGCATTAGATAAATCTAATTTGCTAAAACTTTGTCCTCCCTGTAATGCTGAGAAAAGTTCCTCAATCCTAGGCAGAGGATAGTTATCATCCTTCAAATATTTATTCACTGTGATTTTATAATTTGCACAAACCCTAATGTCTTTACCATTAGGTTTCATTACAGGAACAATAGGTGTGCCCCACTGAGAATTATCCACTTTTGTAATTACTCCCTTTTTTTCTAAGTTATCTAACTCTGACTTAACTTTGTCTTTAAAAGCAAAAGGAATTGGTCATGGTTTATGGAAAATAGTCTTTATATTACCCTCAACTTGCAAATGTACCTTCTCTACTTTATAAGTACCCAATTCATCTTTAAATAACTCAGAGTATTCTGTTAATAAGGACTGTAAGTCTAAATTCCCTTCCGCTATAGAAACCCTGTTCACATTAGTGTTTCCTACTATAATATTTAATCCAAAATCATTTAAAGCATTTCGTCCCAATAATAATTTTTCAGACTCTTTCACCACAATCATGTTAACTACTTTTGAAATCCCATTAAGATCCATAGTAACATTAATTTGCCCAACAGGTATTACAATATGTCCCGCATAAGATTTTAATTTAATATTTGTATGTTCTAATCCTATATTTCTCAAATTTTTCTTATAAAATGAAAAGGGAATACATGAAACTCCTGCCCCCGTATCCACTTCCATTTTAACTTCTTTTCCCTCTAATTTAACATTTAAAAATAAAGGATTTACATAAGAGATATCCATATTATACATATCTATATAATCAAAACCATCATCTACTCAATTTACAGTAACTTTAGATTTACATACCTTAGCTATGTGCCCTTTTCGATTACACGCGTTGCACTTAAAGTCTTTAAATTTACACTTTTTAAAATCATGGTTAGTTTTACCACAGTGAAAGCACTTTAAATTATCGTCTCTTTGATGATTGACTTTCGAGGGAACTTTTTGGTAGGCTGTGTCATCCTCTCTTTTGGAGATTTGCCTTGCAGTCAGTTTACTTCCTGCAGCCTAGCTTCTTGAAGAAGTACTTCCTTGCTTTGAGCAATGTCCAGCAAATTAGCCAATGTGGTGGTGAGTTTTTCTTTGCACAGTCGATCGAGAATACGCCCAGGTTTCATTCTGGTCACAAATTTGTCGCGGACTCTGTCTTCCAGGCTAGCTTCAAACTCGCATTCTGCCGCTTGCGTCTTTACTTTCACGTACCACTCTCGCACAGATTCTTGAGACTGCCTTAATGAGTCAAATATGATTCTTTTGTGGTACACTGAAATTGCAGGTTGAAATTGTTCAGTTAAAAGTTTTTTTAAATCAGCAAATGTTTTTAACGATGGTGTAACAGGATGGCACAAATTTTTCAAAATCTTGTAAACAGCTTCGCTGACCGTCGTCAACAGAGCCGGCACTTTGCGTTCCTCTTCCCCCTGTTAGCCAAGAAATATTGCTCCAATCTTTCAATAAAAATACTCCAGTCATCATGTAAATTATACTGGTTGATGTTTGCAACAATGCCAGTATTTACTACAGTCACATTGGTCGGATCCTGTGCCATTATGAAACCACACAGTGAACAAAAATATCTCAAGTTGAGAATTAAAATATAATGAAATATCAGAACTTTTTCCGAAAAATAATGCTTTCCATTAAAAATGTTGACTCGTCGCCAAATTTGTAGTGTCTTTACTATACATAATTAAGTAATTCATACGAATCCATTAAGATAAATAAAATAGACACAAAAGTCGCGTATTCACAGCATCTTTATTACAATTTTAACAACCGTGGAATTTGCCAGATCCACATAAGTAAGTTACATAAATAAATATTATATTGAGTTGAGTTGAACTATAAATATAAAACATATGGAGGTTGATATATGGAGTGAGAATACATTACAAACTACATTTAAGAGTAGTAAAGATAAAGAGTTCTTACTTTGGATACAGTGTTTATGAATTACTTTCCTGTAGGGAAATTTATGTTATTATAATTTAGATACAGTAAAAGTTGTTTTAGTCGCAGTATTAAAGCGTTGAAAATTTTACAAGAACAAGAAATACATCAAGCTATAAAATATGTAAACATACATATGTTTATAAATCTTTTTCCACTTTAAAATTTTAAACTCTATATCAATCTATCTTTCTATATACTTAATCAAAGTAATTTTGTTTATTCGAAAAAAAAAAAAGTTAGTATTCGGCCTAAAATTTGGCCGAATATTCAGTATTCTGCTATTCGGCCAAATCACTATTCGCCGCATCCCTTGTGATTACCAGTGATATCATCCATATCTTGAATATTTTCAAAAATAAATTTATCCTTTTTTCATGAAAAAACATGAATACAGTAAATTAACAAGAATTCTAAATTAAAATATGTATGGAATTGATATAAAACTAAAAAAGTGAATTTTGTCCCTATATCTAAATCGAATGCTACATTGCTAATATCTGTAAATTATGTGCATATTTTAGAGAGTTGCGGATTTGAGGGAGTCTACTGTACTTGCATTTAATCTTATATTTTGGCGATAGTGTTTTGAATCATGGGTTATCCAAGTAAAACCAAACATTTTGTTTATTGCAGATAGTTTTGCTTATTATTATTTCAATCTAGTTAGTTTAATTTAATATTATTGAAATTTCAAATTAAATACAGCAAATTGGTTTTAATTTTTTTTATTCAATTTTAAAACATTTTGTTTCTCATAATCTGAATTTGATTGTATTCTATTCAATTGAAACATTATTTTTTAACATTCCAGTGGGCGCGCCGTTGTAAAAAGTACAACATTTGTTTTCTTAAAAAAAAAAAAAAATCATGCCTACTTTAATATGTTATAACAAAATAAATCTAAGTGTATTGCGGAAAACTTTCATGAATTGTGATCAGAGAAAACTTATATATCTGTACATTTAATTATTTGTAAAATTAAAACAAAAGAGCAATAATTGAATATTTTCCTCTTGTACAATTTACAATGTGTGCCTGCTCATATGATGAAAATTTGTGTGCCCGGTGAAAGGTTAAATAATTGATCACATAATGAAGTGCCTTCATATTGTAATTTATATATCATGAAGAGATATCTTACACATCTGAAAACATCCACTCAGTAATTTTAATTCAACTGGCTGGGTTTTTTTTTTAGAATTTTTTCTTTAAATTTGAATATTTTTAAATGATTTTTTTTTGCATATGATAGCTGAGGATCATCCTTAATATGATAGTTTTTTACTTTTTCGATATTCATTGCAGATTTTCTTAAAAAGGTATTTGCAATTCCAAAAAAGGTTCCAAAATTGAATGAACTTTTTGAAAAAATATCTGCTACCAATATTGAAAAAGTACAAAATAGCCATATTAAAGATCGACCTCAGCTATCTTATCCGCCCAACCGCCCCCCCCCCCAAAAAAAAGGTTTAAAAATATTTAAATTTAAATGAGAAATTCGAAAATAACTTGTCTACTGGTTTAACAATAGGAAGCCAGTGTTTCCCCCAGGAGAAGGGCGCACAGGCCTTCGGGGAAACGTCCACCGGTAAATGTTAGCAGAAGGTTTTTTCTTATTTAAATTCTTAAAGATACAGAATTAATGCCAAAAATAAGGGGAACATTTCTTTTCAAAAATTTACTGGTCTAAGGCCTGTGCGCCCTTGTCCTGGGGGAAACACTGGGAAGCAGGTGTATTCAAGTAAGCAAAAAGTTTTTTTTTTTTAAACTACAGTTGAATTCTAATGTGTTTAACAAAATTTCATGTTAATAGTTGTTTTTACATTTTAGTAGCCATGCCACCCCCTGCATCAATTTCATCAGCAGCCACTACCATAAAATACCGTTAATCCGCCCCCCCCCCAAACGTGAAGAAAAATCGTACAATAGTTAGAGAAGGGCGCTTACACGGGATTTTTCCGCGATCGTTCAACAAAATTTACAGGAATGAATCATGATGAAATGAATGAATCGTTGAATGAATCATAAATTTTGATACTTAAAAAAATTTGGCTTAAAAAAAAAGGTAAATTCTGTCAAAAAACGCAGAAAAAAGGAGAAATTTGTAAAAAAAAAAGCCAAAACAAGCATCAAATCAATTAAAAAATCTCGAAAAAACGCACATTTCATGAAAGATTCGTGATTCATTCATTTCATAATAATTCAGATCATTCTCAATCGCCTTTGAAAATGGGGAGGGACGGCGCTTTCTCGGGATTTTTTGAAAATTTCAAATTCTTTATAAAGTGGGGAGGGGGCGTTTGATCGGGAAGGGCAGATTAACGGGTTTTTACGGTACTTTTTTTTGGTATTACTTGGTTATCCCATCGATCAAAACACTATTGCCAAGTTAGAAGATTAAATGCCAATAATGGCTGATCGTCAATGTAGCATTCAATGATATTAGACTCGACATACATGTTTAAAACGTCATCAAGAGATTTTTAGATTGACTTTTTAATTGTATTTTTATTAATATTTTACTAATTTATTTTTTCTTTCGTTATTTAAAATAAAAATTATGTCAATATGCAAAATTTGGCTTTTACTTTGGCGATATGTGTAGTTTGACAAAATCAATCGATGAAATAACAAAGTAGTATCTTTTTTTAAAAATTCTAATCGATACACTTTAATAAAATCTGAAATTAAATAAAATTTTATTGCCGCCCCCAAAAAATAATATTAAGGGTGCATTTCGATTTAAACTGTTGATTTTATTACTCAGTTTTAAATTCATTTTTGCTCTCAAATTCATCAGACTGCCCAATTCTCTTGTTTAGAAACTAAACAATGTGCTGTGCTTGTCAATTTTTTGAAAATTGCAGAAAATATTTCAAAAAAAATATGTCGTTTGTAGCCAAATTTTCAAAAGCAGGAGGTCTGGGAATGAAAAAAAAGGTTCACACTGAGAAAATAATTGTTTATTAATCAAATGTTAATGATTTGAGTGAAAAATGAAATCACGTGGCATCTTATACATTTCTTTGAAAATCTCCACAGCAAGTCTTATGTTTTAACTTTTATAAACAAGTCTGATAATGTAGCAGGAAAATTCAAGCTTTTGAGGGTAGATTTTTTTTTCGAATACACCCTTAACTTATTGCTACAAGCAGATATTTTTTTAATTATCACTATTTTCATCTATTTGAATCTTTATTTGAAAATTTATCAGATGTAACCCAATACGAAAATGACAAATATATATATATATATATCAGATAATTAGACAATGCAAATTAGAAAAATGTCCTAAATAAGATTGGAAATGAATTTAAAAGAATAAGTTTTGTCAGTTTTCAAAGTATTACACTTCTTTAACTTTTGTATGACCTCTTATTTTCAAATTTTCTAATTAGTTGATTTTTTCTTCTGATGAAAGATCGTTACAAAAAAAAAACTGCTTGTTCATATCTTTAGAGCTAAATGGAATATGCTTAATTTACAATGGACTATTGTATATAGGAACATACCAAAGTCATCTAAGAATATGCCAAAGTCATCTAAGTAACTTAGTTGATAGAAACAATTTAAACCACAGGTCCTGGGTTCTATTCCTGGCCTGAGCACTTTTATATGCAGCTGTAAAATTTTAGAATCTTACAATTTCTTTATGAATCAATATTGATGAGTTATAATAAAGCTGAATAATGTGGGAGAGATGATTTTTAAAGAAATAGTTTTAATGTTGGCATACTTTATGTACCTTCTGTCCTTATAATCCAATATTCTGTACTTTGGTTAATATTAAATATGTACATGAGAATGAAATTTTTTCAATTCCTTCTTAACTTTACAAAATGTAAAAAAAAGTAGAGTCAGTTAAAGAAATTAAAAAATGACACTTCTGTTTTAAAATGCGCGATTCATATTCTTAAAAAAACGACATTTTGTATAATGCATTTTGTAAAAGAAATTTTCTAAATATTGTCTTGTTTCCCTTATCTATTTTACAATAAAAATTGTAAATCAAGGATTCTTAGTCTTTTCTTTCCACAGGTCTCTTTATCAATATAAACAAACCTACAAACAATCTAACATCAGAATACAATAACATTTCATTTACAAAATGAATAATAGGATTATATAATATGCATATTAAATGTTATGATTCACAAATTCTTCCTGATCACAAGTTTCCATGTTAACATTAAAATTTAAATTAGTGATAACGCATTCCATGATATAATTATCAAAATATGATCTTCATTATCTGAAATTAAACATCAAACATTAACATAGTAAATTTTTTCTATTATCTTCTTCTATTTGTGTTTTTTTTTAAACTCTTTGATTTGAAATTATTGTTTTTTTTTTAATTCATAGCTGCATCTGATGATTTTATTAGTATTTTTATGATAAATGAATGTTTTTTACTTGTAGCTGTTTTATTCATGGTTTGCAAGCTGTGAAAACACAAGCAGAATACTTGTTCAGAAGCAGATTATATGTTTAGAGCTGGCCAGTTTTTGAAAGAAATTTCTGCATTTTTTTTTTCTTAACAACAGTTAATTATTTTAGTTACTAATATATAAATATGTCTTATTTAAGAAATATATATAAGATTGGCTTATAAATTTATTAAAAATTTTATCTTGATAAACCAAATTACAAGGCATGATCACTGTCTTATGAGACCCAAATATAAACTATGTATGATTAAAACTCACCTTACGCTTGCAACATTAATCCAGTTCTAGTATCCAGCGAAATATGCAGCAATTTTTTTCTGGAATTTCAGAACTATACAGAACCTGTATCACTTCATATTTTCCAAAACATAAGTTAAAAACTACAACGTTCTAATGTACAAATCTCATAAAACACAAATCTCCCAAAGGACAAAAGATATATAAATATATATGTGTGTGTGTGTGTTCCCTGTAAAGTAAAATTAGTCTTAGTTGTAGTACAAGACTATATGTATACAGTATAATACTCCTTTTAAATTCTGTTATAGAGTAGACCGATTTTTGATTGGCTATAAGGTAGCTTAGTAAAAAGCAAAGACAGAAATAAAAAGATTTTTCTATTGGGCTAAAAATGTGAAAAATTCTACTATTTTTTTCATTTTCCTAATTAATGGAAATAAATCAAATAACTTCTATAACAAGTAGCTATTTGTTTATTTTAGTATATATATATATATGATAAATAAATGAAAACAAATTGCGTTTTAAAATTTATTAGTAGTATAACACATTTAAATTAAAAAGTTTTTAAAGATAATTGACAAATATCCATTGAAACAACAATCAATTTTCTGATTATGTAAAATGATGGTATTTAATGAAATGCATTAGTCCTTTACATGTTTTTATTTTCTTTTAGTAGTTTAAAATAAGCCATATATATCTGTATACTTTTATATAAAAAGTAAATACTTCATAAATGGACCAGCATATGTATTTTATGTTATAAAATAATCAATGTTCTTGCCGAAAACTTGCTGAAAGTCAACGACCCAGTAATTGAGAGAAATGCATTTTTTGCCCTCTCAGAAAACTTATTTTTGAGTAAGATAGCAATTAAAAGGGTTCATATATGACAGTTAGGTTTCAGAAGAATTATAAAGGCTAGAAATTTAATTTCTAAATGAGATTTTTTATTAATATCATGTATATATTACTGTATCATTGTGTTAAATGTATATGAATCCTTTCCAGTAAATGATGTGCCTATAATTTTTTTTTCATATTTAATGTTAAATATTTTATTAATCACTTTTCATTTTCAGCATATTGGATCTTTGATATTGCTAATGGTGATCATTTTAATGTCAAAATCAGGACATGTTCCTCCATCTGGACAACGATAATTGTTAATTTTAGTGAAATAATCTGAGAATGCAGTTTTTAAAAAATCAGTGTTTCTTCGCACATTTTCTGATCATTTTAAGAGCATAGTACTAATCTTTCTTCATATATTACAATGAAAGAGTAACCATTGGCATGCCTAATTAACCATCCTTAGTACTTAGATTGTGTATGAATAACTCATCTGTGATATGTTTGGTCTACAAGTAATTTCATGCAATATGATTTGTACACGCATCTATATTGATTTCCTCAATGACGCTAAACCAAAGGTGTGGTGGATAGATTTGTTGATGAGATTCTTTATTTGTAAATTTGCTCTTAATTCAAGAGCAATAAGCTCCTTATGTCTTAAAAGGGAAAACATTAGTCTCATTGTTTGTATATTTTTTGTATTCGTATTTTTTTTTTTTTTTTTTTTTTTTTTTTTTTTTTGTAAGTATATGCAGTTACACTTTTTTTTTCATCTACATGTGCTAAACAGTTTTAATGTATCGAAAAGTATATTTTCTCATTGTTAATTTTGTAGAACAGTAAAAATTCTGTAATAGGTTCATGATGTCACAAAAAAACTATAGTTCTATCATTTGTGTATGCTTTGTATTTTTTAATTATTTTTTGTAATTTTATGCACATACATTTTTTTCACCAACATGCGCTGAAAAAATTCCCCTGGATAAATAAGCATATTATTGCATTGTTAATGTTTGTAAAAAATTGAAAATTCTATGACAGAAAGTTTTATAAAATTGAAATAAAAATTTTCTTAATAATTCACAATCCATTTTATAGTTGAGATGAATCAATACATATTGATAAAATCAGTTCAGTTTACATAATTAATCATTAAACATAAATTTAAATATTTGTAAATAAAAGTCATTTTGTTGAATGAATTTTGTACTATTTGAAGAATTAAAGTTTTGTCAAATTTGAATTTTAACAAAGTAAAATTTTATTACAATTCATTAAAATTGTACTATTTCTTACTTTTTTTTTATAGATTTCAAAGCAGATAAATATACGTCTGTATTCATTGAAGAAGAATAAACTATTTCTGTTTAATATAAATAACAACACTCGCTCTTCATACTGGTATATAAAAGACGTCACTTTTGGGATCTAAAAAGAATAAATTTACCTTTAGAAAATGTCAGTGATTACAGACGAACGACTTATCCCAAATAAAGAGCCACCCATTCCTCAAAGTGATGAAATAAAGAAACACCTTTCAATTTGTACAAAAGAAAAATTATTTGTTTGTGAAATATGTTCAGAAGGATTTTCTGAGAATTCTAACCTAACAAGTCACCGCTTGACTCATACAAAAGAAAAACCTTTTGTTTGTGAAATGTGTTCAAAAGAATTCCCCCTCAAAGATTCTTTAATAAAACATTGTTTATCTCATACAAAAGAAAAACCTTTTATTTGTGAAGTATGTTTAAAAACTTTTTCTATGAAGAGTAACCTAAGAAAACATTTTTTAATTCATACAGGAGAAAAACCTTTTGTTTGTGAAATATGTTCGAAACGATTTTCTCTGAGTCACAATCTAAGACGCCACCGCTTGATTCATACAAAAGAAAAACCTTTTATTTGTGAAATATGTTCAAAGGAATTTTCCCGTGAAGATGATCTAAAAAAAATCATATCTCTCATACAAAAGAAAAACCATTTTTTTGTGAAATTTGTTCAAAAGGCTTTTCTCAGAATAGTAATTTAAGAAGCCACATGTTAACTCATACAAGCAAAAAACCTTTTATTTGTGAAATATGCTCTAAAGAATTTTTCCATAGTCATAATCTTAGAAATCACCTCTTGACGCATACAATGAAAAAACCTTTTGTTTGTGAAATATGTTTAAAAGGATTTTCCACAAAAGATTACCTGAAAAAACATTTTATCACACATAGTAATAAAGAAAAAACATTTGTCTGTGAAATATGTTCAAAAGCTTTTTATCAGAATAGTAATCTAAAAAGTCACCTAAAAATTCATACAAGCGAAAAATCTTTTATTTGTGAAATATGTTCTAAAGCATTTTACCCGACTGGTAATTTAAAAAATCACCTCTTGACTCATTCCAAAGAAAAACCTTTCATTTGTGAAACATGTTCGAAAGGATTTTCCAGTAAGGGTGATCTTAAAAGACATCATATCTCTCATACTAAAGAAAAACCATTTGTTTGTGAGATATGTTCGAAAGGATTTTCCTCGAGTAGTTATCTAAAAAAACACAAATTAATTCATACAAATTTTGTTTGAAATATATTCAAAAGCATTTTCTCATAACGATGCTTTGAAAACATCATATTAGTAACTTAAAACAAAACAAAACATGTTCAAAAGTATTTTCAACGAATTGTACATTTTAAAAATCATTATTGATATCGTATAAAAGAAACCTTTTTTTCTAAAATATATTTCAAAAAACTTTTAAAAAGCATTACTCTCCGATATCTTTAGACTTACACAAAGTAGGAATAGTTAGCCTGTGATGTATTTATTCTGTAAGCAATTTTCACATAATGGTTATCTAAAAAAAATCCAAGCATCCATGCTAATGCAGCAAAAACGTTTTATATATGATTTAAATGTTCATGATATATTATTGAAGGTTTTTCATGCTTAACTTGATATGCAGGATACTCAAATTCCTTCCTTTTTAAATAAAGCTGTCTTAATTTTATTGCATTTAGTTGACTTTCAATGACAAAAACTGTTTAAGAAAATTTACAAAAGCAGATAAAACTCACAACTTGCTTAAAAATGAAGTTCAAAAATCATCATGGACAACAATTACTGTTGTTAGTGAAAAAACTGTAACAATGATTCTTTAACGAGTGTAAAAAAAACACAATGCAATATAAAAATGCATACTAAAACTACTAAAATGTAAAAAATTGCAGTTGCAGGTTAATAGCCCTGCTCCCCCTCTTCCATGAGAGTGATTAAGATTTTCACTAAAAAGTGCAAAATGATTAAAATTAATCAAAAGAGATCAAAATTCATAGATTTAGGATTAGGAGGGTAAGATTTGGTCCTCCTTCCCCTCTTTGCTTCCAGTACCCCATTCATCTATGCGAAAAACAAATTACATTAGAAAATTAATAATTAAAGTTTTATTATAACAACTTAGTATTGTATCCTTTTCAACAGAAATTCTTTATTAACTTTTTCCTTGTAGACCCTTAATTATAACCAATTTGCGACGTTTTCTTTTAGCCATCTTATCACATACATAGAGACATATTTAGTTGAATCGTTTTAGCCGTTGTCTAGATAAAAATAGCATGACCCAAAAATGATCCACTAATCGAACTTTCTCTAACATGTGGCTTATCCCCATGGTTTCGTCATAAGCCAAAGCAGTAGAACAAAACATTTAGTCAAAATCGTTAGATCCGTTTTTTAGATAAAATTGGTTTGACTCATAATGACTCAAAAATGAACAACTTATCGAAATTTTTCGAAGCCTAGCCCAATAGTTTTCTCGTACCAAACAACTGTTGGATACAAAATTTCTTTAAAATCGATTGAGCCGTTTTCTAGATATAATTAGTTTGAATCTGACCCATTATGACCCAAAATGATCCACTAATCGAATTTTCTCAAACATGTGACCAAGCCCAACGGTCTTGTTATGCTCAAAAAGAGTAAAATACAAATTTTTGTTAAAATCGTTTGAGCCATTTTTAAAATAAAATTTACATACACACACAATTTTTGCTCGTAAAATAGTATAAGTGTAACTTTCTTATTTGTATCTGTGCAAAGTATAAACAACGAAAATTATGTCAATGCCTAATAAATATTGCGCCGATTTTATTAAGTTCTCGTAAATGAAATTTAAAAATTTAATTTTATTACTCAGGTTTCCTATTAAGTCAGTAAATCCTAATCACTATGAAAATTACTGAAATTCCACTTACAGTAATGTCCATTATAGGGTATATTCAGTGACGTAGCTATGTTTTTTGGCACCTGGGGCGGATGCCCCCCCCGTAGCTACGCCACTGGGTATATTTGCTGGAAATTGACTAGTTAAGCATTCCGGTGATGAACAATAGTCTCAAAATCTTAAAAATAAACGAAATTTTGTAAATGGTCATCAGTATATAAAGTTAAAAAATTCTATTATTATGAAAACAATAACATGAAAATTTTGTAAGAAAATACAGAATACATAAATTTATTAAGTGAAGCCAGATTTTACCATGATCATTCAGATTTTCACTAAAAAACAGTGGAATTTTGATACATTATTTTCTGCTTCCAGGTTGATTTTATTTAAGAGTGTCAACAATGACCCATATTATAAAACATATAAGGGCAAGTTACAAAAAAAAATAATAAAAGTTAAATTTTTATTTTATTTTTTTTAGTTTAAACCAAAAACCTTGAACCAAAAACCTTAATTGTTACACCAACCTTACATATATTTTTTTAATTTTTATACTAAACTTTTTGTGTATATTTCTTTTACGCTTTCTTTTTTTCTTTCGAAATGAATACATATTTAATATATTTTGCACTTAATTTGTGTTTGTTAATAAATTTTTATGATATTTCACTTCGGGAGAGGATCACAACCTAACGTTTTGCACGCAGGCACTGAACACTACTGGCACGCCCCTGTATTTACTGCATTATAAATCTTAAAAATCAATAAATTAAATATGTCTTTTAAAACATGTTGTATATGCAGTTTTAGAACAATCATCATCGGTTCGAAATATCCCTGATAAATGAATTGTGTTCATACCCTGACTGTCCCACAAGCATCTGGGGCCCATGCCCTGGGCACGGAATTTCTAAGGGGCATAAAAATTTTCATAATTTATCTAATTTTCCATTAAAAAACCATAATTGTTAAAAAATATTTGATATTTGAGACATTTATACGAAGAAGTGACAGAAATTTAACTCAATATAAGACAATGTATAGTAAGGATGGAAAACATTTTAATAAATAGAAAAAATAGTTTTGTACTTGGAACCATTTTTCAATTTTCCAAAATACTCAAGTTTTTTAATAAGACACTTTTCTAGTAAGTGTCTAAGATGTAACCAAAACAACAACAACAAAAAGGTGATTGTAAGTCAACCAATCAAAGAGGGCACAAAACGTTGAAAGTGCCCTGTGCGCAGAAACTTGCTCGTCAGGCACTGATTATATTAAATTTTTAATTACCAACTTCTGTTGATGATTCACACACATTTTGTTTAATGAAATGTACATAGTTGATATGTCACAAAGGGAAATGAAATTCTTTATGGAACAAAATCTATTCTATCAGATATTTTTATTTATGTATGTATTTTTACTGGGTAATAAAGATTGTGTATATTTATTATTTACTTTATTGTACCTATTTTTATTTAAGTATGTGATTCTATTGGATACTATTATATTAAGCTTGTGTACATGTATTTTTTTATTTACAATCGTCCCTGTTTAAACGAATATTGACATTTCCAGAAATAATATTCGAGTATGCGGGGTATTTGATTAAACGAGGAACATCAAAATGTAATATTTCATGCATAATAAAAAAGGTAAAATAACCATCTATAGCATAATTAATTAACATCACAATGAAATCGTTAATATAATAACGTAAATTAGTAAAATAAATACAAATACTAATATAAAGTAAGTATATAATAATTTAATATCAGTACATGCAGTTATATGATTTACATTACACTTCATTGGAATTTAGTTAAAACTTTGCTGCTTGCAATTTACATTATTTATGCAGGCTTAAAAACATCGCGTTGTTTAAAGTGATTTGTTTACGTGGAATTTACGCGTTGACTGGAATTACACACAAAAGACGTGGAAACATTTTTTGTGTGTTAGCATGCGAATTCTGCATATCCATAGCGCCATTTATTAATGAAACTTTCGCTCTTTTCACTAAACCCATTCCAGCGCATATTGACCAATGTTATCTAATTTGGAATTATATTCCCTCTTTCGATCCGAATTTCCATTTTATCTCTGTTCTTTTTTAATTTTTCTGCATTGCGTTTCATATTAGAAACTTACATCTGCGATATTTTAAAACCTTTTGCTACCTGGACTTCTGTTTTTTTATTTAACGCTTTCAGAACTGTAGTTTATCAGAAAAGTTTAAAACTTTCCATTTAGAATTCATAACAATGTCTTTTTCCAAATAAAAACGCAACTAAACTTACAAAATGCAAAAATAATCCACATTGCCTAACTTATTTCACCCATTCGCAGAAAAAGTAGGGGTGATCATTTGACCTGTACATTATGCACCTGCCGGTCGTTGCAGGAAGAACTGAAAATTTGTTTTCAGTGTCAATCAGCCAAAAATGACAAAAGGTGGAGAAAAATTCAAGCTGAAACGTGTTTTCCATGCCGGTTTTCAAACATTGATCACTCAGATGCTATTCGAATAAGCGGGTAGTTTCGCGAAAAGAATTCGGTTTAAACGGGGAAAAATAACATACAACTACTGATGATAAATTCGGTTCAGGAGAGTTCTATTCGAATAAGCGGGATATTTGATTATCCGTTACCCGATTTAGTGGGGAGGCCTGTACATGTTTTTACTTAATGAGCATAGCAAAACTGTAAAGAAAAAAATTTGATGTTTAACAATTATTTTCACATTGTGTTTATTTCCACCTTAAATGTATTTTCCCTCATAAATTTGCATAAAAAGATTCAATTTCTTTTCCTTGTCTGATCAATCGTATTTATGATAAAAACATTCTTTTGAACATAATTAATGATTGTTTAATAACTTATTGTCTGTTGCTATTTCCGAAATTTCAGTTTTAATTTTCGATTTCTATTAAATATATTCCGCTAATTTTATTTATAAGTTTTTCTTCCTCATAATTTCTTTGCATGTAATAACTATTCCTTTGTGCATGTCTTTTCTGCATGATTTGATTACTTTTTATTAAAACTTTTTTATTTTTTTAACAGATCAAAATATCGACGTTTCTAAAGTCTTTTGTGAAGAGTTAAAGTAATTCTTTTTGAAAAGGACTGTTTGTGATGCGTTAAGCAAAAATAGATGATTTTGAGCCAAAATATGTTTATTTAAACATACATGAAACCTTGTGTTTTGATCTCTTGATTGTATGCATTTTAAAAATTCTCTGAGAATGAATACTCAACAGATTAAAACTGAAACAAAAACTTTCACTTGTAACATATGCAAAAAAGACTTTTCTAGCAAATTTTGCTTAAATAAGCATACTTTTCTTCATACTGGAGAGAAGCCGAACATTTGTAAAATATGTAATAAAGGATTTTCTGCAAAATCTGATTTGGATAGACACACCTTTGTTCACACTGGAGAGAGACCTTATATTTGTGAACTATGTAACAAAGGATTTCCTAGAAAATATTCTTTAGATAGGCATTTTTTAATTCATTCTGGGTACAAGCCTCACATTTGTTCGGTATGCAGTAAATGCTTTTTTGATAAATCTCGCTTAAATAAACACATGTTTGTTCATAATAAGCAGAAACCCCACCTTTGTAAAGTATGCAATAAAGGCTTTTCTACTGGATCTGATCTAAATCAGCACAACTTTATTCATACAGGCGAGAAGCCTTTCATTTGTGAAATATGCAATAAAAGATTTTCTCGGAAATATCATTTAGATAGACATCTCCTTATTCATTCTGGGGATAAGCCTAACAAATATTGGATAAGAAATAAAAGCTTATCTCATAAATCTCGTTTAAATAAGGAGATCTCATTTCATAGTATGCAGAAAGCTCAGATTTGTAAAGTATGCAATAAGAAATTTTCAGATAAATCTGTTTTAAATCAGCACTATCGTTTACATACTGGAGAAAAGTCATTCAGGTTTCAGATCTGTAAAAAGTTTTCTAAAAGATCCCATTTAAATAGGCATACTTTATTTAATGCGAAAAAGAAATCTGACATATCTGCAGTATGCAATAAAGTCTTTTCTAGTAAATCTCAACTAAATAAGGACTTTATTCATACTGAGGAGAAACCTCACATTTGTGAGATATGCAATAAGGGATTTTCAATACTGGAGAGAAACAATTCAACTATGAAGTATCAAGAGAATTTTCAAAAGGATTACATTTAAATGAGCATTTTTCCTACATTATTTTTTTCATTACGTTTTCATTTCCTCGATTCCTTTTATTTATGAGATGTGCAACGGAAATTTGCTTAAAAACTCACACTAAACGGGTATCTTCTTAATGATTCTAAAGAAAAAGAATTACATTTATAAAATATACAGAAATATTTTTTCAAAATTTTCATTGAAACATTTATTTTTTATCCATGTCTAAGAGAAGTTTATTTATGGCAGTGATAATAAAGGATTTAGTATTAAAGAGACTGTATTATTGGAGAAACTGTAATATTTACTTTGTGGCACTTATAATAAAAGATTTTCTAAGGTAGTTCACTTAAAAAAACATTTTATGTTTTTACATGACTTTTCTTATGTATCAAATATGCCAAAAAAGGAATCGTCTAGAAATTTTATTTAAAACACTACTTTGTATTAATGACATTAACAGGTCTTATGTTTTTTTGTTAGAGATGAAGGATTTTGTCTGAAATCTCATTTTACTGGAACAGTCTTGTTTTTTTAGGTGAGAAGTTCTTACTAAATAATGTTGATAGTTTTGCATACTTGTAAAGATTTATTTATATAGACTCATCAAATTGCTTAGATTAAAGAAATGTTTTTCATTTGTAAGTTTTTGTTATCAATAAAATGTGCCTTTAAACAATAAATATTGGCCTAATTTATAGCACTTTTTAATGACTAACATATTTTACGTGTCATCTTAAAAAGGAATACTTAAGGAATCTTTTTTTGTATATTTGTTAAGTGACTCTTGCTTGCTTTCATTTGCTTACAATTTCTTAAAAATTTGTTTCTTTTTTAAAGTAACAAAATATAAGGAAGGGAAATACACTTCAAGGGCATACTTTAACTGTTTGAATCCCAGATAATTTTGAAAAATTGCTGTCACAGAATACCGGACAGCTCAACTGCGCTTTATCTATATGGATGCGAAAAGACTTAAGCAGCGCAATAGCACTTCTTTTATTTTATGCCGAAAAAACCCAAGCAGCGCCGAAGCCACGCGATAACACTTCTTTTAATTTATGCCAATAAGTCCTAATCGCTTAAATGTGCTGGGTTTTCGTGACATAAAAACTGAACAGTGCGATTGCATTGCTTTGGACTCAAATTGTGAATATGTTTGCTTTAAATCTATCGTTTATTTCTTGTTATATAAATAGTCTTAAATAAGACTTAAAATATGAGGCATTAAAAACTATTTATAAGTTTTCCAAATATTATTTTTTGTGAACAAGAAAAAATAATGTCGAAAATTTATCAGGCAATTTTAAGCCCATTAAAACTTCAAATATTTATCTTAGGGTAGTTTGAGAATTTACAAAGTAAAACTTTAGATTCATATATATAGTTTTTATTAATCCCCTTATTTAAAAATGTAGGCATTAGAATTAGGATGCGTCATTTTGTTACACTTTGATCTATGTTTTACTGTACTTTTCTTTAACCCTCCACTGCATCATGTGCCATATTTAACACATACATAAAAATATTATAATTTCCTTATGTGCCATGAATTTGACTAATTTGATTTCTGTCTCTGATCAGAAACATTCAAGAATATAATAACACTTATTTTGACCATGAGATGGCTGCAGTTGACAAGAAATTAGAAATTGTTTTTTGGAAACAAAAGAAACTTCAAATAAGCTATTAAAGTAAGATTTATTTTCATTATTTTTACTGAATACTTAAAAATATTAATATAAGAAAGTTGCAGATTATTAGATAGATAAAATTAATTAATTTAAGTTCATTAAATAGCAAAATATACCAATACAATATTCTAAAACTAATTCCGTAAAAATAGCACACATGATAAAATATCAAATTTTAGTGAAAATTTGAAATTTATATATTTTTTACTATTTTTCCCCATTATTAGACAGATATATGGATTTCAAAATTTTTTTTGTAAATCGTGCAATAAAGGGTAAATATTAGTTTTGGTTAAATACAAAAGAATTTAATTTTGACTCAATGATTTTGTATTTGCAATGCAACATGAACATGCACATGCACTACATTAGAAAGTCAAATGTTTGAAAATCTCTCTATTTTGTCAATTTTGTATTTGATCATTTTTTTTTTGTAATAAAATTTTATTATTTGCCATTTTTTAAATAGTTATTTTAATTTTAATGCAGTATTTTACAGTACAAAAATATATTAACTCTCAGTCCATGTGCATGGGAATATCACCATCTTAAAGACATAACTTACTAAAAACTTTATAGCATCACTGTATGTTTAATGCACTATACCAGAGTACTAAATGACAGGAACAATTATGTAACTGCCTAAATAAAAAATATAATTATATTTATCATATAAACCATATAAATGTATTGTATCATACTAAATACTCGGTGTTTTTAAACATAAAGAAAATATTCTTAAACAATTATCATAGGTATAATGTTGTAGGTTGCATTGTTACTTGATATGTATTGGCAGCAAAATGATAAGAACGAAACAATTTTTTTAAATTATAGAAAAATTACATGTCGATTGGGCTTCTTTTATGTTTACCAATATCAATACGATATTGTAGCATAGACTTTACATAGTTTTACATTTGTTTAGGTGACAAAACACGTCATATCTTCCAAATTTCAGGTTTTAATTCTGCTTTCAAAATATACTGCACAATTTCGATGATCTTTCATTATATACAGAGTGTTTATAAAGTCCCGGACCTATTTTAATGTTTAATAACTAATAAAATAATGAAGATAGATTAAAATTAATAACATAAATGGTTAGATAGATTCAAAAAGATTCATGACCCTTGTCAATGAACTTCCACGTGTGCCCCCTTCGTCGCACGAAGAATATCAAGTCGATAGTCAATTTCACGATTTCAAGTTTTCGTGGTCACTTATCAGCGACAGCGCTTACGCGCAAGAGATTCTTACTATTTGGGTCGTAAGGAAAGATTTTTGACGCTATTTGTGATCGCTTAGCAGCGACAACGCTTACGCGTAAGAGAGTCTTACTGTTCGGGATGCAAGTAAGGGGTCGTCATTCTGCTTTTTTTACACTTTCTAACAAAGTTAAAAAGTGCTTATACATTCGGTTCCGTTTGGCCGTCTGTCCGCGCTCTAACTCTCGTAAATATACTCGGATTGTCATGAAATTTTTGGACGTTAATGACGTTTACCCGAGCATAAAACCCATTGAAGATGAAGTTTCTGTCATGATTGGTTTATTTACAGGGACAGTCAAAAGTTTTTCATTACATTACGGCTTATGGGGAATAATCGTTTCAAATGAATTTTAAAGGTGTTACACCAGGCATATCAAACTCGTTTATCGCCGCGGGTCACATAAAAAGACGATATTATTAACTGCGCACAGAGCAAAATTTGGACGTATGAAACAGTCATGTTAACGAAATATTCACGTAGAATTTCAAAGTTGTTATTATTCATAGTTTATTTCTTAATTAAAAAACACGACTTTACTTTTTATTAACCGTATTTACAAATTTCATTGAGTTTTTAAAATGTATTTATTTTAAAGATTTATTTTACATGCCCATCTGTTAGTCTCTGTCCAGCATAGGCATATGTGTCAATCGTTCAAAAATCTTTTTAAGAAAAAAATTTCCATTATATTTTTTCTAAATTGGAAAATTTATTTTATAATTTGTATTGCGTACCTATGTGCTACTTCTTTGATTTTAGTAAATAGATTTTCTGGCTTAAATTAAGTTTATTTGATTTGAAAAATAACCAAACGTTGGTAGGTTGAAAAATTGTCTTATCAAATGCATTTCAGAATACAGCTAAAATATGCCTAGCTGCCCACTATATGGGATACTGATATTTATTATGGAATTGCTTTGAATTTCGATTAACTGCAATAATAATTTTTAAGCAATAATTTTAACATCAATCATAAATGAGAAGTAAACAGATTAAACTGATTTTCATGATTCTTGAAATTTAAAAATCTTTCTTTGAATTCATTTTTAAAATTATTTTTAGAATATCATAAAAATTTTCTTGCCAGTGATTTTCATAACAATGTCTGAGAACATTTAAAATGGAGTGCATTTCCTTTTTGAAAATTCTTTAGTCAAAGTAATAGATTCTTATTGAAAGTGCTAATACTATCAAAAATAGCAAGATACCATTATGAAAATCCTAGAGGTTAAAGTTTACACACAGGTGCTTTGTAATTTCAAATGCTTATTACAAATACTTTGTCTATTGGTAATCTTTTAATGAACCCCCATTCATAGCTTGTGAATTTAAAATGAAAATGGTAATCTTTTTTAACAGTTCAAATTCGACAGTTAAAATGGAAAACCATGTAATTTCTCTAAGAAGCAAAATCAGTTTACTTTTGGTATTTAAATTTCCAAGATATTTTTTTAGATTGACGAATATAATATGCGTTTATAAACACTATAATTTTTTAAATATATATCAATTTTTGATAAATCTGGCAATATATAACTGCAGTATTGAACGAAATTTTTATTTTTTAATTCAAAATGCCACCACATTCTGATGAAAAATATTACACTTATTTAGTGACGAAATAAGACAAATATTAGTATTCAAAAATAGCAGTAGTGTTCAGAATAAAATAAAGACACGCCTAACTGGCTTCATTGATAGGCATGTTTCTAGCTTTGGATCGTGATTAGTAAAAAAGGTGCTTGGGCAAAGTGTATTTTCAGCATATGCTTTTGAAAATCTGAATTAATTACAGGTGAAATACCAAAAGCTTGGCGGGCCACAGACAAGTATTATGGCCTGCGGACCATGTGTTTGACATGCCTGTGTTACATCCTTTCCAACATCTTTAAATTTATGCCCATCCACAAAGTGCACTAAAACATGGATTTTGTAAAGTATGCAGTGAAAAAAATAGTTATTATTCATTTACAGGGCCACACAAAAGAATTCCAATACATGATAATAAAGGAGGGAGATTGTTGGTGACTTGTTTTAATTATATTAAACGATTTCATACATAATCAAAATGATATACGTTGCTGAAGATTAATATAACTTATTTCATGCATAATACGTAGTGCATACCATTTATAGGGACACACAAAAGATTTCAAATAGTATATTCTATCCAAAGTCCTGTATATTATGAAAGATGGCTGTTAGATGGATGAAACGCATTATTGATTATGATATACGCTTTTAAGTTTCACTAGATGTATGCATATTATATGAATTATATAAATACTAATTGTTACACAATTTAGACAGACAGGGTTACACAAAAGATCTCGGAAAGCTTACTGAATATGAGCTTAATTTACTCCAAGGTGGTTTTTAAATATGTTATGCCGTTTTACGATGAACTGCATTTACTTTATTAAGAAATGTTTGTAGAATACAGATAATGATATACAGGGTCACGCAAAGAACTGGATACAGAGTCGCCGTTGGATGATAATTTCTAGAAATTTGATTTAAGGTGTTTAAAGAAAAATTATTTTTAAACTAAACTTTAGCAAAATATTTGCGTGTATTAAAGTTACTATGTATTTTACAGAGCTGAACAAAAATATTCAAGTGTGTTTCCATCTATTAGTATAAATTGCTCAAAGGAAAATTTCAACTACTTTGGCGTTTTCTTGCTAAATTAAAATTTCCCATTTTATTGTTTATATATCAACCGACAGATCAAATACAGGGCTTTTCAAAAGTATTTAAATACATATTTGGCTATGGACAATAATACCTTATTTCCCTGAATAACGAAGTATTGTTAAAGATTTCCAGAGAAGTTCGAGTTTTTCATAATCTATGCTTAACACATGATTTTTCTTACTTGTTTCAATTTAAATAAGTATTTGTAGACGGGACATGTTTATGACAAATTTGGAAAATCTAAAAGGATTGCATGCTTATTATAATTTGCTGAGGTCATGATTTGGCATTCTCTTGTTGGGTAATAAGTTAATTAAAATAACAAAAGAAATAAAATCATAAATTTATAATAACAGAAATTTCTGTAAAGCAAAATTTTACAAAATAGAATAATTTACAATCATCTGATATTATTCACATCAATAATCTATCTTTTGATGAACGTCACAGGGAATATTTTTTACAATTCCTAATTTACATCTATTGTGAGTGATAAAAGGATGCGCGGCACAAGAATGAGCTACTTCTTGAGTAACATAAACATTTTCTAAACAGTGGCACGATTGGATGAGGGAAACAACATCCTCACAAATTACGGTGCAACAATATCTAAGACAGATTGTCTTCAGCCGAGGAAATACTGGATTATAAAATTTTAAATCATTGTCTTGCAGATTGACCCAACATAAGTATAATTCTGTCAGATTCTCTCCATGATTCCGTACAGATCGAAATGTCCGACAACCAATTTCAGTACGGCCTAAATCCAGTACTTCTAATCTATTTAAGAAAGAAATGTCAGCTTCAAACCAAGAATCATTTACTTTCGTATCAGCAACACGTAACTGTTTCAAGCAGATCATTTTTGAAAATGGAGGCTGATTAAAAAGGCCAAAATCACATCAACTGACATCTAAAACTTCGATTTTCGAAATACCATCATATTCTGTTTTTGCAGGAGAGTCAGGGAATTCAGAAAAACGTATCACTAATACTTTAGTGCCTTGTAAAAGCTTTGCACATAAATCTATAACTGTAGAAAGATTTTCTGATAGTTTTGCATCTTCCAAAATTAAAGTTTCGAGGTGTGGTCACCTTTCTTGAAGCCTCACAGAAAGTTCTGAAAAATTCAATCGTTCAGTCCAAGAATAAACATCCCTAAAATATAAACCGATGTGAGTAACACAAGATGGTAGCATAGGGATAAAAATTTTCACTGCTACAGTTTGCGATTCATGATGCTCGTGTAATATGACATCGACTTTTCGCCACAGAATTGGACTCCTTGTTAACGCATTCCATTTTCTGCATACTCTGTAACATGAAAAAATAAATACGATCAGTAAAATGTTTTTGCATGTAAACCACAGTTTGATTTATACTATTAGATCAGACAATCTTAAAAATCAGAAAAAAGCCATATTTTAGTTAGAATAAGAGAAGACGTGTGTGCATGATTATGGTGTTCTGAACAGACTGTTGCAAGCAAATTGCTTTAATCGGAAAATAAAAATTTTTGATTTGAAATTGCAGGAGATGGATTTTTTAATTATCTCTATTTAGTGAAAATTAAGAAAACAATATAGGGTATAGATTTGAATTTTGGCCTATACATGTAAATTTTATATATGTATTTAAAACTTCTTTTGTGAAACTTAATCCGTAATTTTTTACAATTTTTGCCAAAAAAAAAAAAAATGGCGAGAAATAATAAAAAATTAATTAGCAGGGAACGGTATTCATTGAAATCGGAACTAAAAAGAGACTTTTTGCGACCATCTTCTTCATTTAATGCCTGACTATGAAAAGGAAAAAAAATTCAAATTCTTTTAGATGAGCGAAAATTAAAAAACAGATTTGAAAATCATTAAACATGTAAAACAAGAAAGTGATAAGAGGAAAGGAGAGGGGAAGCATATCGACATTAGATCAGAAAAATAAAAAAACTAAGTCCTTGTAACCACTATTTTGTTAATATGTTGCTTTTAATTCAATTTATTCATTTTGGAGCTAGTTATTCATTTATTTACACACCCATCTCTTCATATCAGTTAAAAGTCTGTACCAGTGATACCTGTTCCGGAGCAGCTTGAGGTTTTAGTGCAGTGTTGAATTCAGACTTTTTTCTTCGGGAGGTATTTCTACATCTTTTAGGAGGGTGTTTTAGAACTTCAGTGTAGAAAATTGCACATTTGGCCATTAAAAAGCATAGAATTTCAATCTTCCAGGTGGAGACATTTCAATGTTTTTAAAGGTATGCACCGAATTCAACATTTTGTACATCATGTTTTTTTCAACCCCCAATTTTGTCTTTTTATTAATGTATAAATTTAAAATTGAGTATTAAAGTCTTCTTACTGGTTCTCTACCATAAAATTTTTAATACCTTAGAACTCTTTTTAAAGGTTTTCTCCCATTTTTGTTGTTTTTCTTTAATTTTAGTTTTTAATTATTTTCCTAAGTACTAAGTACTAGGGACTTTAAACGAAATTTCAGCTCAATGTTTATTTCAGTTCGTTTCTTCAGAGATCTTTACTATAGCTCACTTAAAAAGGGTCCCATTCAGAAGAATTCTTCTAACAACTTTTTAAATACTCCATTTACTAGATATGAACAATAAAAAATTTTCTCATATTTACCATTCTCTATTACCGTTTTTCAATATTTTTTTCCTTTGTCCCATTAATGCTACTCCTTTAATAATGATACAATTCTCTTGTATTTTTCTTTAGCATATTTCTAGAGCTCTTCAGTTATACTTTATAAACTATAAAAACATTTTTAAACCCTAGCTACCAGCTTATTCGAAAATTGATATAATTTTCCAGTTTCAGTTTTCGTTTATTCACTATCATTTGTCCACATTGGTTAACTCTACTTAAATTATGATTTAGTTACATTCCGCATTATGAAATTTTATCTTAGACATCAATTATCATCATTTTAGAAATATAATGGCGCATTATTTCTTCGGGTTCTATGAGCCTGATTTCAACGGAATCAATTTATTCAACTTATCTTGCGATTCATCTATTTTCTTCACAATGAAAATTTATCTTAGGGATCAGCATGAAGATAGAATAGAAGAAGCAAGATAGTATGAAGATAGAATCTACTATATCTATCTTCATCGGGATCAGTTACCATAATTCAGTTTCGCAAAATAACAGGGCATTCTCATATCAGGTTTTATGGGGCTGATTTAAAAAAATGGCTTTTAAAACTTAGATTGAAATTCTCTTCAGGTTTTCCACTGCGCACATACCCGCCATGCGTCGTGCCGTAGGCAGCGGAGACACATGCCGACGGTTTGCTCGGAACGAGTTTTGTTTGGAACATACTATATGCTGCCAAATTTTCCAAAACCAGCTTCATTTCGAAAGCTCTCCCTATGTACGCGGAGCAAGGCTGTGGTAGCGTAGACCTGAAAAACGTCTTTTGTTATGTTAAAAAACTTGAAATAAAAACAACAAAAACGATAAAAAAACTTTTTTTTTTTTTTTTTTTAGAAATAGATAATATTTTTTGGCGAAAATTTTCCGCACGCTGTGAACAGATAAAGAATACAAAGAATTCGTGCAAAAAAAAAAAAAAAAAAAAAAAAAAAAAAAAAAAAAAACTTTTAAACTTATGTCACCATTCTAGTTGAAAAAACAAGAAAATATTTTCTTAGTTCTTTTATCTCTAAATAAGAGTATTTTTGTATGAATTTTACATTTTTACATCACCTAAATATGATACAAAATGAGCTTTGTTAATCACACAAATATGAGGTTTGTTTACGATTATTATCACGGCCACGTGAAGAGCGATACAAAACCAAGTTATTGATAAATTACACAAATTTAAGGTTTATATATAGTTATTAACAAGGGATTGACCAAATCTGAGCTTTTCAAATGTATATATTCATATGTGAAATACATTAAAATATTAAAATTCCATTTTGAATTAAAAATTTTAATTATGTCCTATGTAACTTTTAAGCATTTAATGTCAAATTATGAAGCTGTCATTTTGAAATACATTCAGAAATTAATTAGGAACCAATTCTGAGTTTATATGAGAAGCTAAGTGTATCTCGCAAATGATTGAGGTTAATGATGTGCCCGGCTCTGTTAAGACTTGTTTTATCACAAGACCCAGATATGGAGAAAAAATTCATTAATCCATTAAAGATAGAACATCCTTCAACTGTGACACCATTCCCTCTGATGAAGTGCTAAATGAAAAGCAACACTCATTCTATTTTTAGCTCACAGGCTATCATAGCCGGAGAGCTTATGTGCCCGTCCGTTCTGTATGTACGTTCGTACGTGCGTAACGCGATAACTCATGATAAAAATATCGGATCCACTTGAAATTTTGTATATAGGTACATTCTGATAAGGCGCTTCCCTGATTAGTTTTTGGAGTTCATTCGATATGTATAAGAGGGGGAACGGGGGCTCATGCCCCTCCCCTTAATTGATAGAAGCGGGATTTTCATGCAGAATTAACAGTTTTCGTTCAAAATTTAGATAGGATCATTCTGATGAGGCAATTCCGTGACTTTTATTAGGTGTTCATTGAATAAGTATAAACAGGGGGAACGGGGGGCTCGTGCCCCTCCCCTTAATTGATATAAACGGGATTTTCATACAGAATTAACAGTTTTTCTTCAAGATTTAGATATAGGATCATTCTGATGAGGCGATACCGCGGCTCTTATTAGGTGTTCATTGAATAAGTATAAACAGGGGGAACGGGGGTTCTAATGCCCCTCCCCTTAACTTGTATAAATGGATTTTTCAAGCAGAATTGTCAGATTTCGTTCAAATCTTTGAATAGTTTTGGAAGTTTAATGGTTAAGTACAAAAGAGGGGAATAACTCCTCTTAAATTATATAAATGCTAAATGGGTTTTTATTAAGAATTATCCGATTTGCTCTGAATTTTGGATATAGATTTTTTATATTATAAAGCATGTCCTTGATAATTTAGGAGGTTCAGTGATTAAGTATAAAAAAGGAGAAAGGGGAAAGCTGTTTCCCCTTCTTAATTTTTTTTCGAACGGAATTAACGAAAATACAAGGCTGTAATGTACAATTAGTATGTGTAGCCTGTGAACTCAATGCCGTCAGTTTAACTGGGCAATATTCTTTTTATTCTTTTCTATTTTAATACATTTAATACCTTTTCAATATATTTTAATAGATCAGTTTCAACCATCAGGTTGTCAACCCACCAATTTTCCTTGAGCCAATCAAAATCGCCGATCTTTTAGCGGTCTAATTATGAAAGTGGAGAAACCGAAAAAATTGGAAGTCAAGCAGAAAACATTCACAAAAGTGTTTTGTTGGTTGCTAGAGTGTGATGTCAGCTGAAACTGAATTATACTTTTCAAGTTTATTTTTAATGCCTCTTACATGCAAACACGACAAAAAAAATCAGACCCATGCATGAAACATAAGCCAAAACTAACATTTAATTGACCCTCCTTTTGCATGAATAACAGGTAAAATGTAGCACTGAATGAATAAGTTTGTGGTTACATCAATCTGAACTTATGTTGTATTAAGTTTTTCCTGGAACCCATGAATGATATGTTATTGATTTTTGACTGATTTTTATTCTGTTTTACATGATGATCTAAATAACTCTAAAAATTTTTATTGAATTCAAATTTATGAATCTTGCTGTGATATAATGCAACAGAGCTAGCTACTTTAGCATAATTTTGATACATCCATAATCAATTACAATAACCAGATTTTTCAGAATTCAAAATTTATTTTTCTACTAATCATTTTTATTGCAATATCTGTCAAAAACTGAATATTCCATTAAATTACCAAGAAATGAGAGAAGGTTTTTTTCCTGCAAAAACAATGCGCTTTTGAGATAAGTAATTAAGACTATTTTTAACGAGTTTTTAAAACATCAGAATCATGAAAATAAGATCATAAGTTAGCAAAAGGTTTTATTGGAATATATGCATTTTAAAAAATATAAAATAAAAGCTGGTTGATTCTTTATATTTGGAATGATATTCAGATGCGCCAATTAATATAGGCTCACTGGGTGCAATCCTACCCTATAATTTCATCTCTCAACCCTCCCAGTTTCAATTGACTTATTTCATTATTTATATATTTAATCTATGAAATTAAATTTGGTTTTATAAAAATTCTGAAAATTTTTGTTTGAAAAATTGTAAGGCATCATCAATTAAATTTCCAGGAACACTGAAAGACCCTTCAGCGGACATTTTATTAAACATCTCTCAAAAACGAATCCTGCATTTTCTTTCCATTTGTTTTAAGGAATTTTAATTGAGAAAGCACTGAAGTTAGTAAATTGTATGCTTTTCTAAACATTTTGTGATTTTTCAAAAAAATAGTTAGCACTTTTTATGTTATTTATACTAATTATTAATAGATTTATAAAGCAGAACTTAAGAAAATATAAAATTATTTATTAAATTATAACCATTTTTACTTTATCTTAGATATATAATTTAATTGTGAATTTAATCTTTAGTTATATGCTGCTCGCCTGCCCCCCTCTTCACATACATACACACCAAGGGTGTTACTTTCTTATACTTACGTGTTACTTATTGTTTATAAGTAAGTAAGTATACTTACTTATTATACTTATTGTTATTTTACTCAACATTTTTTGAGCCCACATAAATGTTTTTTCAAAATTTGGTCCTATTGGTAGTACAGTGCCTCTAAATAACGGGCACCTTGGAAACGAAGAAATTGTCCGCTGTTAGGAGGTGTTTGCAATTGGGAAAATCTCAGAGATTTAAAAATCGTTATGAAATGCTTAATGTTTTATTAATTTACTTTTATATGTCCTAAAACCTCTATTATATAATTAATCAGAAATTAAAATTATTTTTTAAGCAATAAAATTAACATAAAATTATGCTAACTTTTATTCACTGTTTATTATATTCTCGTGAAACAAAATCTGTTACAAAAGTATATTTTTGCTTGCGATTGCATGTAATTTGTTTTTCTATGTGACATTATTGGACATTGTAGAGTTCCGGGAGGGGATTGCACTTTTTGACCTCTAAAAGCATAAAATCTCAAAATATTCTTGGATGACATTTCAATGCTCTGGGATATATCCCTTCCGGGCAATCCCCTGAATTTAGTACTGAACGTGGGGAGGGGAGGGGGAATTTTCCCCAACTCTTTATCTACATTTATCTGTGATCACAAAATTTGTGACACATTGTCCTGATAAATTCAGAAGCCTTTTTTGCTTTTTTTCCCTTTTTTTTATTTAAAAAATACTTTTTCTTACTTTATCACCGGATAAAGTGTCCACTATTCGGAATGTCTATTATTCAGAGGTTAAACATACAAAAATTTAGGTTTTGGGAGTGGGGATTGGAAAACTGTCCTTTAAATTGTGGTGTCCACTATTCGGGAGTGTCCGCTATGGAGGTTTTACTGTATTACCTGAAACTACCATACGTGCAAAAATGAAAATGTTTTTGCAACTGCAATATAAACATAATTAATTCAAAACTTCTTTTTTTTTTTGAGCAAGAGACATGAAAAATTTAAAAATAAATTTCAGACATGGTTCTGAGTAAAACAATTTTTAAAAAATCCATTTCAGTAATACATTTATCGAACCATTTATCTGAAAACAAGTCATCCAGAATATTTCTAATTGATTCATTTCAGAATCTTTGCAGTAAAAAATACCATACACTGTCAGTTTCACATGTGCTATGTTTGATTCATTGGTCTAGGATTTTAAATTTAAGCATAATTGGTTAGATATTGGACGTTTTGATTCTTATACAGAATGGTTGTTTCCAAGGTATTCCCACAAACTGCCTTCTGCCTATCTCTGATTAGTTTCAAACATATCTCATTATTAACTAATCTGATCAAACAAATCTGATTATATTTCAAACTCTGATCTTGCTTGAATCTGATTCTCAATCTAAGTAATGTATAATTTACTTTGAAATCAGAAACGATGCTGTAGCTACATACATTCTACAAATCTGATCAAATGTTTGTTGTTTTAAAGCTCAACAAGTTATCCAGAAAAACCTGTTACCTGGCACACACCTTGCCTAGACAATTCTGGAAAAATTTTTCTAAGCAGTATAGTTTTTCTTTTTATAGACAATGGTCAAAGAACTGTTATTATAAAGTAAATCTATCACTGTTACACTTTCATTTAAAGTTTGTAATCATGTTGGAAATAAAAGAAAAAGATGAAAACGAATGAACTTAGATTTGGAAAAAAAAAAATATTTGGTATTGATACATGCTACAGATTTAAAATCTATTTTTTAAGATATGTAAATGAAGTTGATCTCATTTTTAAAGCTTTGATACAAAATTAATATTTTATACCAGAAATATAAATGGTATTCAGTCAAAAACACCAACCAATAAACAAATTTTATATACCGTGCAATTTGTCCCAGTTGGTTTTGTGTTAATTGACCAAAAATTTTCAAAATAACTTCGTTAGGCAAAGAATTAATATCCATTGTGTCAACATTTCATTCCTTAACCTACAAATAAAAATATCATATCATGAGTGAAATATAAACACATACTTACATCCTTTTTAAATGTAAAAATAAGATACAAGGTTTTAGAAGAAATAAAAATGTTACATAAATGAACTTTAAAAAAGATTCAAATTAGAAATAATATAAATAAAAAGAAATTTAAACTCTTTTCTACAACTCAAATGCATTGAAAAATATTTATACATATATTTCCCAATTAGCTAAAAAATGTAGAAAACTTTTTATCATTAATCAATTTAATATATAGCATGAATATGAACAATATTTGCTCACACAATGCTTCTCCCCCCCCCCCCGCATAATATATACATACCTACTTTTAAGAAATAGGTCAAAAAGGAAAAAAAACTATTTCTATTTTGAACGTTTTGCTTTTAAAAGAAAATATCTGAAAAATTTTATTAAAAAATTATTGTGTAGTCTTCTGATGCAGCAATATTAGAAATTGTCTACTTTAGACTATAAAACAAGTTTTTATATTACTCTAACAACATCTAGAAATTGTGATTTCACAATCAGGTGAATATCAAATTTCTGTTTGGTTCTGTGTAGCAAAAGAAGCATATTTGGTTCGTTATTTCATGTAACTTTTTATTTTCATCACCTCCAACAGTGCAAGTGATTTTATGACCAATAATCTTGCAAAACGAACGTGATATATTAATTATTAAAATGTAATCGGTGTCTTTGAATAAATTGTTTGTATCATCAAATTATACTGACAAACAAAATAAATGTTGTTCTGATGTTGTAGTTTTTTATTTATTTAATGATCATTGTGAATGCTTTAATTCTTTTAAAATGTTTTATGTGTATATCCATATTAAAAGGTTCTGTTATAAACTAATAAGAATACTTAGAAGAAGGTTTTGTGATAGGCACAACAGATTAGTTTCTTTCTGCATATCAGCACAAATTTAAATTTTGCAAGCTATTTTTTGCACACAGAAAGGACTTTCAAACTACCTATCTCTGGTATTACAGAATGATCAGAGTATCACTTATATGACTCTTTTTGTGACAAATATTAAAAGTCCAGAAAATATTTTAATATCTTCTGATCGAATGCAACTGTAAATACACTATAAATGAAAAACAAATTTTAAATGTGAAGAAATTTAAACATGTTTATACTAATTATTAAATTAAAAAATAATAATAATGGAAACATAAAAAGGCAACTTATATCATACCAGGCTTTCCATTTGCATGCTGAGAGAAAAGATTAACAGCAACCGAATCTTTCTATGAAGGAATGACTGAAATAATACAAAAAAATATAAATAGATCCACCTAAACAGAAACATAAAGATTTAGCATAAAAGAAATACAAATATTTAATAATTAAATAAAAAAATCTCATTACAAGAAATAGACAACGTGTATAAAAATCAAAATGTGAAAAAAAAATCTTAGAAAAATATGCTATTTTTTAATTAAAATAATCTTCATTGATTTAATTTCTTTTTTTTCTTTTCTTTTCTTTCTTTTTTTTCAGTAGTTTTAAAATTATTTCATTAAAATCAGATTTCTATTAGAGATACACTGAAAACTACATTTTGTACACAGGTAAAATGAATATTCAGATTAATATCAAACATTGAGATAACTAAATATTCCAATATTTCAGAGATTAAAAATATTGAAAATTAAAAATATTACATTATATCTATTTAATACAAATACTTCCATTTTTAAGAACAACATTTTTTAACAAATAAACATTACACTAAAAGAAAATCTATGCTTTGAGTTAGTTCATCTATATAAAAGAGGGTCTGTGTTTCCTTATGTTTAGTGACCCTTTCGTAAAAAGAGTAATTTAATTTTGGTAGATAATATTCAAACTCTCAAACATACAACAACCTTGGTGATAGCCAAAAAGTGGCAAATATTTAATAAATAAATCAGTGCTTTCCATGCATGTGTGTGTGTGTGTGGGGGGGGGGGCACATTGACATTACAGACAGTCCATTGGCATTCACATAAATCCAATGGTACTGTGTTTGCAAAACGTTTATCTTACATTTTTAGATCTCTTAAACACAGAGAATTGAAATTAAAAAAATTATTACTACTTTTATAAGAATATTTAAGGAATCATTCAATCTGTAAAATTTTGCACATGCCTCTAATAAATGTGTTAAAAGGATTCTTTTTAAAAATGTAAATAGACAGCTTTTAAAAAGGATCAATAAACAAAATCCTGACTGCGAGTGGCAAAGTACATATAAAAAATTAGGTAGTATTTTAAAGAACATTCTATGAATTTCATTTTTTCCCTTTTTTAATGAAATGTTTTAATGAGTTAGACTTTTCAATTCTGTTAAATATTAGCAAAAAATCGACAACACTAT
Organism: Maratus speculifer; assembly: GCA_964019185.1. Taxonomy (NCBI): domain Eukaryota; kingdom Metazoa; phylum Arthropoda; class Arachnida; order Araneae; family Salticidae; genus Maratus; species Maratus speculifer. The sequence continues at coordinate 39,995,246 of OZ025303.1, forward strand.
TATAATTAAATTTATGATGTATTTTGGAGAAAAAGCTTCATATTCAAAGCCAAATTTATAAAAAATGTGAAAATATGTTTTTCATTTTTAAGTTTATAAACACAAAATAATAATAATAAACTGAAATTATATAATTTAAAAATATTTTTCTAGAGTATACAGACTACAGTAAACTTAAAAGCCTTACTGAGCAATTTTTTAGCAAAAACTTACCAAAAAAAAAAAAAACCCAACAGCCTAAAAAGCAAATAGAAAGTTCAACTTGTTATGCATTTCCTTGCTTGACTAAATTTGCCCATTATATAGTATATATATATACACATACATCAACCTACATATCAAATACAAGACTGTTTAAAAATATTCGAATACATATTTTGCTATAGGCAATAACAACTTATTTCCCCAAATTAAGGAAGTTTTGAAAAGTGTTTCGTAATCTATGTTTAATGCATAATTTTTCTTACTTGTATCAACATAATCGGAAGCACTTATTACTTAAATCTATAATCTGTAGAATTCAAATACTGACACAAGTACGAAACATAGACATTAAAAATAATTACAGTCTAGAACCATTTATCCGGAATGGCTGGGACCAGATGTATTCTGAATAACTGGTTTTTCCGGTTAACTGGTTGGGCATTAAAGCCGCACCCATTTGATGAATTTTATGGAATGTATGTGGTTGTGGTATTACAAATTAATTATTAGAATATTTGAACTAAGAATCAGATGAAGTAAGATCAAAATGTGAGTGTGAAAGAAGGTAATTTATGGGAATTTCTTCGGAACAAAAATTCTTCTGTTTTCTCTGCATAAAAATGAAAACATCTATAATACAACCAAATAAGCTTCTATTTCAAATACTAGATGCTGTTATCAAACTATACAATTGCTTCAAGCAATATATATGTCAAACTTGCAGTGTATGGTATTTTTTTCTACATAGATTTTGACATCAGTCTGTTAGAAATATCATTCCGGATAACTGGTTCTCCGGTTAACTGGTTTCCGGATAAATGGTTATACTGTTGTCTGTTGTGACATAATTATAAAGTAAGGAATTGCCAATATTGAACCAGTGTTGTCAATTTAACGTTTTTTAATTAAGATATCTACCAGAATTTTTTAAAGCGTAATATTTGTTTTATATAATAACGATATAAATGAGACAAGTGAAAGATCAAATAATGAGAACACCACAATTAAAAAAATTTTGTAGATACCTAATAGAAAGAGCCTTTAAATAAACAACAATAGAAACAACCTACCTTCTTTTTTTATTCATTCCATGTCTTTAACCCCTTAAACAAAATAATCAAATACATATTTGCTTTTACAACAATAAAATACAAAAGCTTTCATTCAAAATTTGAATGGTTAAATGTGCTACAAAAATATAATAAAATATGCCTATCAAAAAGCACTGCCACGGCACGAAGAGAAAACTTTTCCTATTCTGTGTGCAAAACATATGATATAACCAAGAACAAGAAAATGTTGAAATAAATAATAAAAAGAAAAGTACTCAGTTAATGTTATTTCAAAGAATAATGCCCCTCAAAAAATAAATTAAGAGGGATTAGCCACCCTTTTTCCTTCTTTATGTCTAACCAATGAACTTCTAAATATAAAAAGGGACAGACGTTCTCAGAATAAACTTGTATACAAAATTTGAAAAAAATGGGATAATTCTGCATGAAAAAATATTTACCTAAAATTAATTGGGAAATTAGCTTCCTATATTTCCCTCTTTATACTTAACCAATGTAACTTTAAATCTACCCAAGAACGCTCCTTATCAGTATGAACCTAGACAAAGAATTTGAAACAAATTGGATAATTCTGTATGAAAGCCCATTTATCTAAATCATGGGGAGGGGCTTGCCTATACTTATCCAATGAACCTCCAAATCAAATCAAGGAAGCTCAACATTGAAATAAACTGGTATGTCAAGTTTGAAGAATATCAAATAATTCTGCATGAAAAACTCATTTATCTAAATTAACCCTTTCGGGACGAGAATCTTTTACAGAATTTTTAACCTTTTATGGCTAGTTTTTCAAAATAGAAATTAATAGAATTGGGAAAATGCTCCAATTAAATAAGACAAAATTTACTCGCAACAATAATCAAGGTTTCTGAACACCTTATGTAGCACATATATCAATTGCTCGTTCTAAAAGGGTTAAGGCCCATGTAGGGCACTAGCCACCGCCATTTCCTTTATACTTAACCAATTTTTCTCCAACTTTAATCAATGAAGCTTCTTAACATAATAAACTGGTATACAATATTGAAGCAATCCCTATAATTCGGCATAAAAACCCCACTTATCTAAGTCAACGGGGAAGGGTCTAGCATCTTATTTCACAATTTTTACTTAACCAATGAACCTCTAAATCTAATACGGGTAGCTCTTCATCAGATTAAAGGGCTAAATAAAATTTTAAGATAATCGGAAAATTTTGCTTGAAAAATCCATTTATCTAAATTAAAGGGCAGATTAGCTTCTTTACCCACTTTATATTTAACCAACGAATCCCCAATACTAATCAGAGAAGTGCCTTATCAGAATGAACTTAGAAAATAAATTTGAAGCAAATCGGAAATTTCTATCAAATGTTATTCCATTATGTACATTAGGGTGGTCACAAGATACATGGGAAATATTTATTTTAATCTTATCTTCGGGGAGACCCCCTCTTAAAAGTTTCCTATTAGTTAAAAAATGAGATTGGTAAATTTTTAGATCAATTGAATAACATTAACCCATGCCTCATCGAGATTAAATTCTCGAAAATTTGCGATTTTTGGCGAAAGATTACAGTTTTTCATTCATTACGTGAAAACTATTTGTCTTGGAAACTTGATTCTTGTTTTAATAGAAAATGTTGTTGCCTTGAATTTTTACGCTCATCAAAACTTATACTCAATAGCATTTAGTATTTTTCAGGTCAGTTCGTGAACCATACTTTCAAAATTTGCATTTTTTAAAATAAGTCGAAAATGACAAATGAATAATTTTTAATTACTCTTGATATATATATTTTTTTGTATTATTTGCATTAAAGGGCAAAAAAAATTGAATAACTTTTGTAATTTTAAAACTATTTCATAAATTATAATTAATTATTAGCTCTCTAGCGTCTGGAAAGAACAAGCTCTTCGATTTGTATTACAGTTAAAGTGAATCTAAAACAAACAACTAAATTTCTATATTTTTGGCAAAAATGATTTTGTTACCAACTATCATTAACTATTTATAGAATGACGAAAAATTTCCGCATCCCGCTATTATAAGTATAATAGCAGAAATGCAACTGTCAAGTTTTGAGAATTTTATTTTAGAATATTCGCCAAATGAAAATGAACACGAGAAAAGCTTCTAGACTAACAGTACACTTACCAATTAATTTTAAGTAAAAGTGTCATACGACTTCGCAAACATCTGTTTCCAAAAAACAAAGAACTGAGCTGATCAAAATCAGATTTAAAAATTCCAATTTAGGACTATTTTTCACTAGGATGGTAAACTGCTTCCTTATTTTTTGAACAAAGAAAATGTAGAGAGGATAGCAGTTTTTATTAGTTGTGCAGATGTAGATCAGTTAAAAGGAGCTCCTCAAATTGAAAATAGCATCAGAATAACTCAGATAAAATCTATAATTTCAGCAATTGAAGAATGGCAAAATATTTTCTGTATTTACCATAATTTAGAAATTATATATTTTTTTTTACTGTAAACTAGGCAGTTCTCTTAACCACTATTTCCCAGCCAGATAAAAAAAAAAAAAAAAAAAAAAATATATATATATATATATATATATATTCAGATTTGGTTGTCTAAGTTAGATGAGACTAAGCATAAAAGTACTATAGAAGATGAAATATTAGTTATAACATATTTAAATCAGAGGAAATTACAAGTTTTTTTTACAGAATATTTGAAAAGTAAACAACCCAGGGATGATTATTTATAAAACTTTATGTGATTTTCATAAGATTTCATCCTCCAAAGATATCTTTTCAGAACCCTTTGTGCTATTTATCATAACAGATGGATGATACAGACCATTTATTCTCTCAAAATACAGCTTTTCAGGGATCAGCCCTCATAAAAAAATAGAAAAAAATTTTACTTTTTTATAATCAATATTTATTGTTAAAATGCAGTTTAATGCTTCCACCAATATTTTTGGCCCCCATCAAGACCTTCAATTATTAAAACGACTTGTTGACTATAAAAAAAATTGTTAAATAAGTTGAAAACAAAGCACCCCCTAAAATGATAAACCGTCTTTGGTATCTTAACGCGGATCAAGTAGCATTTCATTTTTAGATGATACTTTTACAAGAAAAGTCAAAATAAGCATGACTGTAAAATTAATGTCATCTATAAGAGAAAATTATGATAAATTATTAAAATTATTAAAAATATTAATAGATATAAAGTGGATTATTTATAAATAAAGAAGTCAATGTTTTTATTTTGTCTCAAACTATAATTATTTTAAGTGATTTTATATTAATATACAATTTTTAAATACTAATCAAAATGTATGGTGTAAAAAAAAAAAAAAAAAAAAAAAAAAAAAAAAAAAAAACATTGCTTGAAAACAGAAAAAATAGTAAATAGTTTTAAGGTTGTTAGTGACACAGCTTAAAGAAGAATACAATTAATTCAAAATTTCAATTCCTGTTTAAAAGGAACGAAAAACAAAAGCAGCTTCTGTTGTAAAAATTGTATATGTAGATAAACTTTTCGAGATTTAAAAAAAAAAAAAAACATTTTATATAAGCTTTACCATCTCACTGTGATAGTTATAAGTGATAATATTTTTTCCCTTATAATGCTCTCTTTCTTGTATGTCAACTTTAAATATAAAATGCATTTGAAAACTATTTATTTTAATTTTTAGACTTTGTTTGTCCTTTTTTCGCTTTAATTCTTTCAGTTTAACTATCATTTTTTTTATTTACTTATAATTTATTTTTAATTAAATCTTTTACTATGTGCAAAATGAAAACAAAAAGATGAAAAAGTTAGGAAATGGAATGTTATAGTCTTTTTTCACATTTTTATAAAAAGTCAATTTTTAGGATTCACACAGTCCGGTTCTAAAAAAATGCATATATGTTTAAATTTATATTTTTTAACAAACAAATGGTGTGTGGTTTTTCAAAGCAAAAGTATTTTTTATCAAATGAGACCAACGTTATGTTTCTAGCTTCAGATGTATTCATTTCATGAAGGAAAAACCAAACTTTTGTGAAAAATCAAAAAAAATTTTTAAACTTTGACCTCAATAAATAACAGATTAATATTATCCAAATGAGCTGAAACTTTGCCAACATCATTTTCTAGCCAATTAGCAACTTTTTGAGCGGTCCCCCTAAAAAATTAATTTCTTGTGACCACCCTAATGTACATACATAAATAAAAATCTGTAGGCTCATTAGCTTTTAGGCTTTCAGAGTTTTTGGACTAAAAAGAAAGTGTCCAGTTAAATTGATATCTTTGAGCTCACAGTCTATTTACACTAATTATATATTATACTCTTATTTCAAAGAATATCTCTAAAAAATAAATAAATCCTAATACAGGGAATAATCCCTTATTTATAAGGGATTATTCCCTGTTTTCCCCTTTATATACTTAACCAATGAACCTCCAAATCTAATCAGAGACACACCTTATCAGAATAAATTTGTGTATCAAATTTGAAACAAATCAGAAAATTCTGCATGAAAAAACATCTAGCTAAATTAAGGGGAAATTAACTCCTTCATTTCACTCTTTATGCTTAACTAATGCACATCCAAATCTAATCTAAAATACTCCATATCAGAATGAACCCAGAAATTTTTTTTGAAGCAAATTGGATAAATCCACATGAAAACCTACATACAGTAGACTCCCTCAAATCCGCACAGCTTGGGACCAGAAGTTGTGCGGATTTTAGAATTTTGTGGATTTCTGGTCATTTTTTTTTACATTTTTGAAACAGTAATTTGAGTGCAATTAATAGTGCATTCGGAACTATGATGAATGCTTACAATATAATAAAATATTAAAATAAATAATAAACTAAAATAATAAAAATTTAGATAATTTTTCAAATGATGAAAGTACTAATAGCAAAAGTCAAGTTCATAATCAATAGCGTATGATTAAATATTCATTATAAAGATTAAATGTATTTTTCCAAAATTATTCAACAAATTTGCCTCATAAAAGTACATTACTAATTCACATCAAAATCATAAAATAAGGATTTTGTTTCAGGTTTAGCCAGGCTTAATAACAAAAAAATCTTGATTAATGCATAAATATACTTGCTAAGAAGAATGTGATTACCAGTAATACCTTGATTTAAAAAAAAAAACATTAATTTATGAAAAAAACATGAATGGAGTACTATTAAGAAAATTACAAATTAAAAAATATATGGAATTGATACAAAACTAAAAAAATCAAATTTTGTAGCAATATCCCAACTGAAAGTTACATTGTTTACATCCATAAAATATGTGCAGATTTTAGAGAGTTGCAGATTTCTGGTTTGCGGATTTGAGGGAGTCTACTGTACTTAAATTATGGATAGATGCTAGCCCTGTTCCTCAACCTTTTATATACTTAACTAACAATTCTAGTTATCCAATCAAATAAGTGCCATATCAGAATAAACTGGTATAGAAAATTTGAGGCAAATCAAATACTGCATGAAAAACCTGTTTAATTAAATTAAAAATAGTACTAGCTCCCTGTTCCACCTCTTTTATACTTTACCAATAAACCTCAAAATCTAATCAAAGAAGCTCTTTAACATAATATACGGATATACCAAATTTGAAGAAATCGGATAATTCTGAAAGAAAATCCCATTTATCTAAACTAAGGAGAGGATTAGCCCATTTTTATACATAACCATTTGAACTCCCAAAACTAATCAGAGAAGCGGCTAGTCAGAATTAATCTGGAAAAGGAAAACTGAAACAAGCAAATCTAATATTCCTGTAGAGAGTCATCATGTTAAATAGACACATATCTACACGTAGATACAGGGCAGGTGGACACATACGCTGTCAGGTTTTGATAGTCTATGAACTAAAATTCTGATTTATAGTTAAAAAAATTGTGTTATCTGTTACTATTTTGTAACTATTTTAAGTTTTTTTTTTCCTTTTTTTAAATAATTACAATACAATTAATAGCATTATACATTTTGGATGATTTTAAAAAACATCATGAATAAAGTTGTAGTCAATCTTAAAGTATTGTCAAATGATGATTAGCTGAAACATGATTATACAGAGGCTGAAATAATAGTTGAAAGGTAAATTGTAATGAAATATTCTTTATATTTTTTCTCATTTGGCATACAACTAAACTTTAACAATCCAATGCATTTTTTTTTATTGTTTTGCCTCATTACACTCAAAGTTCTATAATCCACACAAGTTAGGGCCAAAGGTTGTGTGGATTATGGAATATTGTGGATTATAGAGTTACATTATGAGTTATTATTATTATAGAGTTATTATACATTATGTCATTTTATTATTCCTAGACAGCAATTTAATTCTATAATGAGTATGATATAAAAAGATAAATATGAAATATAATAATTAATTTAATATGCTATTTCAAAAATGCCTTTTTAAAATTATTTTATTTAAAAAATAATATAAACATGCATTTAAATAAAAATAATTACATATGTTCTGTAATGCAGTTTGTTTTTTATTTTTAATAAAATAACAGAGTTACATTAAAAAAATGCTGTTTTTATTGCGATTTTTTCAATTTTTTTATTATTTGTTTTAAAAAATCATTTTTGAGTCATAGATTTGTAAATTTCCTTAACTGTTTGTTTCACTGCTTACATTCGTGAAGTAATGCAAATTATAGGAAATTGCAGATTATGAGTGCGTGGATTATAGATCTTTGATTGTATTTTATAAGAATTTTGTTCTGTGGTGAAGAAATATGCTTATTATTAGGCTATACAGTCAAAGTTCTTTTATCTAAGTTTTTACCTCACCTGCCAAAGGTTGTGCTGATTATGGAAAATTGTGGATTAATAGAGTATTATATGATTTATATATCCTTTTATTATTCCTAGACAGCATTTTAATGTTATAATGAGTATAATATGAAAAGATAAATATGAAATCTAATAATTAATTTAATATGTTATCTCAAAAAATGTCTTTTTAAAGTAATTTTCTTGAAAAAATGATATATAGTAGCATTTAAATAAAAATAATTACATACGTTCTATAATACAGTTTGTTTTTTACTGTGAATAAAATAAGAGTTATATTGAAAAAGTAGATGTTTTAAGATTTTTTTTCAATTTTTTATTATTTGTTATAAAAAATCATTTTTGGAGCATGAATTTATGAATTTTCTTAACTGTTTATTTCATTGTGTATATTCATAAAGTAACGCGAATTATAGAAAATTGCAGATTATGGGTGCATGGATTATCAATCCTCGACTGTATTAGAAAGCATTTTTTTTGGTTGGTCATTTATTTTATTTATACTTAACAATGTTTGTAGTTTTTACAGTACTTTGAATAGTTTTACCAACTTAAATTTAAATACAGAGAAGGGGCAGGAAGGCAGTGGTGCCAATTTATATTGGCCCATGGGGCTTGAACCCACCTAATAATTTTAAATCTTAGCATATCCAATTTTCATTGTTTTATTTAGTTATTTATTTCATTATTATTATTTTCTTCCCGAGAACAAAATTTATTTTGTCAATGACCATGTATTTTAGTTCTCCAACTGACATCCATAAATACCAAATAACTGAAATGTCCATATTTAACTTCCGGCTACTTCATTTTGTAGTTACGTTCATGACATGATGATATTATAATAAATATAAGTGTGTTTATCAGGAAAAATTCATCAGAATATAATTTAATAAAATTGCAACTTTATTAAAATATGATAACTTGACTTAAAATTCTCATCTTTCATCTTCTGTCCATCCTTCAAAGAAGAACAAACTGGTTGTACCATTTTACCAAAATATTTTTGAGTGCACCCAATATTTTTGAGCCAATCCAATATTTTTCAGAAGTTGGTGTCACTGGAGGAAGGCAATTGTATGGTGACCTTTTGAGAACCAATTTTGCATACAGATAGAATGTAGCAAACCAAATCCCTCTATTTGGAAAAAACAATATCGTGCATAAGCATAACTAACATTTTTTGAAATAGGGCAGAGTGGAGTGGTATGAGACACATTTGAAAAAAATTAAGAAAATCAACTTTATTTGACATAAAAACAAAAATTTCAATTTATAGAGGGCAAAGTGAAACACTTTTTAATCTCCTCAGCTGCATAGGAACAAACATGCAAAAACAATTTTATAATTAAAGAAATTGTCAGTTTCAAATTGTATCCCATACTTCCCTACTAACAGGGCGATATGAAATGGTAATAAACCAAAGTTATAACTCACAAATTATCTAGTGTTAATTAGATATACAATTAAACAAAGATTATATAAGACAATATATGTGTCAGAATTTAAAATTCCAGTTGTATTCATAACTGGATTGAAAATTCAGGATTGTCAGTCATAGAGGACATTAAAAAATCATCAGTTCAATTTATTTACATTTTGAAGTAAATGAGTGTATTATATATGTTATAAATAACATACAATCCTCTAAAAATATTTGCGTATTAGCATTTTACATTAGTCTTATTAAAAAGAAGGAATTAGACATCATCCATTCCTCTCTTCACTGGTATGGCTTATTTTTCCTCCCTTCCTTGTTTTGTGTTAAACCTCTTGTATAAACAAAATTGTTGCTTTTAGGTTTAGTTAAAATTATGGATAATCATAGTATAAAGCTTGAAAAATTGGAAAATTTTAGATCTAGGCGTAAACACGTCATTAATGTACAGAAAGCATAAAAATTATCTGCAAAAATTTACTTTTGATTACTGATATAATCTTTTCTGTTATACAATTGTAAGCTTATACAGATCAACAACTTTTTTCAGCTAAAGATTGAACTACCATTGTTTCATGTTGTGTATGCTTGATGAAATGTCTAGAATGATACATAATGAGAAAATCTTTTAGTCCTATTTTTCTTACCGCCCCATTCCACCCCACTCTCCCCTGAATGAAATATTCATTTTTATGTATTCTTAGACATGAATTCTTTAAAATTTCACTAATAATAATAAGACATTTTACATGAAATATTAATTTGAATGGGGGAAGATTTTTTGAATGCTTATTTAAAATAACTTTAAAAATAGAGTTATAAATACATTTAGAGAAAACTAGGCTTTGTCTAATTGTAAAGTGGTAGTTCGACAATCGAATTGTCTTTGAGTTTTGGAAGTTTCAAAAATAAACTTATACATCAGAAAATATGATTAATAAATATGAAAAATGTACAAATCTGAACTTAGAAGTGCATTCTCTATTAAATACAATTAAAATTGCTAACATATTCTATTGTACTACACTTAAAAACAAAAGCTGTAAATTAAGAAAACAATACCATAAAATAACTTACGCATCTGTATAAGTTTACATAAAACACTGCAGAATGATTACATTGATTTTTCTGTGAAATCTTTTTAAAAATGCCATATTTCTATGAAACTCTTTCCATAACGTTTGTATCTTGTTGTACTATTGTTGATGCAATTTTTTTAATCTAAAAATGTTGCAAAATTTGAAGACTAACTTTACTTATATACACAACAAACATATTTAAAAAAAGATTTTAACGTAAAGTTAATTATTTCAATTTTTGTAAGTTCTGCAACGAATTTCATAGAAAAGTACTCCCTCACATACTTTCAGATAACAAATGAATGTCTGAGAATCATTCACTAAAATTCATGAATCATTCAAATTAAATCATTCGTTTGGCTTATCAAGTTACATTTTAATCAAAAGGCGTTTTCAAAGCTTTTTTTTTTTTTTTTTTTTTTTTTTTAATTATTGTATACTTTGTTTATTAATCTGATTCTTTAAAATTAAGTGTTTTGTTAAGTTATGTAAACAATCTATTTTAGTCATGGAACCCTCTTTATGAAATCAGCACACAGTTTTACTTTGCTATTATATTTGCTATTATTAATCCATATTAGATTGCACCAAATAAATATTTTCGGAAATTTTTAAAACTTCTGATTTTATCATTAATAAATTGAATTTAAACAGATTAAAAAAAAAAATGAAAATTTTTTTTAATTCCTACTTTTAGATTTCATAAACAGAATCAATTTCCATTCATAGCAAAAGACACATATATTAAATAACACTGAGAATCCTTGTTATATCACATTTGCTGGGATACAAAATTGAGGGAATTAAAAATTACCATTCCTTATGTACTCGCGTACAGGTAGAGAAATTTTAGACAAAAAAAGAATTATAACCTCTTCAGACTTGAGGTACACAAATGTGTACCTCCATTCTTTTCCTCATAAAAGCTAAACTGTTCGAATTTTTTGCATTATCACTTCACTTCTATACAGCTGAATGTTTTTTCCTTGAAAACAAAATTAATGAATGTCAGCATTGATGAATATTACCTCATAAAAAAAAAAAAAAATATTTTCATCTGAGATTCGAAATTACCTTCAAGACATTGTGGCCAAGAAAGTAAGAAATATTCATGATTTTTTAACTTAAATGCTTAACAATAAAAAATTTTGAGGATTTTGCTGTTCATTTACTTGTTTAAAGACCTTAATTTTGTTATTGCGTAAATTTATATTACTGATAGCTAAACTGATGTTTTAAAGGAATTAGTACTTTTATATCTATATTTTGTAAACCTAAATTATCAGTCTCCTAAAGTACTGATTTCATAAAAATGACTCTTTCTGTCATCTATGGTGTCATTTCGATTATGCAAAAGCAATAAATATTTATTTGTAGAGTTATTTTATGCTCAGGTCTGAAGAGGTTAAAGTGATGGGATCGGCTAATACACGAGACCTAAAAATGAGAAATAAATAAAATATTTTGCTACCGTAAAATACCGTTAATCCGCCCCCCCAAACGAAAAGAAAAATCGTACAATAGTTAGAGGGGGTCGCTTACACGGGATTTTTTCGTGATTGTTCAACAAAATTTACAGGAATGAATCATCATGAAATGAATGATTCGCTGAATGAATCATGAATTTTGATACTTGAAAAAATTTGGGTTTTTTTAATTTAAAAACGTAAATTCTGTCAAAAAAACGCAGAATAAAAGAGAAATTAGTAAAAAAAGCCAAAACAAGCATGAAATCAATTAAGAAATCTTGAAAAAATGCACATTTCATCAAAGATTCATGATTCATTCATTTCAAAATGATTCATCCCACTCTTAATTGCCTTTGAGAATCGGGAGGGAGGGCGCTTTCTCGGGATTTTTTGAAAATTTCAAATTTTTTATAAAGTGGGGAGGGGGCGTTTGATCGGGAAGGGCGGATTAACGGGATTTTACGGTAGTGAATTGATGCTGCAACACTCTATTGTGCTTGTACAGTACAAAATCTTAAATGTGGAATCCTCCAAACCTTGGTGATTCTAAATTTCCAATCATTTTTAGTTTATTGTAAAATAAAGAAAATTAACCACCCTTTTTTTCAAAAGAAAAAAAAATGTATGATTTATATCAAGAACGCATTTTCAATGCTAAAAAAACTGTTATGATCTTCAAATATAATACTGATTACTGTTAATATTAAACAAAAATATGTCATATTACTTATAATAATATGACATATTTTTGTTTTTATCCTTCCCAAGTCAATAGTAAACCACATTGGACTGCCATTGTTTCTCTCTGATAGCATGCTCATAATTCAAAATACACAACTTCAAGTGTTTCTAAGCTGTGGTCATTAAATTACCAGTTATTTCGATAGTAACAGCAGTCGATCAAAAGTTGGACATCATAAGGTTCAATACTTTTCAACCAGTGACGTTTTATGTAAGCTTTTCTTATAAAATGGCAGCTCTTATTTGTAAAAATGATTTTTCTTACACAAAAAAATAAGAGAAAAAATAGCTTTAATTTTTTTTTTTTTTTTTTGAAGAAGGTTGACTTATATGAGGGTTTTGAATTTTTAATTAGTTTTGACACCATAGTTAGAGAATTGACTTATATACATAAGTATGTAATACAGTAAGAGAGGTTACATAAAAAAATATGTATTTATTGCTTTGTCTCAAAATTTCTAGTTTACATACATATTACAAATTTTGTTATTACATAATCATAGAAACACCATGACTGTTGTGTAATGTAATATTTATGGCAACACGTGCTTATTGTAAGTTTTAACTATGATTTGGCAACAGTCATTATAAAAATTTTGAATAACTATGTTTCGATGAATTCTTGCTGTCTATCTTTTGAATTATGAAAAGTATTATTAATTTAATTAATTATTGACTTTTAATAATGCTTAAATATATTACATTTGGCGACGAGCGTAAATTAAGTTTCTAGCTACATATCAAACTTATATTTCCGTGTTATTAGAGCTTTGTTTCTTGACTTACGAAGATCTGATGTATGTTTGATAATGCAGGAATCTGAAAGTGACAAGTATCATCCTCAAACTGGTAGAATGCTAGCTTATAATGTAAATGACAGTTTTGAAGAATATCTACTTCAAATTGAATTTTATTTTGAAGCAAATAGAATTAAAAATGATAGTGATAAATGGGCTACTTTGTTGACTTGTGTCGGGAAAAAGGTGTTCTCTACATTAAGAAACCTTGTTCAACCTAAAAATTTAAAGGACATTTCTTATAGGGAAATCGTCAAAGTATTAACCAATCACTTCTCACCACAGTCATCGGTAATTATGCAAAGATTCCGATTTTACATTTTAAAGCTAAATGCAGATGATGTTGCGACATTTATTGTAAGGATCAAATAGGCAACAAGTAACTGTTCTTTTGTAAATTTTCTAGATGATGCAATCCGTGATAAATTAGTTTGTGGCTTAGCAGAGCAACAAATTCACAACAGATTGTTAAGTGAAAATAAACTTGACTTCAATAGGGCAAGTGAGATTGCGCTTGCAATGGAAACGGCTAGTAAAGAAGCCAATTTTTTTATGATTAGGGAAGATAGTGTTCTCAAAATTTCAAGGGGTGATAAAAAATTTAATAAGAGAGTTCCTGTTCAAAATAAAAATTTCCAAAGTAAGGATAATAAAAGGGGATATGCAGGTAAAACTGAAAATAAACACAAGATTGAAAAAAAATGTTACAAATTGTAAACATTGTGGAAAGAAGCACAGAGGTGAATGCTTTTTTAAAAATGTGACTTGTTATAAATGCCACTGCCAAGGGCACATATCCAGTGTTTGCAAAAATTCAACAACAAACTTTCTGGATGAAGCAATTGATGATATGTACATAACCACAGTTTCCGTGGGTGCAGCTGTAACAGATGAAGTTCCGAAACCTTACCTCATTAATATTGTAATAAGTGACACTCCAGTTGACATGCAAATAGATTCAGGTAGTGCACATTCAATTATGTCTAAAGACAAATTTGATAGTTTAAAGTTAGGTACACTTGAAAAATTAGAAATTCCAATTTTATGTTTTTATTCAAGTCAAATGTTAAAAATTATTGGAAGATTTAAAGTGACTGTGACATTTTAAGGAAAGACGTCATCGCTACCATTAGTAGTTATTGAAGCATCAAACAGACCTACACTCTTGGGTCGTTATTGGATTCAACAGCTTGGCATTGATCTAAATAAAATGATAAATGACCATATTGCAAATGTCAATGATGAAATTAAAAGTACAACTGAATGAAATTCAGAAGTGTTAAAGAATTAAGTTGATTTCTCTCAAGACTATATTTTGCAATATTATTATGCCAAATTTCCCAACTGTTTTAATTCCAGTGATTCAAGTGGTATTTTTGGTAAAGCAGTAAATATAGCTATGAAAGAAGATACTGTACCAATTTTCGGTAAATCTAGGCCAATTCCATATGCCATAAGACAACTAGTGAATCAAGAATTGGATTCCTTAGTTCAAAATAGTACATTAGTACCTGTAAGTCATTCTAAATGGGCAACCCCCATAGTTCCAGTACCCAAAATAAACAGCGAAGGCAAAAGAACTGTTAGAATTTGTGGAGATTTTTCAGTAACAGTTAATAAATTTTCTGAAATTCAATTTTATCCACTTCCATCCCAAGAAGATATTCTAACAAATATAGCATCTGGAAAGTATTTTTCAAAAATTGACTTATCAATGGCCTTTCATCAATTTCGTATAGCTCCTGAGTCTCAAGAGTTGCTGATGCTGAATACACCAAGGGGTCTACTACATTATACGAAACTGCCTTTTGGTATCAAATCAGCTTCTTTCTTGTTCCAGCAAAAAATGGATGAAATTCTAAAGGATTTTTCATTCACTGATTGCTACATTGATGATTTATTTATATGTGCAAGTACTAAGGAAGAATTTAAACATAGAACAGAGTTGGTTCTGCAGAAACTACATTATTACAATGTGAAAATAAATATTCAGAAGTGTGAATTTTTTAAGGATACAATTAAAGTTCTGGGTCATATTAAAGATCCTGAAGGCATCCATCCGCTTTTGAGAAATGTAATGATATTTCAAATACAAAATTATCTAGCAATGTCACAGAATTGAAGAGTTATCTAGGGCTTCTAGGCTATTATCAGCATTTCATCCCCATTTTAGCTTCAAAGCTGAAACCTTTATACAAATTATTAGACAAAGACTCTAAA
Organism: Maratus speculifer; assembly: GCA_964019185.1. Taxonomy (NCBI): domain Eukaryota; kingdom Metazoa; phylum Arthropoda; class Arachnida; order Araneae; family Salticidae; genus Maratus; species Maratus speculifer. The sequence continues at coordinate 40,011,045 of OZ025303.1, forward strand.
TGGGATTTCAACAAAGAATGTATTGATGCTTTTGAAAAAAGTAAGACTTTACTAGATAAACATAATATTTTGGTACATTATGACATAACAAAGCCCACTGTTCTACAATGTGATTCATCTGAGTATGGTCTTGGAGCAGTTTTAGGCCATGAATTAGCACCTGGTTTATTGAGACCAATATTTTTCGCATTGAACACTCTCAACAAAGCAGAAAGGAACTATGCTCAAGTACATAAGGAAGCTTTAGCTATTATTTTTGGCCTTAAACGTTTCAACAAATATTTACAAGGAAGAAAATTTATCATTGAAACTAATTCAAAACCTTTGTTGACTAAGATCAACAAAGGTCCCAGTAGTCTAATGTCAACTTGGCCATGATAAACCTGTTCCTGAAATGGCTAATTAAAGGATGCAGAGATGGGCATTGATTTTATCCAGCTATGACTACATTATGAAGTACAAAAAGGGGAAGGATCTAATGCTAGCTGATGCTCTTTCTTGCCTCCTTTGTGAAGATAATGAACCAGTTGACAGACTTGATCATGAATTTGTATGTTATTTCCCAGAATTTGAGAATCTAACAATGAAGGATATTCAAAAAGCGAGTGCAACTGATTGTGATGTCAGTAGAGTAATAACCTACACCAAATTCGGTTGGCCATCAGTTGTTCCAGATTCTTTGCAGGAATACTACAAAGTCAGAAATGAACTTACGGAGCTTTTTGAGTACGTTTACTTTTGAGCATCAAAAATAACTGTCTACTAAGAGCAAATAAATTAGTTATTCCAAAATGCTTAAGAGAAAAAGTTCTTCAACTTTTACATACTGAACACCCTGGAATTGTGCGAATGAAACATCTTGCTCGAGGCTACTTCTGGTTTCCAAAAATAGATGCAGAGATTGAATCTTATGTAAACAAATGTGCCCCATGTCAAATGACCAGGCCAAGTGCACCCAGAGTTCCAATAAATAACTGGCCTTTAACAGGAAAACCATTTGAAAGAATCCACATCGACTATGCAGAATATGAAAATCACAACATGTTGATTGTTAAAGATTCTTATTCAAAGTGGATTGAAGTAGCACTTGTTTCTAACATAGATTCAAAATCTACAATTCACAAGCTTCGACAAATTTTTGCTACTTTCGGATTACCAAGTGAAGTTGTATCTGATAACGCTAAACAGTTTAAATCAGAAGAATTTGTAAAATTGTTTAAGTCAAATGATATTATTCTCAGGAATTCACCCTCATATCATCCAAATTCCAATGGAGCACCAGAAAAATATGTTAATATTGTTAAAAACATATTGAAGAAACACAAGTTTTCCAACAGAGTTTATGATAGTTTTCAACATAGGTTAGACTGCATACTGTTTGCTTATCGAAATACGCCTTCTTCAGTTACACTGAAGACACCTGCTGAGGTTATTTTCAAATTTATACCACAAACCAAGATTACAAAGCTCAGAAGTGATCACATTATGCAAGAAAAGAGCTATCAAGAGAATCATAGATCTCGTTCTACTGCCAGTGAAAGACATTTTGATCTTAGAGAAAATGTTCTTGTAAAATCCACCAGAAACAATGAGATTAAGAGGTTTCCTGGTATAATCACGAAGAAAATTAGTGTAAATACCTATCTGGTATGTGTAAATGGTCAAGTGCGTTTTGTACATGCAGATCATTTAAAAAAATGCACACTTTAAATTCCTGAAATTCCTGTGCATCACAGTGTGCCACTGGATTATGCAAGTGGATCTTCAGTAACAGCCACTGATTCTAATACAAAAATACATTCTGATTCATTTGATTCAATGAAGGATGAGACGGCATCTCAAACAGGAGTAGAGACAACTGAGGCAGTAGAGAAAGAACAGATTCCGCCAAGAACTGTTAAAACACCTAAAAGAACTCTGGATTGCCATAAAAACCCGAATTCCCAGCTACTTAAAACTCCACCGACCCATAAGAATCATAAGGCCGCCAAATCGATTAAATTTATAGTTTTGTAAATGAATGCCTGGTTTGTAAAATGCAATTTTTTTTAAGGGGGAGAGTGTTGTGTAATGTAATATTTTTAGCAACACGTGCTTACTGTAAGTTTTAACAATGGTTTTGGCAAAGTCGTTATAAAAATTGTGAATAAATGTTTCGACGAATTCTTGCTGTATATCTTTTGAAATATGAAAAGTATTATTAATTTAATTAATTATTGACTTTTAATAATGCTTAAATATATTACACTTTTAGTAAAAGAAGATGAATCAGCAAATTAATTAATTATATATATCTACCTTTACAATCCGACTATCATGATTTTGTGACGAGTCAAACTCTATTTTAATACATCAGACGCCATCGCCATCACAATAAATGAATCACGAATGAAAAGTCCTTCATTAATAATGAATCAATCGATATAATGTTCAACTGAGTTTTAATTCACGAAACAAAATATTTATTTATAAAACAGAAATGAAAATCATTACTAAATTTCGTTAATCTATCACTTAAATATTCCATCGAGTCAAAAACTGGATGCAATTTAATTTTGAAAACTCCGGAAAATTTTGTCTTGATTTTTGCTACAGCTTGTTTATTGGCTATGTGATAGCCTGCATTACATCCAGAAATTAAAAAAAAAAAAAAAAAAAAAATCCTAGCCATATTTCCGATGCATCAGTTTAATTGATAAATTATATTAAGAATTATGAATGCAAAATTCACTTTCAATAAATCATGATGTAATTCATGAGTCATTCTTATATTGGCCTCTTCTCTCTTTCGTTGTTAGTAATATCAGGTACTGTTAAAATAAATTTATTGTATCCAGTATCTTTACCAAAATACGTTAATGCTAAGGTAAGGTAGTTTTTCTCGTTACTCTTCAACTGAAAACGTTACAATTTGCTATTTGATTTTGACGGGACGAAATTTCATATGTCCCGACTTTCATTTGTGCTGATTTATCATTAAATCAAAGCATTATTAAACGCTTTATTTATAGCAGATAATTTTGCTTATAATTATTTATTTTTAAATAGTTTAGTAAATATTATTCAAATTTCAATTTAGATACAGCAGATTTTTTTGATTTTTTTTCATATTTATTTTTAAAACATTGATTGAACATAAACTGAATTTGATTCTATTCTGCTCAATTGAAACTAAAATATTTTTTAATAATTCATCTCATAATGAATTTTTTTTATTGTTTATCAAAATTTGTATGCAAAAACACATACACTTTAGGGTAACTTCAAAATACTCATGTACATGCAATGGGCAGGTTGTTTTTGAATTTCTGATTAAATTTGATTATTTTTAAACGATTTTCTTTTTTCATATGATAGCTGCGTTTTAATTTTAATATGGCAATATTTTACTTTTCCGTTTTCACAGTATTCTAAAAAAGGTATTTTCAATTTAAAAACCAGTTACGAAATTAAAAGTACCTTTTAAAAAAATTCTGCAACCGAAATAGAAAAAGTAAAAACTAAACATCATAAAGATCGAATTCAACTATATTGTTAAAAAAATTGTTTTAAAATAGTCAAATTTTAATGAGAAATTCGAAAATAACCTACCCATTGTTTTATCATAACAGAGCAGAATTATTCAAGTGATTGAAGTATACCCCCAACAAGATTGGTCACTCAGTTTTGGAATTCTCTACCATCATTTTAATTCTATTGTTGATGCATTTGTATATTAAAAAATAACTTTTGGGGAAATTAATAGTTTTTAACTCTTTTTTACTGTGTACTACTCTCATTAAATGTTGTTTCTTTTTTTCTTTGTTCTAAAAATATTTCTAAAATCTGTGTTTAATTTAACATTTTATGTGTTAAAAGTAGGCATATTGTGAGTAAAATTTTAATAGCACTTCATGTAAAATTAAGTGTATGTTTTAGAAAATTAAGAAAAACAGAGATATCTGTTAAGAAATGCAAAATATACAAGTTAAAAATATTAATTTGCCGAGAAGATATTTTAAATATACAAATATATAGAGTACAGAAACTTTACATTAGTGAGGGGAATTTGTAAGCTGATTGACTAGCCCCCTTAAGTAACTGCAGTTGAATCTTAAAACAAGTCATATACAGTAGACTTCCCCAAATCTGCAAAGTTTGGGACCAGGGGTTGTGCAGATTTTAGAATTTTGTGAATTTCTAGTCATTGTTTTTTTACATTTTTGAAATATTAATTTCATTGGTAGGTAAGCCTTATAATGAATGCATATAATGAATTCAAACATTAAAATAATTACGTAAAATATTTCAATAAATAAATAGTTAAAAAACAAGTAATTATTACAAAAAAAGTTAAGTAAAATAAAATTTTAAAAAATATTAAAATAAAGTAAATAATTAAGATACAATACTAAATATAAATAATGATGAGGAAGAATCAATCTTTTTTTATAAAGAAAAATATTTGCCTTTGTTAATAAACAACAAAAAAAAAAAATGCTTGATTAATTTTAAAATATTCATTTTATAGAACAAAACTTGCTGCTAACTTCAGCGCCTTCTTTAATTTCATTGTTTACATCTAAAAAAAAAATGCACAAAATTCTGTTCGTGGATTTTTGGGTCGCAGATTTAAGAGAGTCTACTGTAGTATATTTTCTAGTGCCTAGTTTTCAAATATATTTTCTTCTGCCAAATTTTATTTTCAAATGTTCTTAGTGATTTTCTATATTTTATAAGTAATTAAAATGCCAAAATTCATGTTTCTATCCCTTCAATAGCAGAAATATTGAATTTTAGCACGTTTTTTGTTACTGTACCCCTTTTGGGTTAGTGGCATCGATATATGATACAGTCTATGTTTGATTCTGAACAAACACCATCATTTTGATACCATTAATTTTGAAATCGGTTTGGTAGTTCCAGAGATTAGCCACTACAAATAAACAAACTTTACCACTTTATAATATAAGTACAGATTACAAGTTAAAAAATACAAATACTTTTTCTTCATTGAATCTTATATCCAAAATGTAGAAACTTTTCTTAATACACATGTTTCTATAACAATTGCTGTTTCTAAATCATCTTCAACATCATCTTCCTTTTAAATAATATTCAATTAAATTTTGCAGTTTTAAATAACATGTTTCCTTTCAGACATCATTATAATTTTCAACGTGATAGCAAGATACCAAGTTCTTCATGTCAGCACAATTGCCAGATAAAATTTATCAGTTGAGCCCAAACCAGAGAAGAAAAACAACTAAAAAAGAGGCCAAATAATTTTTAATCTACCGGTACAGGAAAATTGCCCATTTAACTAATGGTGAAGTGCCATTAAATTATTCTTTTAATGTAAATGCGTTTATACTCAAAATCGAATCATGTTCACTTTGCCATGTAAAACACAGAGCAAAATGTTACATAAAATCTGAAATTGTGCAAAAAATGAAATAAATAAATAAAGCTAAACAATCACTTTGAACAAATTAAAAATACATGTAATTCAATGGGTTTGCATGGGATTTTCCTGAAGCAAGAATTTATATCTTTTCTTCATCAGATGCTGTATTCAATGGCGTAGCTACATTTTCTAGCAAAGGAGGCAAGAAGAAGTTTTGCACCTTCCTAAATAAAAAGAAAAAATCATAATTTTTCTTTTAGATGAAAAAAAAAAATTCTTTGACTTGTTACTGGAAGGAAAAGGCAACTTCACATCTACTTGTTTTTAAGGATCCAGCTAACTTTAGTCAAACACACAAAACTGAAATGCATGGAACTCGATTATAGAAGATTCTTTGTCCTTGTCAATAGAGAATTTGTTTGGAAATTTCAAAAACTTAGCAGAATATTTACGGATTTACTGTTGTTTTAAGAATATGAGAGTAGCAACATTAATATAAATTTTCAAAAAGTTTACAGTAAAATAAATTAAAAAAAAACTACATCTGCAAAAACTTGTAGAATTCATCTTATTATGGTAAAAAAATGTTCTGTTTCAAAACGACAGTCACTCAAGAATTACAAATTTTTATACAAATTTTTAAGATAGAGGAGAAACCAAAAAATGTTCTTGAATTGTACTATCAAGATGGTGCAAGAAAAATATGGTTATGAAAAAAATAAATTTGCATTTTTTTTTTTTTAATTTTTTTTTTAGTTTGAAGTTTTTAATGGGTCACCATTTAAAAAAAATGATGGCGGATAAAGATGCCCAACAAATTTTTTTGAAATCCTAATTATCCCATAACATATGCTCAATCACATACAAATTAGTATTGAAATATGAGTGCAATCGCATGACAGTGATTAGATATTTATATAAAGAAATACATACTACATATATATAGGTGAAAATGATAACAAGCATGACCTTGTAAATTTCAAAATTTAAATTTATTTTTAAAAAATAAAGTCCATAAATTCTTTTCCCTAATATTACATATAATTAATTTTTTTTTCTACCTTACATTTAGAAATGCGTTTTACCATAAGTTTGTTTCGCAGCACACTATTTATTAAGTTCACTATTATATTCAGAAAGTAATTAAAAATATAGAATGTTTTAAAGTTCGTATTAATATTCTATCGTGATACATAAAGTTTTTCCTTTACAGTTTGTATATTTCGAGCAAAACAAAATCTGGATTTATATATGGTCCAATATAATTTATATTAATTATGCATCAACAAAAAAAATTAACTTTTAATTTAAAATTCAATCTTTTTAGTTTTATTTGAAGTTAAAAAAAAAGTAAATTATTTTGTTGCATTTATTAGATAAATTTTAATCTTCAATAATTGTATGCAAATAAATAAATTATGCAAATAAAAAAATAAATAAAATTGTTTATTTATATAAACAATTTATCTATTTTTATAAAATTTAGAAGTTCATTTTATTTTCAAAGCAATATTTAAAAATAAAAATAAAATAACATACATAAAAAAAAAAAAAAAAAAAAAAAAAAAAAAAAAAACAGAAATTTGTAATATAGATTGAAATTATAAATTGTAATGAATAAAATTGTACATTCTATTAAAGGAAAATGCAATTTAAAAAAAGTTTACTCTAGTACAAATGTTTAATTTTTTGTGTAGAACAAAAAAATAATAAAATAAATACCTTTATTAGATCACACTTGTTCAACTAATAAATTTGTTGATTAAATTACTACAGTTTGAGATTATGCTACACAAGATATCAAGAGATTTAAATTTGAATCTGTAATTACTTAGACAACTTAACTCGACATATTTAATGGCAAGAAGTATGTGAAGTTGAAAAGGGGAAAAAGTGAAAGCATTTTTTTATGTGATGGCAGTAACAAATTGCCAAAACTCCTTAAATATGATGAAAAAAGTATTTAAATTTGTAAACATTAAAAGCTTATGCAAAATTAGTTTCATCCATGTATATAGATTTTTTTTTTTTTGTTGTTGCATTAATCATACTCTTAGGTTGAGTGGTAGAATTCATGCCTAAAAAGTGCAAATTCTATCCCAAAAAGTTTCGCAGAAATCAGGCATCCAATGAAGCAATTTCATTAACTTTTAGAAAATTATTATTTTTTTTTTTAAATTTTTTTTGAAGAAACAGTTACATTAGATACGTAATGCCATAACCACTATATGGGGTGTGGAAAAAATCATGATATTTTTAAAAATCAGATTTTTTTAATCTTTAAATCAGTTTTTTTATATTTAAATGAGATTTTTTTTTTATTTAAATCAGATTTTTTTTCTTAGCTTTAAAATATTGAACAGATAGCCAGAGTTTTTTGTTTCCAGAACAATTAAACCTCTAATTACTAATATACTATACATTTTTTACATTTCAACTGATAAAATTTAATTGCTAATAGTAGTTACAGGAAATATAAAAACTGGATTATTTATTTATGTTGAATTAATTAGTTATTAGATTATTATTAGTTAATTTATTATTTTTTATAATTTTATTTTTTTTCGATTTTAGTTTTATTAATTATTCGAATACAATGTAGTTATATGCATTAATTTTTATAATAATTACGTACAACAATATAAAATACTACAGATATTTACATTTATTAAAATGATCAGCTACTTTATTTAATATTACATTGTTAAAATTAATATATTTTTTAAACAAATAATCTCTAATTAGTTATGTAATATACATTTCTTTGTTTTAGTTACTAAAGTGATAATTTCTAATTTAGTATTCATTCTATAAGGAAAAGAAGAGAGGATGCAAAAAAGGGCACAGTTTCACAAAGAAATGCATTAGTGTTTTGTAAAAATAAGGAAAATAAGTGCTAAAGTTTTAATATAATAAATACACTGGTGTCCAAAATTTAAGCATAATTGGTAATTAAGTAATTATTTTTAAGTAATGAAAGAAATATGAATCTGAATGTGCTGAAACTCCAGGTGTGTAAACAAAATAGTACGCATCACATATTTTCGCGAAGAGTTTTCCCCGAAATCGAACAGGGGACCGTCAACAAATTGAAAAGAACGAAGATCTTTTGGATAACCCTGTCAAAACTAATGTAGCAAAAGAGTTCAAACTGCACATTATGATTAATTTGCTTATTGTAATGTACTGTGTTAATTTTTACAAGGATAGCATGTATACTCGTAGAGAAATTAAGGTTTTTATAAAAACAGTCCTAAATTTTTCCAAGTTTTTTGCTTATAATTTGCAGAGTTCTTAATATAAAATAGTGTTCTTTTTTGGAAAAATGACAAACATCATTGTACACAATACCCTGTCATCAGAATTAAAAAATAATAAAAATTGTATGACAAATGAGCAGGTTTGCTAAATAATTTTTTACTGCGCATGCGTGAACGCTATTAAAATTTCATTTGCATATTATGTTAGTTAAATGTATAGAGCAACTTTTGTGAAAGTCTCAAAAACATAGCTTAAAAATTCTGAAAATTATCGTTGATAGAATGAGATCAAAATCCTTTATTCCCTAAATGAAGAAAAAAGATGAGGGGCTGTATCCATATTCCATTGTTTAGTGCCTACACAATATTGCACGTACAACTATATTTAGGTAAAACCCCTGATTTTTTTGCTTCCTTTAGGAATAACGGATTTTGAGTTGATTCTAAAGGCTCCCATTTTCAGAATTTTCAAGCTATGTTTTTGAAACTTTTACAGAAGTTGCTCTATACATTTAGCTAACACAATATGCAAATGACATTTTGATATCGTTGACGCATGCGCAATGAAAAATTATTTACTAAACATACTCATTTTTCATACAATTTTTATTATTTTTAAATTCTGATGACAGGGTATTGTGTACAATGATGTTTGTCATATTTTCACAAAAGAACATTATTTTATAATAAGAACTCTGCAAATTATAAGCAAAAAACTTGGAAAAATTTAAGACTGTTTTTATAAAAACCTTAATTTCTCTACGAGTATACATGCTATCCTTGTAAAAATTAACACAGTACATTACAATAAGCCAATTAATCATAATGTGCAGTTTGAACGCTTTTGCTACATTAGTTTTGACTGGGTTATCCAAAAGATCTTCGTTCTTTTTCAATTTGTTGACGGTCCCCTGTTCGATTTCGGGGAAAACTCTTCACGAAAATATGTGACGCGTACTATTTTGTTTACACACCTGGAGTTTCAGCACATTCCGATTCATATTTCTTTCATTACTTAAAAATAATTACTTAATTACCAATTATGCTTAAATTTTGGACACCAGTGTAAAAAAAGCATTTAATTTTAATAATTTTATAATTTACAAGTTAAAAAATAATATTAAATAACATGTTTTAATAAAAATCTGCTTTTTCTCAACAAATAAAGTTCTATGATTTTGTAAGGTCTTGGACACATATATTTAAAAGAAGTACAGTATAGAAAAATTAGGTACAAAATAAATTGAATAAATAAATAAAAATAATTACCAGTTACAACTATTGGTAAATCTCAATATTTTTTGAAAAGGCAGAGTGCATTTTATCAATTATAAAAGGGGCAAGTTGCAACCCACTTAAAAAATTGTTTAGAAGAAACAATAATTAATTACAGAAATGAATAAAAACTGCAAATAATTTCATTAGTTTTTAGCATTAATGACAAAACTAACCAGTATTATTGACTGCTCATTTTGCATAGGAAAAATTACTGTCAATCGGGTAGATATTCAGTTATTTGGCGTATATATATGCTAACTAAAGAAATTATGAACATGAGTTACAACCATTCATGCACACATACAGAATAAATATACAGATCGCCACATATATCTGAAATTCTCAAAATGCTAAACAGTAAACAGCACCACTTTTAGCTCTTAATGTTGATCGCTTGCTCTGCTTCGCATTTTTGTACGAATCAAGTTTTTTTTCTCTTACATTCTTTTACAACAACTGTTAAGAAGCCATTCTTCTTTAGCTCCAATATTTGGTATAAATTTGCTATTGCAATAGTAAGAATGAGAAAAGAAGATTCTGGTTATTTGCTCTCCTCCTTTCCATAAATTTACTATACTTGTCATGCTTATTTTATATGACAGAATGAATAACTTTATTATTTGAAGGAAATTATGACCTTGCAAATCCTTTACAAATTTACACTACATAACGTTTTCAGTTCTTTGCAATTAAACTTAGAAACAATCATTTATTCATAAGGCAAACTGCCTGTAGAAAAATTCCAAATAATATTAATCTAAGATGTTAATACGTTGATGTTATTTAAACATTTACAATTTTTTTTAATTAGTTATTTTTAAATAAATCAGTTGATTAAAATCACAATTTAATTGCTGATTTAAATCAGCTGGTTAAAATCTTTGACACCCTATCACAGCTTAATTAACAATAGAAACTGTAAGAAATCAAATTATACTAAAATTACATCATACATAATAAAAAGAATATAATTTGTTTCAAATTATTGCTGTACATTCTTTCAGGGATGCTTTGCTATGTATTAATACTTAAATTACATTTTGAGTTGAATTCATGGCTAAAAATGATTTTGTGTTTTCTCCAAACAGTTCTACTCCCTACAAATGTTGGTAAAGCATTTCTTGTTCTTCAAGAAAATTAATACCAAACCCTGCTGTATTAAACTTTGGTAGCATAATTGGTGCATTCTGTATACAATCTGGTCGAAAACAAAATTCAAATTTAAGAAAAATCAAGTGCTTGTAACCTGTTCTTTCTCATTTTTTTCCAAAAAAACTTGCATTATTGAATTTGTGTTTAAGATTAAAAATTTCAATTATTTTACACAATTTTTATACTATTTTATATATTTTTTAAAAATTCACCACTGGTATTCAGAGTATATCATTAGATAGTTCCAGTTTTACATGCATTAAACATAAAAAAGGTTAATTTATCTGTGAAAACTGCCATAATTGTTTAATAAAGCTCAATTATTTGTCCAGAAGACAGAAATTGTTTTTGCCATTTTGGATTTAGTTTCTGATTCAAATTTGCAATGCTACAAATTGTTAACCACATTTTTATATTATTGGTTGTCACTTCCAAATAAAGCTATTTTTTTAATTCAATGTTATATTTTTATTGCTACTTGAATTTATATATGATGTGTAAGTAAATAGTTGCTGCAAATATTTGTCATTTTTATTTCGCGGCTGTTTAATTTATTATTATTTTTTTAAAACTCACAATATTTAAATGTGCATATTTTTTTTTTAATTCCCTTAAACTCCCTTTATGTTATAAGATTAATATGGCATTTAAAGTATTGAAACCATTTTTACGGATGATATTAATAAGGTATCTTTTTTCTGCAGGTATTTTATCGTCTGTGCTCCATGAAAGTAACTATTTTCTTGACGGAAAATGCCAGTGTCTCAGATCTCACAAGCAATAAAAAAAACTTTTCATTGTGAAATATATTCCAAATAAATTTCACAGACGGGTAATCTGAAACTACACTTGTGTACTTGTTCAAAACAAAACTCTTGCGTTTGCAAAATATGTTTTAAAATGTTTTCAACAAAACCTGCTCTAAAAATGAATACTTATACAAATGAAAAGCATTTCGTTTGTGAAATATGCCTAAAAGCATTTTCACAAAGTAGTAATCTGAAGAAACACTTACGTACCCATACAAAAGAAAAACCTTTTGCTTGTGAAGTATGTTCCAAAGTATTTTCAAAAAATAGTTACCTAATAGTACATTTGCGCACCCATACCAAAGAGAAACCCTTTGTTTGTGGTATGTGCTCCAAAGGATTTTCACATAGTTGTGGTTTAAAAAAACATTTTCGTATCCATACGAAAGAAAGACCGTTCGTTTGTGAAATATGTTCCAAAGGATTTTCACAAAGTAGTCATCTGAAAAAACACTTGCTTATCCATACGAATGAAAGACCTTTTGTTTGTGAAATATGTTCTAAAGATTTTACACAAAGTTGTAATCTGAAAAAACACATGCGTATCCATACAAAGGAAAGACCTTTTGTTTGTAGAGTATGTACTAAAGGATTTTCACAAAGTGGTCATCTGAAAAAACACTTGCGTATCCATACAAAGGAAAAGCCTTCTGTTTTTTAAAATTATAGAAAAAGTAACAATCTGAAAATACATTTGCATACTAATACAAAAGGAAAATCTTTCATTTGTTTAACATAAACTAAAAGTTTTTACAAAGTGGTCATCTAAAAAACATTTGCATACCTACAGTAAAAACACTTTTGTTTGTGAAGTATGTTCTGAAAGATTTCTAGTAAGTTCAATTTAAGGAAACATTATTATCATATTCCTGCAAATTGAAAGACTTTTAATTTGTCAGAATGATGCTCTAATGAATTTTCATTAAATGGCCTTCTATAAACACACTTGCATGTTAGCACAAGTAAAAATTGCTTCTATTTGTTGAATTTTCATTTTTGAATATATTCTGGAAGATCATCTTAAAATTATACTTAAGAAATATATTTGCTTATACAGTCCCTGGCCAAATTATTAGACGCACTCATATTTTCTTGTGTCGAATCATATTACAAGTTTCATAGATATATTATTATGCCAATAGTTACAATTGATTATATACATCATCTGTAGGATTTTAATAAATTAAAAGCATGCCAATGACTTTAAAATTATTTATTTTTGTAAATTAAATTAACAATTGCTAAAATTGTAAAACTTAAAACATGAAATTTAAAAAAATGTCAATATTTTTGGAGTCTCCTTTCGCGGCAATCAGTGCCTCTATTCTTCACGGCATGCTGTTAGTACAAAATTGAAATGTTTCTTGCATGTGTGAGTGATGTTTGCAGATAAGGATAAATTTCTCTATGAGCTGTGTTTTGCTCGTTATGAGCTCTTTGTCCAGTTTTTTTTTTCATTCGCTCCCAAACATTTTCAATGGTGTTCATGTCTGATGAATTATCGGGAGCAGTTCAACACAGGGATTTTTTTTTATTGAAAGTAGACCTTGAAGAATCGTGCTATGTAACAAAAAGCTTTACCTTGCAAAAATACAAATGGTTCTTCATTTAGAAACCATCATTTTAGCTTTAGAATAAACCGATTTTGAAAACCTCTTTAAATTGGTCTGGAAAATTGATTAAGAAGTCATAACAAACAAAACCCAGCTCATAGAAAATCTTATCCATATCTGAAATCGTCACCCAAGCATACAAGAAACTATCCAATTTTGTATTAACAGCATGCCGCGAAGAATAGAGGCACTGATAGCCGCCAAAAGAGGCTCCAAAATATGTTGACATTTTTTAGAGCTTCAAGTTATAAGTTTTGCAATTTCAGCCATTTTTAATTTAATTTATAAAAAGAAAGAGTTTTAAAGTCATAGGCATGTTTTTTATTTATTATAATCCTACAAATTATGTACATAATTAATTGCAGTTATTCACACAGTAATGTTTCTATGAAGCTAGTAATATGATTCGACACAAGAAAAAGGGAGTGCGTCTAATAATTTGGCCAGGGACTGTACTCACAAACGTGAAGCTATTTCGTAGAGAAGTATTTTCTAGCTAATATCTTCAAACAATATTTTATAAATACATCATTTATCTGATGTTTAAAAAAAATCTTTTAATAATTAGTATAATTTTAAACAATTTTCCCAAAATGTTACTTAGCACCATTGAACATTGCAATGCTAAAAATTATGATTCCATCAAGTTGTAATTTTCAAGACCCTCATACTAGATGCTTGTTTTAACTGGAAATTAGTTATCAAAATGTATCTTTGTCCATCTAATATTTTTTTGTTGTTGTTTACTGGTTTAAATTTCTCCAATGATACATTTTCGGAACAGTATTCCTAGTGCAAAGCCAAGATTCATGGAACACAATGAAAAATTCTTGTGTGAATGGTTCGAGAAATTCGTTCTTACAAGAATGTATGATGTCCAAGTTATCCGTCCCCATCCATCATTATTTTAGAGGAAAATCAGTGGCTTTCCTCAATATTATTTTTTACATTTATAAAGAAAGAAAGAAATATTATGCATTACAAAGGAGAGATAAAAATTGACGTTTATTAGGTTTGTTTTAGCCACCAAGTGACTGTTTAAAAAAAGATTCAAAGGATTTTGTTGGAAAAAAATATAAGAAAAAGAAGACTTTCTGGTAGATATTGTAAGATAATTCGCATTCATGTATCTATTAGTTATTTTACAATGATAGGTTTTGCTTACTTAATGGCCGTATGTTTTTTATTCTTTTTTTATATGATTTATAAATTCCAAGAGTACTTATTTTTTGCAGCATCAATTTTTTTTTTAATTTAACGATTATTATATATTTATTCATCATTTTAAACTTTTCTTAGCTGTTTCTCATAATCAAAATTCTTCTTTAATAAGCAACTCAATAACTACAAGAGAGCAACTAAAAAGTTTGCTTTACAGTATATTATTATATTTTCAGTTTCATTATTTGCTTAATTAATTTTTATAAATTTTTTTTAAAGGTGAAATGTTTATCATAACTTTTTGTGGTCCTGATCTCAGTAAATCTAATAAAAAATTACATCTAATAAAAAATACGCATCTCCATTAAATTGGTGTTATTTTCATGCTTGTATTAAAGAAACAGTTTATAGAGATTAATTATTTAAGTTACTGTTCTATAAACGCAGGGCTGCCACTTTTCAGTTTTATTACTTACATTATTTCTAAAAAGAAAAAAATCAGGAGGGATTCTGTTCCGAATTTTCT
This sequence comes from Maratus speculifer, assembly GCA_964019185.1. Lineage (NCBI taxonomy): Eukaryota > Metazoa > Arthropoda > Arachnida > Araneae > Salticidae > Maratus > Maratus speculifer. The sequence continues at coordinate 40,026,230 of OZ025303.1, forward strand.
GAAAATTTAACCATTTGGTACGAGGAATTTATTTAAAGAAAAAAAAAGGTCATCAATTCGAACATTTGATTTTGAAAACATCGCGAATTTCGACAAATGATCGTCGACAAAAATCAGTTTCGTGAATGTTCGCGCCTAAAAAATGGGACTTTAATCAAAAGACCCTGAAAAACCACAATTTCATTAAATGATCATGAAAGAAAGCAAATTTTGGCAAAGAATTGTGCAAAATGCATATTTCGTCAGAAAGTCGTAGCAAAAATGCAAATTTTATCAAAAAATCGCAAAAGAAATCGAATTTTGTCAAAAAATCGCAAAAAACCCGCAAATTTTGGCCTACAATTTCGAAGAAACCGAAAATTTCTTCAAAAAATTGATTGAAAACCGAAAACTTTCTTTAAAAAACGAGAAATTTCAAAAAAAAGATCTCGATAAAACGTCAATTTCGTAAAAAGGCCGCGGAAAAAAAACGCAAGACGCGTTAAAAGATCATAAAAAACTTCTGATTTGATCAGAGTTTTTTTTAATGCAAATGTTATCAAAAGATTGTTTAAAAACTGAAAATTTTGTCAAAAAAAAGGAGAAACTGAAAATTTTGTCAAAAAAAGGAGAAACTGAAAATTTTGTCAAAAGAAACACATACTGTGAAATCTCTCTGTGAGGGCCATCTGCCGTTCCATTGAAAATCGGTTCTTATTAGGTGTAGCCTTTGAATAAGGTCAACAAGAAAGAAAAATAAAATAAAGAAATCAAAATTGGTACAGGTGAAAAAAAATGTTTATTAACATTTTCAAACTCCTTATATGATTGAAAAAAGTTTCTATTGAAATTTGTTTAAGGTTTATAAATTTTTCTCAGACAGTTCTTGTTTCTAATTATTTTTTTTTACTTTATGAAACAAATTACTTCGATTTGTATAAATTTATTAATACCTTAGAATGAGATATTAGTTTATTTATTTGTGATAGAATTATCGGACAGGATATATTCACAGCTGTAGACTCATCAGACTTATTGTTATTATCTGAATCAGACTAAACTCATGAAATTTAAAAAAGTTGAAAAAAGAATTATCCTCCGATTTTTACATTTTTCATATTTTTTAAGTAAGTTCTCTTTGTTTTCAACAATATTACATTAATTTATTTCTTGCCGCAATTAAACTGTGATATCAATTTTCTCGCAGATATTCCTTAATCATGTCAATTAACAATTTTGATTTTGCCATTCAAATCCTAATTTACTCTTTGTCGGGGTTTAGGTGCCATGATTTTAAATTTTACATAGGCCTGAACATAAAATTTCTAGTGTAAAAATTGTGCTTCAATATGCATTCACAGTTTTAGTAAAAATAAGTTATCTTACATCAAAACATAACACAGATTCAAGTCTGTTATCTTTTGTGTGTTTACAATGATGGGTCAAATTTCCCCTCGAACACAATCCCTACAGTTTGAAAGGTCAAACAAAGTATGAAGAACACCTGTTCGTCTCACTTGTGGAAAAGTTTGTGTTCCTTCATTGCTTTACGAAATCCTCCCCCATCTCTCCTTGCCTTCTTTTTTGAAATGCAGTTGTTTCCTGAACTCTTATCTTTTAATTCAGGAATAATTCAATACATCTTTTTAGAATTTAAGACACATGTGAAAAAATGGCCTTTCTGAGTGGTAGGCGTGGACTCTCATAGGAGTAAAATTAACATTTTATCTATGGGAAAATTTTTCGTTCCTAAAAGTATTGGCCCTTAAAAGAGATGAACAGGGTTCTTGCTGCCACTCGCCATTGCACCAAATTGCTTGACAAAATTGACAAAATGCTTCATTTGGCGAGTAAAAGTTTAACCATACTCGCCAAATTGAGAGTGTTCGATTTCTAGTCTTTTGTGTGTGTGCCAAAAATTTTAAAATTTTTAATCGTGTTAGTGAACGATTTGATGTCGCTCATACCATTTGTATTGTTTTATTTATAGAGATACTGACTCAACACAAATTGGGTTTAGAATAGTCAAAGACAAAAATGATTATGCTATACATATTTATCTATAATAGATAGTCATTATCTATGTACTGATATCTTGCCGATAAAGATATAAACATAGTTACTCGCATAAAACGCCAAATAGAGAAAAGTTTTTTTTCTAGGTGGCATTGAAATTAGCGATTTACCATAATGTTTAATAGTATAGTTGTATGCAAGTAATCATTGGCCGGTCAATTTTTTTTTCTATTGAGTAATAATCTTCTAAGTTAAAATCTTCTAAAAGCCGAATCTATTTTGCTAACATTTCTTTTCATTTGGCGACTGTTTTTTATTTCTTATTCGTCAAATTGCTAACAATAGTCAAAAGCCAGCGAGAACCCTGGAGATGGCTCTTGAATAGGAGTGGCCTTTAATAGAAGTTTCACTGATTATTAATTTTTATTATTTTGCTACATATATTGCAAAAATAAGCAATTTGCAGATCTAGTCTTCCTTATTTAAGAGCCATTATTTTGAAATTCAGACAAAAAAAATGACGTTTTGATAATTGTATTTTTTAATTACCTTGATATTTTTGATATTGAAGCAAATTATATTTAATAAATATTCTGCAATTTTGAAGCCCTGAAAAAATTTCCTCTTTTCTATAGAAAATATCAAAGTTCAAAGTTGTAAATGCCATTTTTCATGAAAAGTGAAATGCCAGTATATTTGAAGCACTATATCTTTCGCAAGCAACAACATCCCAAAATTCTTTTCATATAAACTGTTAGTTTAACCCTACAAACTTATTGAAATTTATTTGTTTCCATGGAGCATGTTACTTTACATTGCTATGTTGCCACAAAGTACAGTCAATCTGTCGTTTTTGTCCATTTTCCGCACTTAATATCTTATTTACGCAATAGTACTTCACATTTTTTCTTATAGAATATGTAAGTGGACTACTAGGACAAGCTAAATAGAATAGTACTGCTCGGAGATATTGTTGCTGTTAGTATATATAACCTGTTAAATATTCAAAATCTTCAACATTTAAAGTAGATTTATTTAAAAAAAGTGCCACAGTTGAGTGAAAAAGAATATATCACACAGTAGTTGATTGTATGTAAAAAATCATCGAAAAGAAAAAAAAAAGTGGGGCCTTCTTTTTTTTAATTTCTTATTCGCCAAATCGCTAATGTTGCTCAAAAAACCAGTGAGATCCCTGTCTTCACCCCCAACGCATTATCATTAATTTTCTCACAAATGAAGACGTAAGACCGGTTGAAATCTTGCAAGGACTTCAAACACAATTTAGGGAGACATGCCTAAAAAACCCAAGTGTATAATTGGCAGAAAAAGATTGTGCGAGGACGAGCAGAAGTTGAAAACACATCCCACGCCAGACGCCCTCGAACAAATTTGACTAAGAAACACATTGTCGCCGTTTTAGACATTCTCGAGAGTGCTGTAAAAAACTAGAAAGCTTTTGGACGAATTAACACATGCATATTGAAAAAAGACGTGAATTTTCGATAAGAGAAATGATTTTGCTTCATGATAATGGCTATCCCCAGAAAGCGAAACTGACTCGTGAAAAGTTCTAGAAAAAATACTTTGGACAGTGCTAGAACACCATCCCTATAGTCCTGACTTATCCTCCTGTGATTATCACGTGTTTGAGCCTTAAAAGAAGCATTAGGATGTGAACGATTCGGCGAATACACTGTTGTTAAAACCTTTTTGCGCAATCGGCTTGAGACTAGCTCTTCTTTCTATGATAACGGTATCAAAAAACTTCCAATCACTTGGGGGAAATGTGTTTGGAATTAAGATTATATAGAAAAATGATAAGCAACTTTTTGTTTTGTATCTTGTACCAATAATTAAAAAAATCCAGTTTATATTTGATTCATCCTTGTACAAAAACTAATTTGCTTCATTAAACATATATTTTTTCGTCCCATCTAAATATAATCAAGATAAGCAGTTTTTTGTGCGACCAAATTTAATATCTGATTCATATTCACCTTTTCTAATTCCAAACTTTCACCCAGTCGTACATATGTTATAATTTAAGCCATCTTTTTCAGTTACATAAGGCTTTTCATAAATTCCTTCAAGATACAGGGTCAACTTGCCCTTTAAGTAAACCCTTTAATTTTGATGGCGGAAGGCGCAATCAGTTTAACATTAAACTTTTTAAATTTAAATTTTAACCTCTAAAATCTGCCTTGCAAATACGGAAAAAAAACTTTTTAAATTTTTGTAAGATTCCCCTCCCGCTTTATACCCCCTGTTTACCTTCAACTAACTCTGGACATTCTAGTTTAGGTTTTTCTTTTCTATTATAATTTATTCAATTTATTGATGCTACTTTTTTATTAAAACCTTTAATTTTACGGATATTATCCAACCCCTATTAAAAAAAAATCTTCAGGACAACTTTAAAAACTCTGCAAACCGTGAAATGAAAAGTGGAGAATTTATAAGAAAAATCTGAACACGCAGAATTCGGAATATATTTGCTATTAATTTTCTTTAAAAAAATCCACTAAAATTAGCAAAAAAATTGTTAAAAATTAAAAAATTGCAGAAAAAGAAATTTATTAAAATGAGATAAGAGATAAAAGCCAGAATTCTCTTAGCAATTTTAGAAAATTGCCGTAAAATTGAAAAACTATGCAATTAGCTAAAAATTCGAAAATTATTCTATGAAATCAAATTAAACCTTATCGAAAAGAATTCGAAATTTAAAATATTGTGTTAAAAGTATAAAATTGTATTTTTTTACTATTTGATTTTTTTCTAGGATAATGATGAAGATTTGATAATTTTTATTTTATTTTTATCAGTTTTGTAAATGCGTCACTTTTGAAAATTTTTTTGTTTATTTTAATGTACAAAGTGGCCAGGTTAAATCTCCCCCAGTTCTTAGACTGTTCAGTTGAGCGATCTAATTCAGAGAATGACGCCAAATTTTGTGGAAAAAAATAAACTAGAGTGGTATTAACACTAGTAAATCCAGAAATTTTATTTAAATTTTATAAAAATACTTCACACCAGAATTTTGATTTAGCACAGTTAACTTTTTTATTTAACACTTTTCTTCTTTGTATATCTTTTAAACTGTTTTAGAATGAAATTACTGGTTTGAACCGAAATATATTCAAACGGTAGCAGTCAAAAAGACCAGCGACGAAAGCTCTATTGTTAAGAATTTCGTGTAAAACAAAATTAGTTCCAAAAATCACTGCTGAGTGACATGTGACGCTCTGTAATAGTAAAGAGTTTTAAAAAATACAGAACCTATACTGAAATACAGTTATTTTTTATTTATCACATTCAAATCTGGCTCAATGTAGCCGCCATTTATGTGGACCATATATTGTGTATGTGCATTCTGATGTGCATAGCATGCACATCAGAAAATAAAATGTCTGCAGGAATCTCCCGTCTTATGTTATGTTTCAACATGGCGTGGTGCTGGACAACTCCAAGATAAACCTTAAACTTTAGATATCCCCATAAGCAAGAAGTCGCATGGGTTAATATTAGGCGTCCAAGGTGGCCATGTAGCTTAACAAAAACGATTAATGACATTTTCTATTGTGAATATTTGTCGTAGAATCTGCAGTACACGTAAAGCGATGTGTGAAGAGACTCCATCTTGAATAAAAATGATTTTATCTAAGCATTGTATTTTCTGAAGTGCCGAAATGATAAAGTTGTTTAACATTTAACAATATTCCTCTCCGGTAAAAGAACATGTTAGCGACTGCTGAGATAATGTTCTGATGCAAGAATGAACGTATGACTATTTCCTATACGAAACCACACAAAATAAATGTAAGGGAATTTCTTTCAATGCATTTGGTTATTTCCTATCCCGAATTTCGCAGTTCTGGTTATTTAAAGTTCCATTCAGGTAAAAGTGATCCTTGACTTTTTTCGGCCAACCGTCATCTACCACCATTCTGACAAGAAAGGCGAGAACAAAAGTCAATCACTTACGATGGTCAGTGTGGCGTAACGCTTGTATGCAGCTTATCTTGTATTGATAGAAGTAGATAACCTTTCGTAACACTTTCCATACGATACTACAAAACTTATTTAGATTCTGATCTACCCCAGAAATATATTGTTTTGTACTGTGTCAACAATCGCCATTGCAACTTCGATTGTATCCTATGGTACGGGATTTTATCCCGTGCCTGACTGAAAGTTCAGAGAACCTGTTTTCTCAAACTTTGCACCCATTGCTTTTAAACTATTAACTAACAAACAGCCGTTACCTTTACGTATTTTTTATGTATTCTAAAATTACGAAGCGCGGTGGATGCGTTGCACGCGTTCAAGTAAAAACAAGTTGGAAATTGCACGTGAAGCGTAGCAAATGAGGTGCGTTCGTACGATAACGAAGTTTTAAAAATATTCAGATCTTGCTTATATAGTAGAGCGTACTTCGGATACAGTATAGAAGTCGAAATCTTTGTGTTTCTGTAAATATGCAGAAAGTAATTTTAATTACACCTCAGAAACGTATATCTTATTCATAAAATGTGAAATAGTTGAATATAATTAAAACACGCCACAAACAATGTTTCCACGTATAGCATTATGTAGTGGAATACTTTTGTGTGGCCCTGTAATTTAATAATAAAAATTCTTTGCATCACAGATTGTACGGAATGCATATTTTAGTATATATTTCATAGATTCATACCAATTCTATTATGTTCGAATTAGTGTAACATCATAAAAATGCATTTGAATATTTTTTCCCATTGACCGTAATGTAATTGAATATCTTTGATTGTCCCTGTAAATGATCTATGCATCCGACTTTCATAACATTTGAAATGACTCGATAAAATTACGTAATAATTATATGTTTTAAATTTCAAACGATTAAAATGGATTTGAAATTTTTTTCCCCATTGACCGTAATGTAACGGAATCCCTTTGATTGTCCCTGTAATTGATCTATCCATCCGATTTTCATAAAATTTGAAATGACTCGACAAAATTTTGTTATAATTATGTATTTTAAATTTCAAACGATTCGGTTGGGTAGTTTTTGCGTTGTTATATGCGGACGGACGGACAGACAGACGGGCGGACTGAGCGACTACAATAAGTGCTACGTATTTACATAATTACGAACGCACCTAAAAATTGACAAGTAAATGCGGTAATACTAGGTTATCCCGTCGATCAAAAAGTTATCGCCAAACTATAAGATTAAATGCCAATTATAGATGATCGTGAATGTCACATTCAATGGCATTAAACACGATTCCCGTGTTCAAAATGTCATTAAGGGATTTTTCTTTCTTTTTTTTTTAAATTTTTATTAATATTCTACTAATTGTTTGTTTTTTCATTATTTAAAATAAGAATTATGTCAATATGTATAATTTGGCTATTAATTTGGCGAAGTTGGTCGACGGGATAACAGAGTAGTACCGTAAATGCACATTCAACTAAAGAAGGAGACATTATAGCAAATAACTTTCAATCAAATAGTTTCTAAAAATAACAAACGTGAAATTGAAATGAAGAACTACTTCTGATGCTGCTTTCTTTCGGACTGAATAAGTGAAACTGTAGATAAAGAGCCTTTGTGTTTATTTGAAGTTTCAGTTTTTAGGTGCGTTCGTAATTATGTAAATGCGTAGCACCTATTGTTGTCGCTCAGTCCGTCCGTCTGTCTGTCTGTCCGTCCGTCCGTCCGTCTGTCCGCATATAACAACGCAAAAACTACCCAACCGAATCGTTTGAAACTTAAAATACATAATTATAACATAATTTTGTCGAGTCATTTCAAATTTTATGAAAATCGGATGGATAGATCGATTACAGGGACATTCAAAAGGATTCCGTTACATTACGGTCAATAGGGAAAAAAGTTTTAAATGCATTTTAATCGTTTGAAATTTAAAACATATCATTATTGCGTAATTTTGTCGAGTCATTTCAAATGTTATGAAAATCGGATGCATAGATCAATTACAGCGACAATCAAAAGGATTCCGTTACATTACGGTCAATGGGGAAAAAGTTTCAAATGCATTTTAATGATGTTACACTCATTCGAACATAACAGAATTGGCATGAATCTATGATATATATACTAAAATATGCATTCTGTACAATCTGTGATGCAAAGAATTTTTATTATTAAATTACAGGGCCACACAAAAGTATGCCACTATATAATGCTATACGGGGAAACATAGTTTGGTACGTGTTTTAATTATATTCAACTATTTCACATTTTATGAATAAGATATACGTTGCTGAGGTGTAATAAAAATTACTTCCTGCATATTTACAGAAACGTAAAGATTTCGACTACTATACTGTATCCGGAGTACGCTCTACTATATCAGCAAGATCTGAATATTTTTAAAACTTCATTATCGTACGAACACACCTCATTTGCTACGTTCACGTGCAATTTCCAACTTGTTAAAAATATGTTGCCATATTGAGCTTGAATTAAATCGTTAAATGTACTAAATAAAAGGCAGATGTATTTCAGTATGCATTTTCAAAAGTATTTTTTTTCTATTGCACCGTGTCATATATTCTACTAGCGGTGACTTTTGAAATTAATTATTTTCGAGGAATCCTACTTTCTTCGTTTTGTCTAATTCTTCCTCAAAATTTGGCAGCATTATCTGAATTAGATCGCGCTACAGAACTTTCTGAGTACTGTCAGATTAATTATAGTCACTTTGTACTTTACTGAAATATTTACAATAATGGAACGCAAGTTTAGGCACGCTATGTCCATTTTCAAACGTACTCTACGTTCTCCACTATATTCTAAAGTATAAAGTACTATGCCATGGAATAGTACCATGGAGTAGAATATGCATATTCCGAAGCGCAAAATTTGATCACGACTGGTAAATAAAGTTCAATTTTACATAGAACACAAGTACATATATACAGACAAAGAAACGTACTTTTAAGGACCTAATTATCAAAATCATCACATACTCACCCTTCCATAGCAAAGTCTTATTTCCCCTCCGAATGAATTCTTCTTAAATACGCCTCTGCTAACTTAGATGAAAAGTTATCATCCGAAATAATTAATCTAAACAGCAAAGCACAGTTAGTAGAAACCATGTACAGAAATAAAACCAGTTTTATAGATTTTAAGAAATCTTACATAGTCATTTTTGCACAGTTGCATTTGATGGTTTTTCCATGAAAAAATATCATGGATCGTTCTATCATTGTGGGTAATCCTGCTATTGTCTTTTAAATTACACACGTTTGAATCTTTTTAAAATAACTAAGAATTGGATTTCAGAAATTTGCATTGATTATAAAAGGAATGTATTTCATGGAATTTATTATTATCGTGGTTCGAGCAATATTTAAATGTTTAAAACTTATATTTTCTAACGGAAAAGTATCATTTTTTAACTTTAAATTAGACTTACAAGAATTTAAAAAAGCAGTCGGTACATGGCCGTTGTTGCCTGTCGAATTACGAAGTCGAAGACCTCGGGAGGGAATTCCAAGTGAGGGAACCAGTTGGTTTCTTCGGAGCGGGATGGCAAGTGCTATCGTAACTGGTCATTCATCCCTAGCTTGGGAACGGTGACCAACGTCTTGACGTGCGTTGGTCATTGACCGTAGACATTGGACGGCGGGGGGGGGGGGGGGACGGATAGGTGCTCCCGAGTAGTAGCCACCTAGTGGTTTGCGAACTGGGACTGTAATGAGCTTTTTAGTTCATACTTTAAAAAGTGAACTGAAGATCTACACTTGTTTCAGTCTTAAATGAGCCGTGATAACAAGAGTACTTTGCGTCAAAGCAACATCTCAAGTAGAAGAGACTCAAGAAAAAGGTCTAACTATGTGTGTGGCATTTATTCATGAAAAGAAAGTATTACACTCTCACGGGGTTACCCCCAGTAAAAACAATACTGGAAGTTTACATCTTTACAACAGGGCGGTCAGAGATAGAATGAATTGTTACCATCAGATATGATAGCCAAAAATGCGTCGGGCTAAATCTGGTTGCCCTTAAGTTATTGTAATCCCAAAAATAAGCATATAAAGCAAGTTTAAATTAAAAACGTACCAATCGGACAGTTAATTTGGCGTTTAATAAGGTGGTCTGGTGTAATAACGCCAGGCAGGTTAATAACGCCAAGTGCTAATATTATGCATAATTATGAAATAATCTGGTAAATGACACCAATGTGCTCTGCGCAGAATGGTTTTGAGTCATATAAATCGCAAATAACAGCTCCAAGTTAATTTGTTTCATTTTCAGGTCTTATTGTTTTTACAAGCAACTAAAATTAACGCTTGATCTAAAATTTGCGAGATACGTTTTGTGATGTGAAGACTATTTTTTTATTCGGAAATACTTTGTTAATTACATAAATTTGTAGTACATTTTATGGACTTTCAAAATGTTGTTGAAGATTTTGGATATCTTCTCGAGATAATTTGTAATTTAAAATGTATAGCGCAATAAATATAACGGGACGGCAATCCTTGGCATTAACACCCCGGTTGATTCCCTACAGTTGCCGAGCTACATCCTAAATACTGATTCAAATAAACACAGTTAAAACTGTGCCCTGTTTCTAAGAATTCTATTTGGGCGGTCCTTTTTTAAGCAAAAAGAAGCTCACGGTCTGATATTCTTTTGCCTCATCCTCCCTTCCACACCACACCTTTATTTTTCTTACGCTTTCACAAAAAATTGAACATTTTCAATAGCTTAGAATGCAATTTGTCAATTTCTAAGTTTGTATTTTTAGAATTGGGCAATCTACATGCAATTATTCCATCTTATTTCACAGTTCTGTTTGCATGGCGTTATTACCCATATAGGTGGGTAATAACGCCAAATATCATTGGTCAAGAAATAGCTCCATTACATTTTATGACTACATATCTGTTTAATTATTTTTTTATATAGATAGTCAATGAGTTGCTGCATCAAATCATATATTTGTTTGAAAAATACAATCTAAAACTGAGCCGTGAAAATTGATAGAACCTTAACGTGGCGTTATTACCCCTGGGTACTTTATATCAACGTACAAATATGCCTGCCAACACTGATTGCTGGAAAAACTATCTCTAAAGGAATAACACAGATGTCAGATGCCGATTTTTAATATAAACAGAGCGGCTTATATTTTAAGCCGAAAAGAGACTTGTAATGTCTATTAATCTGTGAATGAATACCAAATGTGCAGTTACAGCTGCAGCAGACATATTATTTAACAATATGTTTTAATATATTCTTTGATCGAAAGCAAGTATACTCGCACAGATAATGATTTAAGATGAGAAAAGATTTGTTTTTCATTTATTTTATTAACCCTTAAATGCATAGGATAGAACTCGTTCCAAAAAATGCGCAATTCAAAGAATCAGAATTCATACCAGAAAAATCTTAATAGTAAATTTTTCTTTATTTAATTACAAATTGCCTGTCATTCAGTAAAGTGAAAATTGCTCTTTTAAATTTCTGGTGAGAATACGGAATATGTGAATAAAACCCCCAATAAATCGGGAACACTTATGATATCGAAAATGATACAATATGCATTTAAGGGTTAACGGCGTCGCCTAAGCATGAGAAAACCTATTTAACCGGAATTTAACACGCAAGAGAACAGAGATAAATATACTCTTTTTAGAAAGTAAAGGGGAGGTTTAATTAATTTGCAATTGCGAAAGATAATCTAAATTTTAAACATGTGAATTTAATTTAAAAAAAGGAGTTCATAATAATATGGGTTGTCATGTTACTTTCGATATCACAGGGACCCTAGTCGAAGTACTCGTCGCGAGAGTCAGAAGGGCCTGTCAGGGCCTAGGTACGGGGGTCGAGTACTCTGCCTTACAAGAATTATAAAAAAAACAGTCGGTAAATTTTCTAAAGCCAGATACTAACAATAACCAAAAATATTTAATCATTAGTCATAAAATCATTTTTAACAAACAACACTTGACTACCATAATTTTACCAAGATTTCGGTATGCTTAATTCTGATGAAAATATGTGATTTTCCAACATATAATTTAAAAATAGATACAGTTTAAACAATAATAAATACATAGTATGAAGATACATGCATGTTAACACATATCTATTAATTTATTTATTTTTAAAACTGACAAAGTATCTGGGAATTTACAATGAGAAATTACTTGGCGCATTACAATATAAATAAACATAAAATCAGCGTATAAAACACCTAAACACTCTATATCTTATTGCGATCTAATTTTGGTAGCCGTAGCGTACCACCATCAATACAAATTATGACTGCAAAGAAAATAGAATCAGAAAAAAAAGAAATATATGTTGGAGAAGCCGATTCACTAACAAAGTTCATTATCCAATAAAATTATAGGAAATCCTAGGAAACAGCCAATGTAAGAAAGCGCCCAAATCTGCCATTGCTAAATATTGCTGGGAAGTGAATCATATTTTTGACTTTAGCTCCGCAAAAATTACTTCAAAACCCACTTCCATTCAGATACTTGATTATTTTTAAGCATTCTGTATTTATAAAAATCTCAAAAATATTGTTAATTGTGTTTTCGCCAATCCTCCGTTGTCGAATTATTGGAAAAGGTTAATAAAAATCTCTTGTTCATAAATTTCACTTACGTGTTTTCAGTTTACATTTATTATATCTTATTGGCTGTTCTCTAAACTTTTCTGAGATTTTATCGAACAAAAAGTTTGATAATCGAATCCGCTTGCATTGCTTGTTTCCTGAGATTTTCTGTCCCGATTCTATAGGCTGAACAAACTTTATATTTGAATCCGCTTCTCTTACACGGCTGTTTCTAGAAATTTTATTGACTGATGAACTTTATTAGCGAATCTGCTTCTCCAGCATATACACTATATTGCCATTGATTATGGGACACTTGCGATTTTAGACATTTTACTAAATATCTAGAAAAATACACGAGGAATCATCTCGAAACTCTTAGTGTATAAATATAATAGTATACGTCATACATCTCCGTGAAGATTTTTTACCGAAACGTTATAGGGGACCGTCAACAAATTAAAAAAGAATGAATATCTTTTGAATAATCCTGTCAAAACTAATGTAGCAAAAGCGCTCAAACTCTAGATTATCATTGAATGCCTTATTGTAATACACTGTGTTTATTTTTATGCAAATAGCATGCACACTCGCAGAGTAATTAAGGTTTTTATAAAAATGGTCCCAAATTTTTCCAAGTTTTTCCATTATAATTTTCAGAGTTCTTAATATAAAATAATATTTTTTTTTCAGAAAATATGACAAACAACATTGCACACAGTACCCTGTAATCAGAATTAAAAAATAATAAAAATTGTATGAAAAATGAGTAGGTTTACTATATAATTTTTTACTGCGCGTGCGTCAAAGATATCTAAATTTCATTTGCATATTATGTTAGCTAAATGTATAGAGCAACTTTTGTAAAAGTCTCAAAATCATAGCTTGAAAATTCTGAAAGTAATCGTCTATAGAAAAAGGACAAAATCCGTTGTTTCCAAAATGAAGCAAAAAAAATGGGGGACTTTATCCAAATGCAGTAGTACATTCCATATTGTGTATTCTATACTGACACTAATCAATGAATATATGGATACAACCCCTCTTGTTTTTGCTTCATTTTGAGAATAACGGATTTTCGACTTATTCAATTGACGATTATTGTCAGAATTTTCAAGTTATGATTTTGTGACTTTCACAAAAGTTGCTCTATATATTTAGCTAACATAATATGCAAATGAAATTTTGATATCGTTGACGCATGCGCAGTAAAAAATTATTTAGTAAACCAACTCATTTTTTATACAATTTTCATTATTTTTTAATTCTGATTACAGGGTACTGTGTGCAATGTTGTTTGTCATATTTTCTGAAAAAAATAATATTTTATATTAAGAACTCTGAAAATTATAAGGAAAAAACTTGGAAAAATTTGGGATCATTTTTATAAAAACCTTAATTACTCTGCGAGTATGCATGCTATTTGCATAAAAATGAACAAGGCTTATTACAATAAGGCATTCAATTACAATCTAGAGTTTGAGCTCTTTTGCTACATTAGTTTTGACAGGGTTATTCAAAAGATATTCATTCTTTTTTAATTTGTTGACGGCCCCCTTTGGAGTTTCGGGAAAAAATCTTCACGGAGATGTATGACTTATACTATTATATTTATACACTAAGAGTTTCGAGATGATTCCTCATGTATTTTTCTAGATATTTAGTAAAATGTCTAAAATCGCAAGTGTCCCATAATCAATGGCAATATAGTGTATTTCGACAATTTTCTTTTCTGAGTAATCATAATTTGCACTGATGACGGTACACAATGGCTACCGAAATTAGTTTGCAATTAGAAGTAAAGTGCTTAGGTGTTTTAAACGTTTATTCTTATTTATTTATATCTGTAAAGAACTTTGTTTTATTTTTCAAATCTGAGCAACTGGCTCCAAGAATGACATGCCACACCATCTAGAAAATGAAAAGAAATTCCTGTTTTTGGAATATTTTTTTCTTACAAGTAAAAACTATCAAATAATTTTAATATACTGATGAACGGATTAAAAAATATCTTTGAATGTTCTACTGATATTTCCAATCGAAATGAATGAAGCCTGATTTTTTATATTAAATATTGTATTTTTGACAGACAAAATTTCGAGTCAATTTAGGCCCCTTTTACAGAAATCCATTTATTCAAGGCTCCTTCATAGAATTCCATTTCATAAAAACATGACTTCATTAATTAAATTAATTTTGTTAGATTTTAAATGTATGGAGTTCGTTAGCAAATTTAAGTACACAAGAAAGGAATGTTCAATCAGTTAAACTTGGCGAAGTTATTATTAATAAATGATTTGTTTGAATTAGGAGAAACTTGATTTTTACAAAACATTATGTTTTAAGAAAAGAACTTAGACTTTTGCAAAAAGGGCCCTTTGAAAAAAAAAATTCTTCAACTTTGCATTATTGATTGTATTTGCTGACATATGACATGTATATGAAATATCACAGTAGAAAATACCTTTAAATGAATCTAAAGTGGCGAAATATTTTCATATTTACTGTAAGGGATTCGACTAGCCTTCAGTTCCTTAAGTAATCTCATGGACATATTTATTTAATAGTTTACTAAAGTACCATCACGTCTCACATACATGCATTTGAAAGGGATTGAATCGCGCATAACTGTGAGAGTATGTTGAACGTAGTAATTCTTTATACACATATGGGAAAGAAAAACATTTTGAAATGTTATTTGCAATAACAATTTATAAAACAAAAGGAGTGTTATATCAATGTAGTGTATTTAAAAAATAGCCTTGCATTTCACTATAAAATTTAGTTAAAAGAAAACACAATAAGCGTAAAACTTCTTTTTTAGCAAAAGAAATGTTTACATAAAAAAATGCCAAGTAGCCCTCTTTCAAGAAGCCATTAATGCTAGTTTGTTTTTACTTAGGTATCATTAGTAAAATGACCTCTTTTAATGTATTAAAGTGCATCATTGTATTTGATGCTACATCAGCATTTAGAAGATAACATTTCAAAGTGTCCAGGTCTTCCAAAGCAGTAGCATGAGATGGGGTAATTACATTATCAGTTTCATCATTGTGATCATTTTCCCTTCTTTTTCAGATGTCAAGTCATCAAAAACTGTTTTAGTATATCTTATTGTCGCTGATGTAAAATTTTCATCAATAATGACTACAAAAAGAATCTTGTCTTATGCTGCTCCATTCTTCTTCGTCTATCTTAAACTCATTGCTGTTGTTTTCATTTTACTGTAATAGAGTAACTTCAGCATCATTTAAACGAACTATTTTCGCTTCGCTATACATTAAATGGGTTATCCTACCTCGTTTTTCCCTAAATCTTTTTTCCAAATTTCAACAATGGAGTAAATTAATAATGACACATAATAATAATAAAAAATGCATTTTTATTGTAACAATGAAGTTTGTGATTACGCAACAATGAAATTATTTTCTGGAGATAACACATATGTCAATAAAGATTCCAATTGTTTAAATTTGCAAAAATGAATTTGAAAGCATTGTTGTAAGCATTGTTTGAAAGCATTGTTTGAAAGCATTGTAATAAATTCTTCGGATTTATTAAAATTCTCTTTATCGATTCGTTGCGAATTTGAGATTTGCTGCTTAAAAGTTTTGTTTTTTGTGAATTTAATTAAAAGTTTTCCAGCTTTTAATACATTTTAAAGTATTTCAGGTTTCTGTTTTTAAAAATAACCTGTATTTCGATATTTTAACACCTTTTCGAAATAATGTTAACACTCGCAGTTTTAATGCATGAAGTTATATCAAAACTACTTTCCGAAGACCTGGAGAAAGGAGTGAGTAGTTTTTAAAATCTCAATTTATTCTAATATTTCAACATTCTTCACTGCACTGACACCGGAACACACCCTGGAATAATAAAATTCGTTACAATAACATAATAAATGAAATTAAACGTTCATTTATGTATCATATACTTGCACATAGATATACACACATACAGATATACACACTGACACATAGATACAGTGGATTTGTTAAACTTACTTAGTATGTCACCGTATAGGTCTTAACAGAGTACAAAATGTTAATACAAATATTCGTACATTTATTGTTTTTATTATCGATGTCAACGTTAGAAGATTGTTTACTTTAATCTGAAAATAAATATATTTTTGTTTTTAAGCTGTTTCTGTGCATTGTTTTTAGCACATGTATTTAATACAAAAATCTTAATAATAGGTGTTTGTCTTTTGCTCCATGTTTTAACATTTGTCCAAAACAGGTTATCAGAAATACTGATCCTAACTTACAAAACTCGTGCAGTATAGTACTTTATTCTTTTTCCTCAACCGTATTAAATGATTCTAAAGTTCTTTCATTATACTGTATTCAGAAGTGCAAATATATGATATATATAAATGAACATTTAATTTAATTTATTATTTTATTGTAGCTAATTTTATTATTCCATTAGTGATTCCACTAACATAGTAATGGAATAGTTTAACTCAAAATAAGTTTTAATTTTATAATCGATTTACAATAAAATTATAGAAACCATGTAATATGTTTTTCTTTATAAAATAGTCCTTTATTGAGTGGTGTAAAGCATGAATCTTTATAACACTTTGATAACATCGATTTATACATTAAATTCCTTTTTGAATCTGTATTCATAGATTTCTTATTTAATCATTAATGGCTTTAAATAAAAATTGAAACTAGCTGACAACACCAGGTTATGGCTGGGGAAAAAAATATTTGGTACGGAAGTCCTGTACGCATCGGGGTACAAATTTGACGCCAAAATGACGTTATTTTGTCTGACATGTTAACTCGGCTACTGCTGTTTATTTATTAATAAACTGTCCATTTACATGCTTTGATTACTTAATTTTTCTTTTCCAATTATATAAATTGTTTTGCTCTATAATTAATATATATTTCTTAGTTATTGTAAATTTATTTTAAAAATAATGGAAAATAATTTAAATATAAAAACAAGGCTTGTACGCATGAATGGAGTTAGGAAATTTTAGACGTCTTTAGTACCAGAAATTTCGTAAATTAATACTCACTATATCTGACGACAGAATTTTTTTTTTTTCATTAAGTAAAGAAACTGTCGCTTTACAAAAATTCTGATAAAAGATGCTTGAATATCTTTCAAACGTACGAACCATGATATGCATAACTAACATTACAAAGCGATGTTCGCGGCAACTTGGCGTAAAAAAAAAATTGCGCCAAACCCAGTGCATGTATGACATTTGTGCCAATTATTATTTATTTATCAATATATATATATATATTTTTTACTTTCAGTGCTTCTAATGCTTCTAATATCTGTAATTAGTTTAACATTTTAAGCGCCAAGAGCAGTCAGTTGGGCTACTGCGTAATTTTATAATTCGTCTTGAATCAGAAATGTCTTAAAAAAAAGAGCTAAATAAATAAATAAATATCCCACAGCAATCGAATAATATAAGACTTCTCAAAGAATTACCTAGCTGTAGCGCAACTGGACATTAAGTTTATAGATGATCATCTAAGACATTAGGAAACCATCTTGAACAATAAAATTTAAATATAGTTTTTTATTTAAATATAGACTACTAAAATTAAATGTTGAATTATTCAAACTAAGTAAACAAAATGCTTTTGAGATGGAAGTCTAAAAATATGAAAAATAGAAATGTGAACTAAAAAGTAAAAAATAAAAATAAACATGAATAACTAATGAAAATATTCTATTAGCTCTAAGCAAGACAAACAAATTTACTGAGTTAAAAGACATACAAGACTATCACTTAAAAGAAAACAAAATTTACAGTGATTATGCTTTTAGTTTTTATCACTCACAATAATAAGTTAAATAAATAAGTTAAAAAGCTTTAAATGAAAATTCGGTGACTTTTGTAACACTTTTCTACAAAAATCAAAAGTGTTTATAAGTTCTGCTGGTATTTTCACTCCCTCACTCCCTTAATTGTACTCGAATTTTCATTCAATTAATGCCATGTTCTTAATATTTACCATGGCGTGTTTGATACTGAATATCAAATATGTAGCATCAATATTTAATTTACAGGGACATTCAAAAGTGTATAGATATTATAGTCAGTGGGGGGGGATAAATTGCAGTGTATTCTAATGACAGATAGCTATTACAAATTCATATAAATCACTGAATTTCACTACAAGATGATTACTTTAGAATAAGTCGTTCATAACACTTATCGTTCATTTATAGCGACAATAAAAGAAAGAATTGTCTTTGAGCAATAACTGCTGAAAATGCGTTTTCAGTAGTGGTATACGCTTTCATATTTAAATAACTTTCTGCATGTTACTCATAATATGTTAATTCAGTACTAGGTATGCAGTTCTGCAGAAAAGAATCTACATACCATTCCTTCTCCTAATTAATGAAAGAAGCTGAAATGGATTTTTTGACTGTTGTGTGTATTTCCTAAAAGAACGAAAATTTTGCAAGTAGTTTAAACAATACAAATAAATATGTACAGAGCTTTGCAAAGAATTAGGTTAATTTTCTGACTCTAGCCCCATGCCGCCGAGCCAAAGAGCAAATTTGTAATGTTGTTTTCCCCTTAAATGTTTTGAAATGCTAAAAAATATGTTTTTTCCAAAAATATATAAAATTTCTTATTACATATAGGTGTATAAGCCTTCAGAATAACTAATTTAGTAATTTATTAAAACTGGAGTACACTTGCAGAATTATGATAGTTTAATTAACGCTTCAATTGCCGTGAAACTTACAACTTAGTGAACGGATATATCAGTTCGCGGCGGTGAGAAGACTAGATAAGAAATGCTAAAATTGCGTTTTCAAATGTGATGTACATTTCCAAATGCTTCATTTAGACATTCTTCATATTCTATTTCAACAAGTTAAACGGTGTAGTTTTGTTACCGTATTCTGAATGCGTTGGAAAATGTTTAATAATTAATGGTTGACGGATAATTAAAAAAAAAGTAAATAAAAACTTCAGTGAACTTTTTGGCGCGTTCAATGTAAACAACAGTAATTTTAAAAGCCGAGAGGCGGCTGCATAGACGATCACCTCATCCAGTTCACGGATGAAATTCTAGGATTAGTTAAATCTGTAGTCACATATTAATAAGCAATCGGTCTGCCAAATTTTAGTAGAAAACACTTGAAAAACCGGTTTTAGTGATTGGTTAATAGATTTACTATAATGCTTTCTTGCTCCCACTCCTCCATGTTTTACTATATTTGGACTCAAGAATTCACAATGATAATCCTACGAGTTAACCGCTAAAATCGGGGTTTCAAGTGTTTTCCACTAAGATATGAATTCACTGATCGATTCTGTTTTAATATGCGAAACAAAATTTAACTATTTGTTGAATTCAGTCGGTGAAATCGATAAGGGGATTATCTATACTGTCGCTTCCCTATAATAGTTTATGGCGGCATTTTTTTTTCTCCCTATTTACCACATGTTTCGTAAAATATTCAAAATTAAACTTTTGAAAAAAAGTTAAGATTTCTTTTTTAATAAAACTGAAAACAATAACAATAGTAAGCACACTTTACTCATATTTTGGTTGCATTACTAGTTTTAGGCTTGGGACAGATACTGATAATACAAAATATTACGATCTCTAAATTCGATCTACTGACACTTGACAAAACTCTTTCATTTAAATTTATTCGACTTGCATTTTGGAAACTAAAATAGAATTGGCATATTTATATTATAAAGGCCAAACGTATCTGTGCGTAACACATACGTCATTTTGCGAATGGCAACTTGAAATTTAAAATGAAATTTCGGTTTTACAATTTTTGCTACTGGAAATTTTTAAACAACTAAACATCCCATATTTTAAATTTTTACACCATCGTATAGGAAACAAAATGTGCTTTTAAATGCAATTTGTTTGAAAATTGCATCTTAATTTATTTTTGAGATATTAATTTTTTGTCGTTTTTAATACCGTTTTTCTAATCGTGGCAACAGAACAGCCATTTCTATTAAAAGCAAAGGGGGAAAAGCCGAAAAAAACAGATTGCTGTATCTTTAGGTTGCCATTTTCTCATTAAATTTTGCCTCTTCACATGTCAACAAGAGCCTTAATTAATAACTTCGTCCTAATAACGGATCTTTATTATATTTTACTGCTTACATTACGATTAAAGTTTAATTTTAATAATTGGACAACTGAGTCTCATAAAAATATTATTTTGTTAACTTTAGTTTAAAATAAAATATGTATTAGAGATAGAAAAACCAATATTAGATACATTTTTTTATTGTAAATAATTTCGTAGGTTTATTATAAGTCAATGAAATAGTTCCTTCATAAACATTTCTTTTCGTCGAAATTCATCGGGTTCTACCTTGTCTAAAATAACGATAAAACACGTATTGGTATTGTGTCTATATTTAGTTACGAGTAATAATTCTTGCACATTCTTTTAAAAATTTGAAAATGCAGATGATGCCAACAGGCGCATTGCAAGAAAATTAGTACCTAAGAAAGAAATTAAAAAAGATAAAAGATAAAATAATATAGAAATTTCATTATGAAAAATCGTTTCATAACATCTTATGTTTAAAATGCAAATCTTTTTTTTACTTTGACATCGTTTCTGTGCGTTTTTCTTTTTCGATTCAAAACAACGTTTTTTTATCAGTGCTAAGACTAACGGTGATAAAATATTCAATTTTATAAAAAATATTTTCAAATTAATTTTTTTAATGAAATTATTTATTTATGGTTTCAATTTCGATCTTCCATTTAGATTAAAACTAGTAAGAAAATCATGTGTTAAGCATAGGTTATGAAGCACTTTCCAACATTTCATGAAATCTTGAATAAAACTTTGTTATTTAAAGAAATAAGGGTTTATAGTCAAATATGTATTCCAATACTTTTGAACAGCCGTGTATTTGATCTGCCAGTTGATATACATACTATATAATGGGAAAGTTTAGTTTAGCAAAAAAGTGCCTAGTAGCTTGAAATTTATTTTTCAGCAATTTATACTGAGATGGAAACATACTTGAATACTTTTCTTCAACCCTGTAATTAACCTTGTATCTTTATTAAACGTCAGTATTCAGTTAAAATCTATTTTAAACTAAAACACTCTTAAAACAACTGGAATCATATTTGCAGAAATTATTATTCATAGGTGTCCATGCACACAATTCTTTGCGTGGCCCTGTATATAATTTTTATCTATATTCTGCAAACATTTCTTAGTAAATTTTATGCAGTTCAGCGTAAAAATGCATAATTTATTTAAGTAATGTATAATCTTTAAATAATTTATGTTCATATTCACTAACGTTGGCGAACTCTTTTCGGCAGCCCTGTATATCAGCTATAGCATTTATACACACCATGTAATGGGCATAGATTTAGTGAAACTTAAATGCACATGTCATAATTAAAATGTATTTCATCCATCCATCAGCCGTCATCGGATACATATACAGTACTTCGGAAAGAATATGCTATTTGAAATCTTTTGTGTGTCCCTGTAAAGACTATGTACTTTATATTAGGGAAGGCAGTATCGTATAATTTATAATAAGCCTCATTAACATGCATCAATTTTATTATACATAAAACAGTTTAATATACTTAAAATATGTCACACAGAATTCCCCCTTTTACGATTATCTAATGGAATTCTTTTGTGTGGTCCTGTAAATGAATAATAGCTACATTTTCACCTTATATTTAATAGAATGCATATTTTAATGCAGCTCGTAAAAGCATGTGAATTTTAATATGTTTGACAGGGCATGACATCTTTAAAATTCCTTTGAAACGATTTTTCCTCATAGGCCGCAATGTAATGGGAAACTTTTGATTCTCCCTGTAGATAAAGTAATCATGGTAGAAACTTCATTTTCAATTGGGTTTCGTGCTAGGGTAAACGTCAATAACGTCCTAAAATTTCATGGCAATCCGAGTATATTTACGCGAGTCAAAGCGCGGACAGACGGACAGACAAACCGAATGCATAAGCGCTTTTCTACTTTGTTGGAAAGTGCTAATAATAAAAAAAAGAAAATTATTGTAAAACTAGAAATGTCTTATGAAACTTGCCACTATCAAAATGACGACAGCGTTACTTACAGACACATTTTAACTTTATAACGTAGATATAAATTTTGCAGATTGGCATATTAAATAAAAATAGTTATTATATAATTTCTCTAATTCATATTTATAAAATTACAGCGAATGCTTGTTCATGAATTTTCATTTAAATTTGCAGATAATTAAACATGTTTAAGTACATTTTAAAATGTTTTGTTTTATCTAAAAATACAAAAATTAAAGACTGTTGTTTTAAATGAAAGTAGTTACTAATGTAATTTAACTAGTTTAAACTGACAAAATTGATATAAATTTTTTAATTCGCATATTTACAATTAAATTTTATAGAAACATGCTTATTAAGTGACTAAGTTTTTCTTAAGATTTTCGCTATGCGTTTAAGTTTTGAACTTAAAAAAAAAACTAGGGAAAGGGGGAATGCATAGAGGTTTGTGTTTAACCCTTTCATGGACAAATTACTTCAGTTGGTAAAGTATTCATATGATTGACGATAGGTTTTACAAACAGATTGTTTTATAATATATAAAAGAGCTTTCTTCAAATGTAATCAGGCCCGGACTGGCTTCTTTGGGGGCCCTCGGCTAGAGACTGAAAAGGGGCCTAACGGGAAATTTAGCGAAAACAGAATATTATATTTTATTTTTTAATTTAGGCTTGGATGGCAAAAAACCACATTTAGGCTATTTTGTCACTTGGAAAATAGTTGAGTAAATTGTAAGCTTTTTAATGTTGTTAACTTACTTTCACAATACATATTTGTATTATTTTTGTACACCATACCTAAACAAATTCCATGCTAGAAAAAAAATAGGAATTATTCATTTTAAGTGGTTATTACTTAAAAATGAGCGTGAGGTATATTTATAGTTTTCAGCAATCAAATGACTGTGTCGAAGTCATAATAATCTAAATCCTACTGTGATACCTAAGGAAATATTAAAAGTTACTTTTTTTTACAGTAATAAAGAAAGTGGTTACGTGTGATAGCAGATCACTCAGAGTTTAATATATCTTTCAAACAACTTATCCTTTAATTAATAAATCCAAATTGTTGGTTTATAATTATTAAATTCTTACATGCGTGGTAGCATCAATAAATTTAAAGCAAAAGGAAGTTATAGTTAAGTTACCGAAAAAAAAATGTTTAAATGAAATTTAAAATGCTGAATAATTAATAAACCACTCGTTTTTAAAATAGAAAAAAAATTGTAATTAAATATATATATATATATATATATGAATATTAGTGATAAAAAATAATATAAACCCTTAAATCGGCAAAAAGTACGAATTTTTTTTTTAATTTCTATCTTACTAGGGAACTGCAAGAAGTGTAAGTCACCGATTTTGATTAAAGTGGTATCGTTGGAAAGATCGCATTGTGAGGAGTAAAAAAACTCAGTAGAACTACCCGTCAGAAATGAGCCGTTTTCAAAATATCCGACAATTTATGTCACGTAGCCAGTAAACACTTACTGGGAAATCGCAAAAAATTTTAACGAAAGTGGTATCGCTGAAAATATATTATCGGGAGGATTAAAAAACTCAATGGAATCACCTGTCGGAAATGAAAGGTTTTCAAGATATCCGACAATTTGATCACGTAGCTAATGCACACTTAAAAGTGTGCATTAGCATTAATGCAGTTTCCCAGTATACTGGGAAACTCCATTAAGTTACATAAATTGTCGGATATCTCGAAAACGACTCATTTCCGAAGGGTGGCTCCATTGAGTTTTTTTTACTTCTCAAAATGATATCTTTTCAACGACATCATTTTAGTCAAAATCGAGACAACAATTTTTTGCGGTCCTCTGTTAGGTGTGCACTAGCCCAGTATGTACTAGCTACGTGGCTTAAATTATCGGATACCTCGAAAACGGTTCATTTCCGACGGTAGTTAATTTTTTACTCTTCACGATAAGATCTTTCCAACAATACCACTTTCGTCAAAACCTAACTTTTTTGCGATTCCCCAGTAAGTATGCACTAGCTACGTTACATAAATCGTCAGATATCTTGAAAACGACTCGTTTTCGACGGGTAGTTCTATTGAGTTTTTTACTCCTCATAATAAGATCGTTCCAACGATACCACTTTCGTTAAAATAGGTGATATACACTTCTTGCAGTTCCCTAGTTAGTATGAAACCTTCACATTCCAGCATCACGGTTCGAACTGAGAATCTTCTGCTTACTAGCGAGCCTGTTTCCCCAAAAATCTTTCACATACCTTTCCTTGAAAGACGTAGCTGACGTTTTGTTTATTTGTTTGTGTTTTATGCTGATCAGTTATCTACAGGTGGAATATAGACCCTAAGGGGAGGGGTGCTCTCCGTGGGGCTCTTTCTAAGGGAACCTAACTTGTATTTACGCAAGGAAATGCATGGTTCGAAGAAAACCACGGAAAACTCCGAACGGTTAGGCCGACGGTTGTGATTGGATTCGAACCCAGCACCTACCGTCTACCAGTTTGGAGGTCAAAACCTTTCTGCCACTGGTGGGGCCATAGCTAACGCAAATTGCCAACTCGTAACAGCTATATCTGCAGTACTACCTACTACCTACCATCATTCTGAATATTATGCTATCATATGGGTTTTTAAAAATAATACTACAGAACATTGAACCTATTATTTGTTGTAAAAGTTTGCATGGGCCCGGGTTTAGCCCGAGACCCGTATCCAGCCCGGTCAGGTAAAGAAATTTAGTGGGAGTGCTGGGCCGATAAAAAAATTAGGGAACCTGCAGTGAATGACTTTTGCGAGAATGAGTATAAATGTGCGCCACGAGCCGATGCTAGTTTGACACCATCCAAACAAAAAATGCGGGCATCGGGCTGTTAATGGAATCTTTGGAAGTATAACTTAGGGTGGTTTTCAATCCACTTCTCAATAACGCGAAACTTTCTGACTAATTTTTAACTGTAAATGCATAAAATTGACATGCGTGAAATTGTCAAATGGTAAGAGATTTTCGTCACGTGACTGTAGGATTTCCCCTTTTCATTGATATCGCTTCCGAAAATTCAATTTAAAATGCTAACTTTGACAATATTTCTAAAAGATATAATGTCTTTATCAAAAAATGGAAGACACCATTCGATTACATAGCTTCTGAAATAAGAAAAAACAGCAAAACTTATGCATTTCCGAAGAAAATGAATTTAGAAATGTGTCAGGAACTAACTCCTTTGGATTTGAAAGAAGCTCTAATAAATGACAGAGAAATATTTTCACAAATATATTTTTTACAATACATCGTCAAAAGAAAATCATGTTTTTACCGTCTTTTTTCTTCTTTAAATCTAAACTACATTAATTTTATAATGAATCTTTATGTGAATGTTAAAAAAATCTAGGCTTATAAGTAATCATTAATGTTATTATCCTGTATTTTCTATGTTGAGAAAATATCGTGATTTAAAAGTATAGTTTTAAAATATAAAATATTTCATAAATGTGTATGTAGTATTCTTTAAAAGGTTCTTAATTGTGTGTTAAGAAAAACTAATTTTTTTGTGCAAATTGAGTGGAATCGGGTCGTCTTTACTACTTAACCAAGTATTAAAAGTTTTAAACATTTTTCAATGTTTAAAAAATTTCGCATTTTTTTCATTCCTTTTCGTACTGTCGCTTTCGTACAACTGCTTCATGTTGACCACACTGTGAAATTGCACTAGTTACAACCATATTATATGAGATTGGCAAGTGAGCGTCGCGATGTACTCTGAATCCGATTCTATGTGTACTGCAGAAAGGGCGATGTATCTGTATCTGTCAGCAGCCTTTTTCCGTCTGTCTTACGACATGACACGACGAAACTATATAAGTTACCATGAAAAAACTATATCAATTGTTTAAAATTTATTGTAAACGCATATTGTTATTGGAAAATACTCAATTTTTTTCTTACATAAGTAGTAATTATAAAATCGTATATTCCTTTTTTGAGTTGCACTTCCGGGGCCTTTTTGGGCCGGGGGCCCTCGGCGATCGCCGACCAGCCGACCTGGCCAGTCCGGGCCTGAATGTAATCTAATAAATGTAAAATAATATTAAAATTTTTTAGTGCCATTGTTGTAGCGGTTAATTTCAATTAAGTGGGGGATATATATCCCACCGGCCACGAAAGAGTTAATAAAAAATATACTTTTTATGCGAGCGAAATGCATTTGCCAGAATTTTTTCAGTGTTAAATACACTTTTAGAAGTAAATTCCACATTAATCTAGAAGAATGATGTTATTGAAATAGCTAAAATTCTGATTATAACAGCTACATTATGGAAAACGTGGGTGCAATATTTAATGTTTTTTTTCTTTCTTCCCCACAACTTATAAAAATTACCGCCCATGAGCAAAATTTGCGGAAAATGCGTTTTCAGTTATAGATGATTAACTAAATTTCAGTATATCATAATATCTGTGTAAATTTTGTAGATCATACATAAGGATCTGCCAAATAATTCGAATGAATTGCAAACATTGGATAAGAATTAATTTACTGCTCTTGTCTAGAATAACATTAATTTTCCAGGTAAAACATTTATGTTTTTACTATTTTTAGGTTTGTTTCATGGGTTAGCGAGATTTCTAAATAACCGATTATTTCAATTGCCGTCACCCCCCTTCCCTTCCAAATCACTTGACTGATTAAAAAAATATTAAAAAAACATGAAATTACCTTCCCAAACACTCAATAGTTTTTTATCATTTTAACCTTTATGCCTTGCATTAACGCCTCTTGAATGTAACGGTTATCTTCCTTATTGTTTTGTGTGCCACTTATCTAAACTTGCAACGCAGGTGGGAAATATTTCGAACGAAGTACGCGATTAGATAAAACGCTATCTTCATTTTAAATATTAAAGTCGAAAGTCATTGTTAGTATATCAGTTATTTATGAGAATTATTTTTCAGAACACGTAAGTACTTCATAGACGTTGAAGTGATATCGTAACCCGTTTCAATTTTGCGAAGCAATAAGTAACCATTTGGTGGCACATTAATTTGAATAAGTGCATCTTAGATTACATTATAATCCGTCTAACCATACACAATTGTCAACCAGTTTAACCTATTTCAAGTCAATTTCCAGGTATGACCTATTTTTATCTTCTTATTTCTCCTTCTAATGCAAGTATCTTCAGCGGTATCTTCTGTTTAAAGATACTGCTGAATAAATAGCGAAAGAATTTTTTTCTTTTTTGCAGCATTTTTAAAATTTAAGTACATGATTTTTTTCGTAATAGTGAATCTGAAAGACAACTGGTGCGTTTTATTACAACTGGTGAAATTACAACTGGTGCGTTTTTATTAGCCCATTTAGGCCTGATGTACTATTAATAGTGCATGTCTTTTAATTGAATATTATTTTGTTATAACGAATAAAACAAGTGCGTATTTATTAACCCTTTCGGATCAGCTGTACTATTAATAGTACATGTCTTTTATGAGCATTAGTTTGTTTTAACAAATACAACAAGTGCGTGTTTATTAACCCTTTCGTATATGGTGTACTATTAATAGTACATGTCATTTAAATGCATTATTTTGTTTTAACGAATACAACAACTGCGTATTTATTAACCCTTTCGAATCAGCTGTACTATTGATAGTACATGTCTTTTATGAGCATTATTTTGTTTTAAAAAATACAACAAGTGCGTATTTATTAACCCTTTCGTATCTAGTGTACTATTAACGGTACGTGTCCTTTTAATTGAGTATTATTTTGTTTTAACAAATACCTTTGTTACTGTTTACATGTAATAATGTTAGTAAGTGTCTGTGTATTTAACATATGATTTATTAATATTTAGGCATATAATGATAATAATTATTATTGTTGTTAATATTATTTGCTTAGTTCTCATTGCACTGTTTGCGATTTATTTCAAACATATACATATCACTGTTTAAATTTAAATTAAAGTCTACGTTTCTGAAAGAATTATGTGTAACAAAGCGCAAAAAGTATTAGATAGTTCAAAAATCAGTTAAAGCTTGTTGTAGTATAAAATATTATGTTTTCTAGAACATCTCCAAATACTATTCCTTGGCCTATTGTGTTATGAATATGAATTGGATAGTACGCAAATCAACAATATTCGTTGTTTCAGGTAATGAAATATTTGTTGAACTCTAATTAATCTATGCAGGTATGGTCATTTATATGATATTGTGTAACATTTTCTCCTTTATAACTGCTGCTATAGAGTGTCATTTACTTTTATTAACTCTTTCCAACAAAGTTGAAAAGTGTTTGTGATTTCTGTTTGTCTGTCTGTCCGCACTCTAACTCCCGTAAATATACTTCGATTGGCATGAAATTTTTGGATGTTATTGACATTTATCTTAACACGAACCCTTTTGCAAACAAAGTTTCTAGCATGATAAATTTATTTACAGGGACAGTCAAAAGATTCCTATTAAATTACGGCCTGTGATAAAAAATTCGTTTCAAAGGAATTTTAAAGTTGTTGCACCCTTTCAAACATACTAAAATTTATATGAATTTACGAATTGCAATAAAATATAAATTTTATAAATCATGCGATGAAAAAAATAGCCTAGTATTCATTTACAGGGCCACATAAAATAGTTATATTGCATAATGGTAAAGAGGGAAAATTTGTGTGACACGTTTTAATTATATTAATTTATTTTATGAATAATAAAATTGATATAAGTCGTTGAGACTTAATACAAGCGATAATATTTGGTCATGCATAATACAAAGGGCATAGCATTTACAGGGACACACAAAAGATTTCAAATAGTATATTCTTTCCGAAATACTGTATAAGTATCCGCTGCTTGCTAATGAATGGATGAAACACATTTTAATTATTATATGTTCTTTTAACTTTCACTAAACCTATGCATGTCATACAGTGTGTATAAATACTATAGTTGATATACAGGGCTACGCAAAAAAAAACTCGCAAAAGCTACTTTATAAGAGCGTAAAATATTTAAAGATGGTTCTTAAATAAGTTATGCATTTTTATGCTGAACTCCATTCAGTTTATACTGTATCCCGTTGTTTGTAGAATATAGATAAAATGATATACAGGATTACGCAAAAAATTGCATACATGGGCGACTATGAATGATAATTTCTGATAATGTGATTTTAATAGTTTCAAGAGTGTTTTAGTTTCAAATAAATTTTAGCTAAATACTGATGTATAAAAAAAGTACTATATGAACTAGACGGCTGAACATAAGAATTTAAGTATGTTTCCATCTATAAGTATAAATTGCTGTAAGAGAAATTTCAACCTGTTAGGCATGTTCTTGCTAATTTCGCATTATATAGTATGTATTTCACCAACATATCAAATACAGGATTGTTCAGAAGTATTCGAATTCATATTTGATTATAGACAGTAAAATTATTTCCCTAAATAAAGAAGTTTTGTTAAGTATTTCAGGAAGTGTTGGAAAATATAATCTATGCTTAGTGCATGATTTTTATTATTTGCTTATACTTAAACTAATTTTTATGTCCTTGCTTTTTTGGACAGAAAAAAAACAGGCATTATTTTGAGACGTTTTTATAAAATTTTATTTTAAAGATAGCACGGAATAAATGGCGAAAGAAATTTTTATGCTTTATGAGCATGATTTAAGCACATGATTTTTTTTCTTTTAAATATATAGAATCGGGAATATGAAAAGATTTTTGAATTTACAACAAGTACTTTCCTTAATAATTTTATTATATCTTATATTATTTCAATAGCGTTAATCATTTAAATTATTTCTGCCGATCTTCAACCCTTTATGGGTCAGTGTTCCGTTACATGGAGCAGCCAACTTGATTTCGAAATGCAACAATGACATCTAAATTCTAGTATAAATATTTTTCGTTTGGCTTTTTCTTATTTTCAAATAAATTTGTTCGTAAATTCCGGTGTCTTTTAGTAGACCTACATTTTCACCATGGAATTGTCCTGCGTCGCAAAGGATTAAAGTTTCTAATGCTAACTCGCATTTACATGGTTTTTTTACTGGTGGCCTCTGGAATTGGAAAACAGTTGGAAATATCACGTCAAGTTTAGCAAATGCGGTGCGTTCATACTAAAATGAAGTTTTAAAAATATTCAGACATTGATGTAATAGTACGCAATACTTATGATACAGTACAGTGGTCGAAATATTTTGTGTGTTCCTGTAAATAGTATCTGCCTTTTATTATACACGACGTAACTGGCAATAAACCTCAGCAACGTATACCAATTTAATAAAATGTGAAATAGTTTAATATTATCAAAACACGCTGCAAACAATGTTTTCCCTTATACCATTTGTAATAAAATAGTTTTGTGCCGCCCTGTAACTTAATAATGAATATTCTTTGCACTGTAGATTGACAGAATGTATTTTTTAGTATATACTTCATATATGCATATCAATTCTGTTATGTTCGAAATGGTGTAACATTATTAAAACGTGCTTCAAACTATTTTTTCCCATTGACCGTTATGTAATGCAATGCTTTTTATTGTCCCTGTAATTAAACATACATCCAATTTTCATAAAATTTCAGATGAGTCGACAAAATGATGCAACAATTATATATTTTAAATTTCAAGGGAATCGGTTGGGTAGTTTTTGCTCGGTTGTACACTAGGGTGGGCCGAAAAAAACTTTTTTTCGATTTTCGATTATGGCAGGTGCGGAAAAGTGGTCACTGGTGGCACTCAGTTCGCACAAAAAATTTGAGATTTTTTGTACTTTTCCTTTCCTTGCCGCAAATGGCTTGAAAATTTGCAAAAATGCTGATTTTTGAACTTTTTTAGCTAAAAAGTTAAAAATGTTAAATTAAAATTATTTTGGCTGTATTTACTTGAAAAGGAAGCTTTAACGTACCAAATGCTTAATTAAGTTCTGATAATGCATTATTTAATTGCTAAGTGTATTTTAAATAGACCGATTTTTATAGCTTTTTCACGTATAACAGGTAAAAATTATATTGGTTTGAATCGTTCGTTAATTTCTCTCTTATTTATGTTTCTTGATCTTTAAATTTTTTTCTATACGTCAAAGACATATATTTGAGCAACAGACAGCAGTATAACTCAAAAACAAGTCTGGAAGATGAGAAGTGGGAAAGCAGGACTCTAAGAGTGCGCAATGTCTCATCGTAATGTTGAGGGAGTTAAGGCGAAAATAAAAGAGAAGAGAAAATTGCGATAAATGATTGTTATTATTTTACTATGCTCAAAGCCTGCGACATATGCTCATTGTGGACGTGAAACCTTTTCCTAGAGAGATACGATACTTTTTGGATCATTTGACGTAATATTACAGTGTTTTGTGCGTTTTAATACGACGAGCTTAGAAATAGCTAGTATGAAGGTCCATGGCAATGTAAAAGACACTCGACAGCACGAAAAGTATCCTTTTTGGGGCACCATGCTTATTGAAAGACTTGCAATCGCCAACGTATACTGATATCATGCGCCACTACTACTGGTTGCGAAGCGATATGGCAGAAAATACAGAAATCCAATATTAGTCAATAGATGATGTTATTAAAATGGTACGTGAAAAAGTTACCGAAATCTGAAAAAAAGCTTCCATACCAGTGTTTTCGCAACGATCAATTTACAAAAAAAAAAAAAAAAAAAAAAAAATGAAAAACTACTAAAAGGTTTCACCATATCGTACGAATTCTTCGCGGGTTGTCTTTACTTTCAAACCCATACGGTTACAGGATTTCTCCAATGATCTACACTTCTTTTAATAGTAATAGTTTTGAATAATAGTTTAATGGTAGGTGAAAAAGTTACCGAAATCTGAAAAAAAGCTTCCAGTGTTTTCCCAACGAACAATTTAAGAAAAGATTAAAAACTACTAAAAGGTTTCACCATTTCGTACCAATTCTTCATGGGTTGTCTTTATTTTCAAGCCCATACCATTTCAGGATTTCTCCAATGATCTACACTTCTTTTAATAGTTTTTAATCTTTTTGTAAATTGATCGTAGGGAAAACACTGGCTTTTATTCAGATTTCGTTAACTTTTTCATCTACCATTTTAATAACATCATCTATTGACTTTCAGTGAATTTTTCGATTTTCTGCCATATCGCTTCGCAACCAGTAGTAGTGGCCTATGATATCAGTATAAGTTGGCAATTGCAAGTCTTTCAACAAGCATGGCGGCCAAAAAGGATACTTTTCATGCTGTCGCGTGTCTTTTACACTGCCATGGACCTTCATAATAGCCATTTCTAAGCTCGTCGTAATAAAAAGCACAAAACACTGTAATGATACGTCAAACGATCCAAAAAGTACTGAATTTCTCTAGAAAAAGGTTTCACATCCACACTGAACAAATGTAGCAGATTTTGAGCAGGGTAAAATAATAACAATCCCTTATCGCAATTTTCTCTTCTCTTTTATATCTTCCTTCACTCCCTCAACATTACAATGAGGCATTGCACACGCTTAGAGTCCTGTTTCATCCTCTTCTCACTTTCCAGCTTTGTTTCTGAGTTATACTGTTGTCCGCTGCCCAAATATATGACCTTTGACGCATAGAAAAAATTTAAAGACCAAGGGACATAAATAAGAGAGAAATTAACGAACGATTCAAACCAATACAGTTTTTACCTGTTATACGTTAAAAAGTTATGAAAATCGTCTTATTTAAAATACACTTAGCAATTAAATAATGCATTATCAGAACTTATTTAAGCATTTGGTACGTTAAAGCTTCCTTTTCAAGTAAATACAGCCAAAATAAATTTCATTTAACATTTTTAACTTTTTAGCTAAAAAAGTTCAAAAATCAGCATTTTTGCAAATTTTCAAGCCATTTGCGGCAGGGTAAGGAACAGTCCAAAAAATCTCAAATTTTTTTATTCAGATTTTGGTAACTTTTTCATCTATCATTTTAATAACATTATCTATTGACTAATGTTGGATTTTTCGATTTTTGCCATATCGCTTCGCAACCAGTAGTAGTGTCTGATATCAGTATGAGTTGGCAATTGCAAGTCTTTCAACAAGCATGGCGGCCAAAAAGGATACTTTTCATGCTGTCGCGTGTCTTTTACACTGCCATGGACCTTCATAATAGCCATTTCTAAGCTCGTCGTAATAAAAAGCACAAAACACTGTAATGATACGTCAAACGATCCAAAAAGTACTGAATTTCTCTAGAAAAAGGTTTCACATCCACACTGAACAAATGTAGCAGATTTTGAGCAGGGTAAAATAATAACAATCCCTTATCGCAATTTTCTCTTCTCTTTTATATCTTCCTTCACTCCCTCAACATTACAATGAGGCATTGCACACGCTTAGAGTCCTGTTTCATCCTCTTCTCACTTTCCAGCTTTGTTTCTGAGTTATACTGTTGTCCGCTGCCCAAATATATGACCTTTGACGCATAGAAAAAATTTAAAGACCAAGGGACATAAATAAGAGAGAAATTAACGAACGATTCAAACCAATACAGTTTTTACCTGTTATACGTTAAAAAGTTATGAAAATCGTCTTATTTAAAATACACTTAGCAATTAAATAATGCATTATCAGAACTTATTTAAGCATTTGGTACGTTAAAGCTTCCTTTTCAAGTAAATACAGCCAAAATAAATTTCATTTAACATTTTTAACTTTTTAGCTAAAAAAGTTCAAAAATCAGCATTTTTGCAAATTTTCAAGCCATTTGCGGCAGGGTAAGGAACAGTCCAAAAAATCTCAAATTTTTTGTGTGAACTGAGTGCCACCAGTGGCCACTTTTCCGCACCCGCCATAATCGAAAATCGAAAAAGAGTTTTTTGCGGCCCACAATATTGTACACGGACAGACTGAATGACGACTATAGATGTTACGTATTTAGATAAATACGAACGCACCAAATAAATGGTCATTTTTATCATTATATGTCTATTATCTGTTTTGTAATTTTTATATAGATATGTACTTAATATGTACTTAATATTAATATAATTATATATATATGTACTTAAATTGATTTTTAATTTTTCTGCTTTTTTTGGACTGAATGAAACCCGGCATTATTTTGAGGCGTTTTTATTAGACTTTAGTTTAAAGATACCACTGAAAAACAAGTTGGAAGCTGCACGTGAAGCGTAGAAAATGAGGTGCGTGCGTACGATAACGAAGTTCTTAAAATATTCAGATCTTGCTGTTATAATAGACAGTACTTAGGATACAGTATAGTGGTCGAAATTTTTTTGTGTTTCTGTAAATATATAGAAAGTAACTTTTGTTACACCTCAGCAAAATATATCATATTCATAAAATGTGAAATAGTTTAATAAATCAAAACACACCCCAAACAATGTTTCGCCGTACAGCATTATGTA
Organism: Maratus speculifer; assembly: GCA_964019185.1. NCBI lineage: Eukaryota > Metazoa > Arthropoda > Arachnida > Araneae > Salticidae > Maratus > Maratus speculifer. Next base: position 40,061,261 of record OZ025303.1, read on the forward strand.
GTGGTTTACTTTTGTGATTTAATAATAAATATTCTTTGCATCACAGATTATACAGAATGTAAATTTTATTATATATATATACTTCATAGTTTCATGTCAATTCTATTATATTCGAAAGAGTTTAACACCATTAAAATGCATTTGGAACTTTTTTCCCCATTGACCGTAATGTAACGTAAAACTTTTGATTGTTCCTGTAATTGATCTATGCATCCGATTTTCATAAAATTTGAAATGACTCGACAAAATTATGTGATAATTATATATTTTAAATTTCAAACGATTAAAATGCATTTGAAACTTTTTCCCCATTGACCGTAATGTAACGGAATACTTTTGATTGTCCCTGTAATTGATCTATGCATCCGATTTTCATAAAATTTGAAATGACTCGACTAAATTATGTAATAATTATATATGTAAAATTTTAAAAGATTCGGTTTGGTAGATTTTGCGTTGTTACATACGGACAGACAGACAGACGGACGGACTGAACGACAACTATAGGTGCTACGTATTTACATAATTACGAACGCACCTAAAAAATGACCATTTTTTTCATTATATGTGTATTTTCTGTTTTATAATTTCTATGTAGAGTGTTATTTATTGTTATTTATATGTATTTAAATTGATTTTTATATCTCTGCGTTTTGAACTGAAAAAAACGATATTATTTTGAGGCGTTTTTATTAAACTTTAGTTTAAATATACAGTAAAACCTCGATAATTCGGATTAATTGGGACCAGACCCAATCCGGATTATCCGGAGAAATAGAAAAAAAATGAAATTAAAAAAAAACATACTTGCAGAAAATCACCTTTATGTTAAAATTATTGAATATATTTACAGACAGCAAAAATGTTTACTTTGTAATAAAAAAGTTTGTAATTTTCTGCTGTGCCAGTTTGCTATACCTTTTGCAAGCGGTACGGCCAGTCGCTTCTCAAACTTGAAAAAAAAAAATGACCAAACCGATCCGGATTAACGGAGTTCTAATGTACCACTGAAAAAGGAGGAGGGAGGGAGAAATTTTTATTTAATATATTTATGATTTAAGTACACCTTTTTTTTATAGTTTATAATATAAAATTTTAATGAATTACAAGGGCAAGGGATTTACAGGGGCACTCAAAAATATTTCTTTATATTACGGTCAGTGGAGAATAATCATTGTAGTGTATTTGTATGTTTGTATGTATTCCAAATATATTTAAAATACACTAGCAAAAGCCATGCTTTGTTTGGATTCGCGAAGCATTATTTTATAAAACAGATATTTGAAAGTAACAATATTTTTTAATATTATTTTTGCACCTTTATTAAACAAAAACGCTATTTTATGTTTTGGCGCATTTTAATTCTAGAAATGTAAGTTCAGCCAAATAACTATCAATTTCCTTGGAATTTTTTATTTATTTATGATATAAGACTGGCCTCAAAATACAGGGTGTCCGAGAAAGATCCGTACAACTTCAAAAATTTATTGAAAAAGAAACAGTAGGGTAACAGCGAAACTAATTAGGACATTAGATAGAATAACTCAAAAAGTTTTTTTCTGCAGTATGTTTCTGACCATAGATGGCGCTACATGTCATGCAAAGGAATATTAAAGCATTTTAGTTATTTCAACGGCGGATCGCGTGAAGAAAGCTCAATGTGTTGCGTGGTTTATCGAAACAAAATCCGATACGCAAACACAACGGAATTATCGAACGACGTATGGGGAATCGCCACCATCTCGGTCAAGAATTCCTGAGTGGTATCACAAATTTATGACAACGGGTAGTGTGGAACTTCTGACCTAACAGCACTGGATTTTTCCTTTTGGGGTTATGTTAAAGATACTGTATCCGAACGCAAGTTAACAGTCTCGAAGAATTAAAGCAAAACATCCAAACAGCTGTAGCTACTCTTGATGTTAACATGCTGAAACGGTCGTGGATGGAATTGGAATATCGTCTTGATATTGTTCGTGCTACGAAAGGGTCTCATGTAGAAATTTCCTAAGGTAATAACTTAAGTTATAGGGAAAAAAAACTTTTTGAGTTATTCTATCTAATGTACTAATTAGTTGCGCTGTAACCCTATTGTTTCTTTTTCAATAATTTTTTGAAGTTGTACGGATCTTTCTCGGACACCCTGTATATTTTCGAAGCAAACTTTTACAAAATATTTTTTAATTTTCAACTAAAGGCTCTTTTAAAGATGTTTTTACATTTTCCAGTAGCCACTGGTGTTTTATTAAATAGTTTGAAATATGTATGTTTCCGATCTTTGTAATTCACATCTTTGATGTGAATTACCTTTTATAGCTATCTTAGAATAATATATTTGACGAGAGCTTGAAGAAAGTTACGTCTTCAAAATCCTGTTTTCTTAAAAAACGTTTGAAATCTGATACTAAGAATTATTAACTGTAAAATTTTTCATTCTAATTTCTTCTTTTTTATGCATGTTAGCATATGAGAATTTTTGATATTGTAGAATTTTTCGTAAGGAAAATTTCTATTGAATGCTTAATTTTGAAGGATTTTCACTCTCGACAACGTTACGTACGTTTTTAAGCCAACTGGTGTCTATATATCCTCAATATCTACAACTGCTTCATCTAATGTTAAACCTTGGAATTTATGAATTGTAACAGCAAAAGCTAACTGCAGAAGAAATTCTTTCCTTGAGCAATTTATGCTTTCATTTTTCCAGAATTTAATTATTGGGGGAATCGGTACGCACCAATTCTTATAAGTTAAATTACTGCAGTATTCAAATTTATCCATGATTATTTGCGATTATCTGGTCTGGTGCCCGTTATTTTCTTTACATATAATATGTGTAACAAAGCCTAAAGACCCGTTCACTAAACCTTTTTCGGTACACAAATAAGAACATAACATTATTTTAGGTTCAAATGATAAACTAAGAAATGGTTCAAGTCCGTTTGTCATTTCTGAATCAGCCAACTTTCCTTTAGTACATTTATAAAGAGCTTAAAACGAGGCAACAAGTTCATGCAGTCCTTTTAATGTTCCTTTTATATAAAAATTTTAACAGTTAATTTTATTTGTTTACTTTTGATGCCACTTTACAAAAAAAAATAACAATAATACAATTTTTAAAAAATGTTTAAGTATCATCTGTGTAAATGATTTTGCGGAACAATGAAGATATATTTTATTTATTAAATTAATCATGATTCTATCTATAATTACTTACTCCATGATTTATATTTTTTGTCTGAAAATATACGTGCTTAATTTTATTTATTTGCTAAAATGCATCCGTATTGGAAAAGCATGTAAAATAAATTAAAATAATAAATTTTTTAACGTTTTACTGTAAAAAAAATTATATTCTGCAAATCTACAGATCATAATTTATCTTATTGTTTAATTTCAAGTCAAAATATTGAATAGTTTTTTTTAAAAAGTGTACGACAAAATGTAATTTGAGTGGTATAGTAGAGGATTAGCTTCGCTCACCCTAATAGCTATAAGATGCGTGTTATATGATGTATTTTATTAAACACTTATCACTTTTTTTACAGGCACACGGAATTGAATTCTCTTTCAGGAGTATAATTGCGCAAGAATAGTTGGAAGTGAATTTACAATTTGGTATGTATTTTTTAATTTTATAAATATTTTGCTTTATAACTCAATGTGTATGGGGCATTTTCAAATTTTGCTTATATATGCTGTCCAAGATAAAACAGAAGAAATTCAAACATAAATAAATATTTAAAGTTTGATTTCAACTATGTATTAGCTAAAAACGACTATATTGAACATTTCTAACATGAAAAATTTTAAAAACAATAAAAATTTTGAAGATATAAATCTTTAAAATTGTGATTCTAAGCAAAAATGCCGGTCCCATTGCAAATTTTGTAATTAACTGTTATTTTTTTAATCTAATTTAACTTTTAAATAAAGAGATTTAATTATTCTAAGTATGAACTATTAGTGTTCTATAAAAATGAAAAAAAAAATGTTTACAAAAGATATTTTTTTTATGAAATTAACAGAAATATTTTGTCCATCACTTTGCGTCAAGTCTGTTACCTTGTGATTATTTTTGTCAAAATAGGTTTCTAATTCTTCCTAAAGTAAGTAGCAAATATTCGGCGATATATTTAAACTATTCACGCAACTACTACTTGCCATTTTTTACTTTTCAATTGTAAAACAATGTAATGGTAGTAAGAATCAGCTTTCATCAATGTTGGAATTTTTTTCACTGTCAAGTCTGTTACCGTAAATTTTAATACTAAAATAATGATTTTTGCACTTTTGTAATTAAATAATGTTTACTAAATAGTTTTAGAAGGTATGTTTATTATTATCTAAATTAGAAATTATACAAGCTACTTCATTTCTAATAGTTTTATTTGAAATTCCAAGTGAGTTACTTGTCATGTCTGTTAACATGTGTGTAAGCGATGAAATGTTAGCTGCTAAGTAAGTTTACTAAATAGTTTTAGAAGGTGTGTAAATGATTATGTAATTTAGAAATGATACATCTAGTTCATTTCTAATAGTGTTATTTAAAATGTTAAGTCCGTTACCATGAAATATAAACAAATGGTGAAAATGGTCCATATATATATGTGTGTATACATTTATATGCAATGTATACATAAATTATATAAAATAAAGTCTATTTATATAAAGAAAAACAACTTCTTAAGCATTTTTCCCCTAAGATATTCATGTTGAAAAATCGCTAATCTTGCAATCATCTTTATACTTAGTCGTATCCCTATGCCATTCATTCAATGTCAAGTCAACACAGCTAAAATCCCGACCTCCTCAGAATGGTATGATATTAAGTTCATCTGGTTCATAGAGAAATAAATAAATACCTAATAGTAAATCTCTATTTCATTTGGTTTCTGAGATAATTCGCTTCAAAGATGGACAAAAAGTGTAATTTTTTGCATTTCTTGCAATATAAATTTAGCCTTAACATGTTCCCTATTTGTGTTCCCCCCTATAATAGAGGGAGCCGCGGTGGCTTTGGCTATTCACGATCATAGAGGGCGCAATATTTCGTGTTTTAGGGTTTTTAACCCATTCGTGCCCACCACCTTTTGCGCAAATTTTATTCGGTTGGCACCACTATTTTTAAAAGAATTAAGTTAGTTCATTAATTACGAAAATGTTTCAATTAAATAAAATAAAGTTTGCTGTTCTTTTTTCCCGGTGTGAAAAACAGTGCTACATGCACCTTTGGAAGCGTCCCTAAAAAGGGACTTTAGGCACGAATGGGTTAAATTACCTTTATATCCAGAGTCATTTAGTTTTTCTACTTTTATTAATATTAATTTTTACATTTTAAATTTAATATATGATCAAAATTTATTATATTTATATGCTGCTGTGGCAATGGCTGTTCACGATCATAGGGGGCGCAATGTTTTGTTTTGGTTTTTAAATTATATTTATATCCAGTGTCATTTAGTTTTCTACTGATTTTATGTGTTATGAATACGGTTCTTATGAATGAACCGAAACATGTCAACTTTTTAATTTAATTTTTATTTGTGACACCTGTTTTAAGTAATTAAATATGAAATGTTTTTTATACGTGAACGAAAAAGGTGAAATGATTTTGTTTTGGTTTTGAAAAAACGAAAGCTAACAACAGTTTTAACATTGATAGACTAACCATTGTAAGATGCATTTTTTATTGTAGGCAATTTTGTAGGTTTATTATAAATCAATCCTTCTTAAAAATTTACTTTCGTCGAAATTCGACAGGTTCCACCTTGTTCTACTAACTCCGCAACAAAATATTGTTAGTAGAAAATTATGGTATCAAACGATTGGAAATAAAGACTACTTGTACAAGATGCTTGTAACGTTTTCTTAGTTGGATATCTACATAAAGGAAGAAATCGAATTTATTTATTTATTTCAACAGCAATACCCACACTTGACACAACAAAACAATTACACCCTTGAACTTCATTAAATACAAGTTTTTATCTCATATTTTTAACAATGCCACACTTTGTTGATACCCCCCCCTCCCGCATGCAAATTATTTAATGGACCGTCCCTTTGGGGAATTGAAAAATATTACAGATCGCAATCTCAAAGCCGCTTTTTTTTCCCTGCTGACGCAGAAACGAAATAATGTGTATATTTTATTAAATTACCTTTAAGGGTGTATTCGAAAAAACGCTTTTCCACCTTCAACAGCTTGAAATTTTCTGATATTTTTTCAGACATATTTTTGAAAGTAGAGATATGAAACTTGCTGAGGGGATTTTTGAAGAGACGTATAAGGTGCCGTGTAATGTCATTTTACGCTCATTTCATTAGAATTGGATTTAGAAACAATTATCCTCTCAGTAAGAACCCTTTTTTCGTTCACAGATCTCCCGATTCGAAAAAATCGGTTTAAAATGCCACTTTTTGATTGCCTTTTTTGCAATATTTTCTGCAATTATCAAAGAATCGACAATCACGGCACCTTGTGTACTTTCTAAGTAAGACAATTTGCCAGTATGATGCATTTAGGAGCAAAAATAAATTGAAAAATAAATCGGAAAATTAGCAGTTTTTATCGATGATACTGTCGTTAAAGCCTTAACGTATGCTACTGTCGTTAACGTATGACTTTAATGGGAACGCTGTCTGATTCCTTGTGAAGTAAACGAGAAGTAGCCCGAAATAAATGTGTTTGTGATTAAAACAAGATTTAGAGACTGCGTATCAAAAACAGGCAATTTTCATTTCAGAGCAGTTCTTAAGAGCGTACACTAGTCACGCGGTAAAAGCCGAGCGCTAATGTAAAGTCTATGGGGGCGTCCTTTTCAAATATCTCGCTCAAATTTTAATATTTTTACATGATTTTTTTGCACAAGATAGCTGAGGACGATCCACAACCGGCCTAGTTTTTACTTTTTCAGTTTTTGTTTCAGATTTTCTTTAAACAATTACTTAAACTTTCGAAACCGGTTTAAACCGGTTCTGAAATGGAAACTATCGTAATATAAAAAATATGTAAGCAAAATCGAAAAAGTAAAAACTAGGCCGGTTGTGGATCGTCCTCAGCTATCTTGTGCAAAAAATCATGTAAAAACATTAAAATTTGAGCGAGATATTTGAAAAGAACGCCCCCATAGACTTTACATTAGCGCTCGGCTTTCACCGCGTGACTAGTGTACGCTCTTTAAGGCCCCACACTAGGCACAGAAAAAGACTCGGATGATAATGTAAAATCTATGGGAGCGTTCTTTTCAAATATCTCGCTCAAATTGCAATATTTTTACATGATGTTTTTGCACAAGATAGCTTAGGACGATCCACAACCGGCCTAGTTTTTACTTTTTCGATTTCGCTTATATATTTTTTATATTACGATAGTTTCAATTTCAGAACCGATTTAAACCGGTTCCGAAAGTTAATTTTTTTAAATCTGAAAACAAAACTGAAAAAGTAAAAACTAGGCCGGTTGTAGATCATCCTCAACTATCTTGAGAAAAAAAAATTATTAAAATTTGGGTGAAATATTTGAAAAGAACGCCACCATAGACTTTACATTATCATCAGGGTCTTTTTTTGTGCCTAGTGTTGCACCTTAAGGGAGTACTTCACCGTTGCTCGGCCATCGCGCTGAAAAATCTAAACAATCAATGACTCTTTACCCAATACACTCATACGATTTTCACCCTCTGAAATCTCGATGCCGATGTAAAGCGATTTGAGATTTTTTTAATAGTTAGTATTTAAAATAAATTGGTCTATGTTAAAATTTTTAAAAATTAACAATTTTCTTTTAATTTTTGCACAAATAAGAATGTATGTTTACTTTTTATTATTTAGATAAAAACATATTCCATCAATAAAAATCTCTAAAGTGTTACAAATAAATTTTGATAAACGCAACATATCGGCATCGCATGCCCATTTTCCCCTGGTGAATGGCGTTTGTCGATAGTGATTTTATATTATAAATAACTACACATTTAAATTTCTTTAAGGGGCTGGTTCAGTAAGCGTTATCGTAAAGAAAACATTTTTAAAGATATCTTGCTTGCATTTTAGTATTTTTACGCAATCCTTTTTGCATTGGCTACCTGAGATCGATTTGTAAAAAGGTGTTTTTTTATTTTTTGTATTTTAGTTGCAGATATTTTTAATAATGACACTTTCATTTTCGGAGCTGGTTTCGAAAGGGAAAGTTTTCTCATGAAAAAAAAATACCTGCATTCAAAATCGAAAAATTTAAAGAAAGTAGATGTATAAATCCATCTCTCTTATCAAATGTACAAAAAGAAACATTTAAAAATTTTAAAAATGCAAATGTCAATCCTTCTAAATTTCTTCCATAGGATTTGCATGAACGAGTGAATCTTTTCAGATGACTGAATAAGCGATTGAAATCTAAATTTTACTAAAAATAAATAAATAAATAAAACATTTAAAATGCAAAGAGATATCGTTACTAATTTTTTCCATATTTTTAGCACAAGCAAATGAAACTTTCCAGATGACTGACGTCGCCCTTGAAATAAATTTGAATTTTTTTATGCGTTATGGACACTTCATGACACTCTTGACGCCGACTGAATTTCGCGATCACCTTTCAAAGCCTATTACGCATGAAATGGGGGCCTTTCTTTTGACGCGTTCTTTCTCTTTTTAGGTAAACACTTTGAGACGAGAACATCTGAAAGAAAGGACTCCTCCCCTCTTTCTAAAAGAATACAGTTTCTTACAGACCTCATCCCCGCCATGTCAGATACAGGAAGCGTTTCCACTCATATAAATGGAGAGGATCTCGTCGTGGAGTGGAGGATCGCAGATTTCTCCACTCTTGATGAAAGTGACGGCGCATTCTACTTGAGTCCTGAATTCTCATTTGGCGGTGAAGGATGGTTCTTGTGGATCGATCCGAATGGCTCGAGTTGGAGTGACTCTTCTGGACACGTGGATCTGCGTCTCTCGAAACATTCTTCCGGTCGTTCCTTAAGACAATCTTTTTCCCTTTCGCTGAAAACAGCGGAAGGGAATACATACAGAGAAGAACACGTTACAAAACACTTTGATGAAGACAACTGGAAACATGAGTTTAATCGATTCATACCCAGAGCAGAACTCACCAGGTTAAGATCCGATCTGTTGCCGGACGATGTGCTGACAGTCGTCTGCACCATAAAGAGGTCGACATGTGCCGGAAGGGACTGTAAGTTATTGTAGGCTGACCACTTTTTTTAGGCAAAAAATCTACTTACGCAATTTTTTTCCTAGATTTGTGAGCCTTTTGAATGCCTATATTTCAGAATAATAAGTTTTGGTTTATGAAATAGTAGACGTTTCTGTGATCAAACAACGTCATGATTACTATACGGAAATACTTAAATGATAAAAAAAATAAATATCACAGAATCCCTGTACCTCTTGAGATTTTTATAGCTTTAATAAATAGCTTTAAATTTTAAGATTTCGTGATTTTTATAGCTTTTTATAGCTCTAAATTTTAAGATTTTTAATTGTTTAAAGAATTTAAAATCCAATCTTTGTTTAAACAAATTAATATAATGGACGTCAGTTATCTTAAGAAACTTTTATTGCACTTCAATGAACAAACTTAAGCATTTTCATTTCTCTGAAAAACAAATCATAAAAAAATACATCTTTCAGTTTTAATTGGATTTAAAAAATTCAATAATTAAAATTTCAAAATCAGTTCTATTTTTAATATTATTGTACTATTCTCCTTAAAAACGTTTTGCCAATAATATGAAAAAAAAATGCTGCATATGCAGTTTTTATTTGTGTAACATTTTTATTACCTATATTTCAGAGTAATAATTTTCGGTTTATGAAATCGTAAATGTTTCCGTGATCAAGTAATGCCCCAATTATTATTCGGAAATACTGGTGGTCAAATACTAATAAAAATAAAAGACGTCGAAATCTTGTATTTACCACGATTTATAAGAATTAGGAACTAAACTCTGTTTAAGTGAAATGAATAAAACTGAAATTCATTGAAAGTGACTTTAAGGAATATTTATTGTATTTCAATAGGGGTGAATGGACATTTTCACTTTTAATTCTTGAAAATAGATCATAAAAAATGCTTCTTTTGGCTGAAAGGGGATTTTAAAAATTCAATAAATCAAATTTCAAAATTACTTCTATTATTTTTGAATCATTATTGTACTACTCTCATTGTAAATATTTGAAAAACAAACAAACACATAATTTCAGATATTGCAACTGATAGATTTAATTTTAGATCTTCAGCGACTAAAAGAAGGAAAGAGCTGGGGGGTAGAGTTGGAGAACAATACTCTAATACTTTTGTTTTATATGTACTTTTTTATTATTGTAGTATTCAATAAATACTTATTTCCATGCATAACTGCAACACAATAAAACCTCCATCTAATTTACAAAGAAATTCTCTTTTTTTCACTTAAAAAAAATTCGGGATTAAAAAAGTTTAAAAAGTGAACACATTCTGTTTTTTTTGACAAATAATAGTGGAAAGGAAAACAAATCTAGAAACAATTGATAACGGATAATGTCTTCTTTTACATGGTATACATAAGTAAAGCTTTGGGGATTGTCTCCATGTTGGGCCACTCATTATTATTATTCTTTTACTAGTAAAATTAATATTTTATTTTTTACTAGCAATACATCACTAGCAACATCCAATTTTAGCAAAGTATTTTTAGTCTATTATTAAAGATGAAGTTAGATTATATATGAAAATTAAAGCCATAAAATTTTAAATTATCTTTCATTTTTTTTCTGAAGTAAATTTCTATGTCGTTTATCTTCTTTATAAGAAACACGTTATGTGCATATATTTAAAAATAATAACTTCTATATTTTTATAATATTCATTTAATACCAGTATTTGAAAATTATATGTTGAAAAAAAGGAGTGTAAAGTTATAATCTATAAAACTGCCATTGTATTTGATTTAAATCCAGTTCCTCTTAGCAGATACATATTTGGTGTTCTATTTATCTTTCTTAAAAGGGTTTCGTGTGCTTGAAAAATGACACATTTTTAATAAAGCAATTTTAATTTAATAATTTTTAAATACATCTCTGGTATTTGTCCAAGATGTATGAACTTTATTTAAAATATTATATTTTATGCTAGCTGAACATATGTTTCATGAAGTTATATTTTCTTTTCATGTACTACTAGTAATATAGGTAAACATTTTTTCACCAGTTCATAGTTTTTACTTTTCAGAAAAATGTGCTTACTACTGAAAAATGTTGATGAAAACGTTATCTTCTTTTAAATCTAGTGCAAATCTTAAAGTATTTTTATTCTACAAAGCATATGAATTCCAGTTTAATATTAAAACTGTTTGTGAATCTCTTATATTTTCTAATAAACTTGAATGTTTAAAAAAATGAAGATAGATTTTCTACAGTAACATACAAAAATTTGAGGGTGTTATTAAGTAAAGCATGAGAAATTTTGTTTGATTTAAAGTCTAAATATCGATGTTAAATGCTCTTGCAATGTAATTTACAATTAATGATTCTATATAAGTTGCAAAAATATTTGCATATGAATATTATAAATTATAAACAAGATTAAAAATTTTAAATTAAATGTAATTTTATTTACGTCTTATAATAGAGAATTGATTGAGTTTTAAATTATAAATTTCATTGTGAAATTATTTAACAGCAACATTTTTCCTTTAAAGAAACAAAATTTCTTACATTTCAATTAGTTACATTCTCGACGTGGAAATATTTTTTTCATTTTATAGTGCAAAATAGTCCCAATTAGTACTTTTTAAATTAAAACAATTTATTAATTTTTAAATGCTATTTTTGCATCATACAAGTTTTTCAATTCGTTATCATTAGCTAATCGATAAAAAATTATATGATATTTCAGAGTACTCGGAAGAACTACATGAGACCAAATTATTGAAAATTAATATGCAAAGGCTTCAAAATTGATACAATTCTATGTATATGCGATGCTCTAAAGGTTATCTACCGGGCGGACAAGCAGTCTTATCAGCCGACTCCGGAGACTGAGACTGGCAGAACGAAAAGTAGTCGAGTTAGTGTTTGCCACGGCAGTTCGGCCAATGATTATGTGCTATTTGGGTAGATTTTGTTTTTGCTAGTTTTTTTATCCTTAATTGGAAAAACACAAAATAATCTTTAAAAATACGTTTTTTATTAACCCTTTCCGGCACACTGTGTCCGGTCTGGGATACCTAATTTTAATTCCAAACTTGCAAATGGCACCAATAGTATTTTAGTAAAACTTTGCTTTTATATTGAAAGCTTAAATTAAGATATTCAGAATATCTAAAGAATTCCTTTGTGAATTCCGGTGTCAGTCGAAAATTTCTCATTTTACTAGCAGATTTTGCCCGTGCCGGAAAGGGTTAAAAAATATTTTAGAGATTATTTACACAAATAAGATTCGTAAGGTTTTAAATATTGTATATTAAGAATTTTCAAAGAACACTTGTTCAACATATGGGACATTTTTGAAAGCAAATCACGAAATTCTAAAGCATGCGATAATTTTAATTCCTTTCAATTTTACATAGGCTTCTAATTTCAGAATTAATAAAATCATCATGTACCTCTTTGAATTTTTTGCCATTCTTAACATCTTTACATTTGACATTTGATTGGTACGAAATATTTATAGAATTGTGACTAAATGTTTCTAATTTTATTTTATTTTAAATGACTATTTCTCTTTAATACATCAGGGAGTGATCCTGAACATGCTTATGTGGGAGCATCTACTCATCGTACTCAAGCATCTACTCATCGCGCCGGCACTTTTGCTCGTCTCTTTCCAGCCTATGCTCATCGCGTTCGAGCATCAACTGAACATATGGAAGCATCTGCTGAGATAGTAGAAGCATCTACTGAACATATGGGAGCATCTGCCGACATAGTGAAAGCATCTACTGAACGTATGGGAACATCTGCTGAAATAGTGAAAGCATCTACTCAGATAGTGGAAGAATCTATTCAGATTGTGGAAGCAGCTATTCAGACTGAGGAAGCATCTATTCAGACTGTAGAAGGAAAACGTAAGTTGTTTATTTAAATGACCTCATACATTAAATCTCAATTTCTTTTATGTGCATAGTTAAATCAAAACTTCTTACATTTCATTTAGTTACATCCTGGGCATGGAAATATTTTTTCATCTTATAGTGTAAAATAGTCCCCATTAGTACTTTTTAAATTAAAATATTTTATTAAATTTGAAATACTATTTTTGCATCATACAAGTTCTTCAATTCGTTATCATTAGCTAAGCGGTAAAAATTATATGATATTTCAGAGTACTCGAAAAGACTACATGAGACCAAATTATCGAAAATTAGTATGCAAAGGCTTCAAAATTGATACAATTCTAGGTATATGCGATGCTGGAAAGGCTATCTGCCGGGTGGACAAGGAGTCTTATCTGCCAACTCCGGAGACTGAGACTGACAGAACGAAAAGTAGTCGAGTTAGTATTTTCCGCGGAAATTTGGCCAAGGATTATGTGCTATTTGGGTAGATTTTGTTTTTGCTAGTTATTTTTTTCCTTAATTGAAAAAATACAAAATAATCTTTAAAAATATGTTTCTTATTAAAAAAATATTTCAGAGATTATTTATACAAATTAGATTTGTAAGGTTTTAAATAATCTATATTAAGAATTTTGAAAAGAACACTAGTTCAACATATGGGACTTTTTAGAAATCAAATACCGAATTTCTAAAGCATGCGTTAATTTTAAGTCATTTCAATTTTACGTAGGCTTCTAATTTCAGAATTAATAAAATCATCATATACATCTTTGAATTTTTTGCCATTGCTAACATGTTTACATTTGACTTTTGATTTGTACGAAATACTTATAGAATTGTGACTAAATGTTTCTAATTTTATTTTATTTTAAATGACTATTTCTCTTTAATACATCAGGGAATGATCCTGAACATGCTTATGTGGGGGCATCTACTCATCGTATTCAAGCATCTACTCATCGCGCTCGAGCTTTCGCTCGTCGCATTCCAGCTTCTGCTTATCGCACTCGAGCTTTTGCTCGCCGCTTTCCAGCCTCTGCTCATTGTGTTCGAGCACCTGCTCAACATCTGGGAGCATCTACTGAACATATGGGAGCATCTGCTGAGATAGTGAAAGCATCTGCTGAGATAGTGGAAGCAACTACTGAACACATAGGAGCATCTGCTCAGACAGTGGAAGCATCTATTCAGACTGTAGAAGCAGCTACTCAAACTGTGGAAGTAGCTACTCAGACTGTGGAAGTAGCTAATCAGACAGTGGAAGTATCTATTCAGGTAGAGGAATCAGCTACTCAGACTCAGGAAGCATCTATTCAGACAGTCGAAGAAAAACGTAAGTTGTTTATTTAAATGACCTCACACAATAAATCTCAAGTTCTTTTATGTAAACTGTTAAATCAAAAATAAATTTCTTTCCCTTCTTAATAAGGTGCAGTCTGCGCTTCAGGATCCTCCACAAATTCTCAAGAGAAAAAAGCTCTTCATGATTACAAAGAACTATTCCTCGAGAAGGAGGAATGTGACGTCACCATCAGAGTCAAAGGTTCGGAATTCCCTGCACACAAAGCAATCCTGAGAGCCCGTTCTCCGGTGTTGGCTTCCACTTTCCGACATGACATGAAGGAGAGTGCGACCGGGGTTCTGGAAATCGATGACTGCGATCCTTCCTCATTTTCAGACTTTCTGTGTTTCCTCTACTGCGCAGACGTGCAACTGATTGGCCAGAGTAATGTGTTTGACCTTTTCACATTGGCGGACAAATACCAGGTTTTGGATCTCAGATCAACGTGCTTGGAGTTCGTGAAAAATAACCCGACTGTAGACACATTTTGTGAAACTATCACCTTGGCTCTGCGACATTCTGAACCTGAACTGATTCAGCTATGTACCGATTATTTCAAAAAGAATGCTCCGAAAATTATTGTGACTGTCAAATGGCAGACATTTTTAGCTGAAAATCCAACAGAAAGTAATGAATTGTTCATCCAACTTTTGGTACCTAACAGCAGTTGAATCGAGTATTTTCTTTTGTTTGCTTGTTTATAGTCTAGATGAAAGTAAACACGCGTTGTTCTCAGATGTGTTTAAAGGAAAAACTGATTTTTGAACTTGTTTATAGCCTTGTGAAGTCGAGGTAAAGTAAAACTAATTATTTTAATAATGAATGCAACAAAACTTTTCAGGTCATATGGCGAGCATTTTTAGCTGAAAATTCGAGAGTACTGAGCTGTTGGTCAAATTTTTGGTTCCTAACAACAACTGAAGCGATTGATTCTTTGTTTATAATCTAGACAACTGATGCTTTGTTTTCATTTGTGATAGAGGCTTATATGCAACTGTGTATATATTGCTTTCAGTTGTGTTTAAATATACTATTTTTTAATACATTCTTGATTTCTAAAACTGAGATAATTATGGTAAAAACCAGCTATTTTACTAAAATACTAAAAGTGAATTAAAAATCATTGTAAGTGTCATATTTACCGTTTTTTAATTGAAAATCTGCAAAACCGTAAATAGAATTTGGTCAATCTTTTTGCACCTGATAGCAACAAACAGTTGATTTTTGGTCTTCAACCGAGATTATGGCAAATGTTGTAATATGTAGGTATTCTTGTATGTTGTTTAAGCAAATGCTAATGTTCAAAATCCTTTGTAACATTCTGGAACTGGAGAGATTAAGTTTGCTATCTATTTCTTTATTAAGCTGTATTTATTTATAATAAATATTTTACACACAGAAATCCACTGTTGGTCTTAATTTTCACAAGAAAATCATGCATTTTTTGGATGAGAGAAAATGAAACAATTGTATAGATGTGTACAAGGTAGGGTATATGATAATTTTTTTAAGAACTCTTTTTTTTCAAAAATGGTTTAAAATTTTTACGTAATATAACACATTTAAAATATGGGTTTCACTAGGTTATCCCGTCGACCAAAATATTATCGCCAAACTATAAGATTAAATGCCAATAATGAATGATCGTGAATGTCACATTCATTGACATTAAATGCGATTCACGTGTTTAAAATGTCATTAAGTGATTTTTATTTCGACTTTTTATTAATATTTTGATTAGTATTCTACTAATTATTTGTTTTTTCGTTATTTAAAATAAAAATTATGTCAATATGTATACTTTGGCTATTAGTTTGGCGATTTGTATAATTTGACGAAATTGGTCGACGGGATAATAGAATAGTACCAAAATATGTAGTCAGTAAAAAATCATTTGTATTTTTTTTTATATAAACGGACATATACATATGTATATCTCTGTTATGTATTATAGAATATTTTTTATGCTGAAACAGTGATGTTTTCTGTCAAAAATACCATATATGTTTTTTTCCAAAATCACAATAAAAAAATATTGTATTTCTTTCTTTTGGTTTATTTTTCTTAAATTTTAAAGTAAAAAATTTGGTTGGTTGGTTGGTTGGTTATGTTGATTTTTATGGCACAAAATCCCTTAAGGGACGTGCTGCGCATATCAAGGAGTAAAACGTAACAAATATGAAATTAGCAAAACAACAATGGAAAAGGTATCTATATGGGGTAGGGAATACAAACATATAAAGGTTATAAAACCTAAATCTCTAGATAAAAGCTAGTCTGTTTTAAAAAATCAAAGAGTGCCCATGAGGTGTTTCCCCAATTAGGTTTGTCAAGATAGGTGATGAACAGTTAAAATGGATTCTGTACAAGTTCCGGAGGCCCAGACAGTCAGTTAAAACGTGGTGAAAAGTCAGGAAATCAAAATGACAGTGAGGAAACATTAGTGCATCCTCCCGAAGTAAAAGATGCTTATGAGTGATTCTTGAATGTCCAACTCTCAGACGAGTCAGAATAACATCCGATTTCCTAGGGTATATAGTAGGCCAGGTCATAATTGTTGGTTTTACATGATGCAGTTTATTGTTGTATTCCAAATGCCAACTTAGTTGCCAGTTATTCTGAATAAAATGACTGATAAGTAGTTTAACGTCTGAGAGTGGGAGAGCATGGTTCGTACGGATTCCGTTATTTTTCATCTGATGTACCAGAATTATTTTACGAAAAAATAACTGGAGTTCAAACATGAGAAATTTCGTTTTACATAATGGGAGATTTTCTACAAGAAAGTACTGGTACCAAAAAATTTCCTGGTCATGAAATTCCAGGATCCGTACGAACCATGGAGAGTATGATACAATGGTGTTGAAGCACGTTTTGCAGCCTCATCTGCTTTCTCATTACCAGGAATACCCATGTGTCCCGGTACCCAGCAAAATAAAATATTATAGCCACGACTTGTCAATTTATTATAATGGTCCAATATGGATGATACATAAGGATGCTTTTTAAAATATTTGATTGCGTCAATAGAACTATTAGAGTCTGTATAGATGATGAATGATGTGTTATGATGATGAGATATATGTATCATGGCTCTCTCTATTGCAATCAATTCCGCAGTGAAGACAGAAATACAAGAATCAAGCTTATAACTTAAACATGTATTATCAGAAAAAATTCCACAGCCAACAACATCTCCTCTCTTGGAGCCATCAGTGTAAACACCAGTATAATTTTGATAATTTGTACGGTGTGCTGCAAACAGCTGTTGAATCACAGAAGGGACCAAGTTGTTTTTATCATATCCTTTAAAAGGATGAAGGAAAGTGATGCTAGGAGGATGCCAGGGAGGTATAGTATGTGGATGACAAGAACTTATCTCTATATTATTCAGAGGGCTATTGTCAATAAGGTTTCTTATTCTAACACCAAAAGACGGGATGCTGATAAAGCATATCATTGTCTGTATTTAAGATGTAGGTATGAAGTGGATGACCATGATGTGAGAGGATACGATAATAAAGGCTTTTAATAATAGCACATAATAACACATGATAATAACACAATGATAATAACACATTTTCCACATGGGTGCCATGGCACCCATGCAGGGCCGTAGCTAAGGGGGTGCTATGGGCGGCTCAGCCCCCCCTGGAAAAAGTTCCAAGGTCATTAAATGTTCCGAAAATTCAAATGAAATTCTGTTCAAAAATCTAATTTAGTTTTGAGACCCTTTCACAGTTTTGCAGAGTTACTAAATTGTATCTAAAATACGTGTTTCAACACTCCCTCATCCTATTGGTACATATAAAGCTAACAGGATGTTTAATTTTGCACCAGTTATACATTCAAAATTTTCATCATCATATACTTTTCTTAGCATAAAATTAAGTTATTATAACAGTTTAAAGAGAAACATAGTACCTACAATATGAATATGCACTAATTTATCTTTCTGCATTAGAGAGAGAACAAAAAAAAATATGAGCCCCTCCTATATTCCCCTGAGCCCCCCCTATCGTACACTTCTAGCTACGACCCTGATCCTTCCAATTTGTCACTGAAAAATGTCACAAAGTTTGACAAATTGTAGTGAACAAAAACTGTGAATTTTGTCAATCAATGGCAGAAAAAGACGCGAACTTCGTCTAAAATCGTTGAAAAAAAATTGAAAAGGATTGTGGAAACACACAAATTTAATGAATGATCTTGGAAAAAAATCGTGAATTTAGTAAAACGATGGTTGAAAAAAAATGCGAATTTCAGAAACAGTCAAGGAATATATTACAATTTTTTCTAAAAATCCACTGAAATAGATAGCGAATTTATAAAAAAACGCTTAAATATATATTTATCAAAAGATTGCAGAATAGCGTGGTGAATTTTGTCAAACTATTGCTGAAAAATACTGCAAACTTTGGTAAATGGTGGCATAAAAAATCGTGAATTTCGTCAATCTATCATCGAAAAAATCGTGAATTGCATCAATTGATCATAGAAAGAAATCGTGAAGTATTCAACGGGCAACACAGTGCCTTTCAACAAATTTTGGCAGTTGATTGCGAATTTCATCAAAAAATCTTGGAAAAAAAGTATTACATTTCGTAAAATGATGTCTGAAAAAAAAAACTTCAAGCTTCTTAAAAAAATAAATAAATAAATAAAAAATAAATAAATAAAAAATAAAAACGCTGAATTACATAGTAAATTTTTTGCCAATTTGTTGAAAAGCTCTTTGATAAATGATTATGGGGGAAAAACTGCAAATTTCGTCAGAAAAAACGCGAGAAAGGGAAATCAATCAATCGTGCGAAAAAACGCGAATTTTACCATATAACCGTTGGAAAAAATCATAAAATTATTGCGGAAAAAACGCGAATTTTCATAATATATCAAATTATCAGTGTATTTATGATTCTTTAAACATACATTTTCTGAAATACAAGAATTTTTAAAATTGCATTTAAATTTCATATTTTTCTTACATTATA
This sequence comes from Maratus speculifer, assembly GCA_964019185.1. Classification (NCBI taxonomy): domain Eukaryota; kingdom Metazoa; phylum Arthropoda; class Arachnida; order Araneae; family Salticidae; genus Maratus; species Maratus speculifer. The sequence goes on from OZ025303.1 coordinate 40,080,658, forward strand.
CTGAATACTGTATTAAAATTATCCATATAAACCAAAATGAGTCATAATATACATATTATTCTATAATCCGCAATATTTTTTAATCTGCACAACCTTTAGTCACAACTTTTCCGGATTAAAGATCTTTGCGCGTTTATATTAAATATAAAGATTTTAAAAGGGAAGTTGCGTGAATAACAGGGAAAGAGTGAGTATGGGGACAATATTCAAACTTCTTGGGCCCCCGTCATGTAATGTACCATTGAAAACCCCACAGATCACTCTTTCATAATATGAGACTTCCTTCCTCGCGATGGGGGAAGGGGGTAGTTTTCGAATTTTTTTTAATAGTTTCCATTACTTTAAATTGATTTTTTTTATAAAGCTCCCTTATAAACATTATTTAAAATGTATAAAATTAAAAAAAAATGGGGGGGGGTGTCTTTTCAGGGCGCAATAGTGGACTCCCCGAGGGGAGCGCTTTCCCAACTTTTGCCGACTCCCTTTATGCCATATTTTATTTGAACGTCCTCTGACCACTTCGTCATGTGAAGCATCTACAGTGATTCCTTTCCTCACTTTGCCATCCTGGGGCATTTTTCTAAATTTTGCCAACACCCCGAAGTGACACATCGTTGGAAAGGCCTGTGACCGTTTATAGATATTATGCACACCGGTGTCCTCCCCGAACTTTACCACCACGATAGACACGTTACTCAATTTAGCCGATTCTATACATGACATGTTATTTAAAAGGCCTGTGATCACTTATTCAGGTTATGGACCTCGCACAGTCCTCCTAACAACTTTGCAGATGTATGTGTGTGTGGGGGGGGGCATTTTTAAAATTTTAGCCAAGACTTCTCATGTGATACTTCATTGGAAAGGCTTCTGATCACTTATACATTTTATACTCCTCTGGTGTACCACCTCCCCCCAATTTGACCCTAAGTCACTTTTTTATTTAGCACATCTGTAGGCAGAGGCCTCCACTAATTTAAGATTATTGTAGTCACATATGTGTTAATTTATGCATAACATTTTGCCATTTGTTTATTTTGATGATTTTATTCCTTAATTTTATGACATGAGGGGATTTGTTGTCAAAGTTACTGGAATAAATAATGAAAACTGTTTTCAAAGCGTACTTATGGCATACTAGAAGAGGTAAGAAATTTTAGTTATAGGCTATTATCTTTATTTTCTATTAAAACATGCATAAAAATATACATATATTTCTTTTTTGAAATTATTTCTTACAAAGTAACAACATATTGAACATAATTTAACCAGAAAGTAATAGCAAAAGCTATGAAGTTTCACACAAAAACTACAAGAATTGGTTGTAGATGCCTGTGCATGTGCATCCTACAAACTAACTAGATTTCTTATAGCAGAGAAAAATTGCTCAATATTATTAAACTTTAAGAAAACCTCAACTGAAATTCCTGAGAGTACGCCACTATTAAAAAGTTTTATTGCATCATTTGTGACATGGCCGGTGTTCTGTTGGTTAAATGAAAACATAATTTAAGTAAAAGCTAAAATCCAATACTCTATTTAAACCTCTGGGGAATGGGAAGTGGAGCTACATTGAAGCTTTCTAGTCACTAAACACAATACTAAGAGATTAAATCATAATCTATACTCACGTCTACGGCTTAAGCTCAGTTCGGGGCACTCACACCAGCTCTACTTTCAGGTTGCGGCTAAATGCTAGTTTAAATCTATGATAAAACAGCCCATGACAGCAAACAATCTTTATTTTTCAAAATACTCAACGTATTAAATAACTCTAACCCGCTTGCTTTTCTCTTAGGTAACTCAGCTCATAACACATGATAACTCGACTCACAACACTAGCTAACTCGCTTCAGAACACCTTGCTTCGCCTCAAAACACAATCTATCTCACTTTGCGGGCTCCTGCCACTTCACAACACAATCTAGATCACTTTGCGGGTTCCTACCGCTTCACGACACAATCTATCTCGTTTTGCGGGCTCCTGCCGCTTCACAACAACACAATCTATCTCGCTTTGCGGGTTCCTGCAACTTTACAACGCCTCACAACACTCCAACTCATAGCTTTTATACATTGCTAACTGAAGACGGAGCTATAAATTTGCATAATATTCCTAACCGCAGTTAACTGTAGACTCGAGGGTGGCACACACGCTCTGGAAAGTTAAAGTTGAATAAAGGATAGATGTGGCTTTTGCGCCACACATGTTAGAACATTGACGTCACGATCTCACTGAAAATACTAGAGTGCCTTTATCACAAAGAGACACTCCCTCACACATTATGTGAAGGCCAGAAGGCAATCAAATTATGAATCAAGTGTTATTCACAAAGGTTTATGTGTGTATAGCATATTAGACGATTAGCATAATACATTAACCTGGATAATATTAAAGGGACTTACAAACAAAAGAAAATCCACTACAAAACTTAACTTATTCAAATAAAATTTAATAGCTTACAAACAAAATAAATCAAAATAGAACGTAATGATAATCTTATAAATTTGGGATATTCACTACCATTTAACTCGTTAGGTGAAACACATTCATGGTGACGATTTTAACATCTAAATAAAGGCAAGTTTAATAGTGTAAAAAACTTACACCCCTTTCAAAAATAATAATAATAATAAATAGATAAATTATAAACCAAATAAAGATTTAAAATGAACAGGAAATAATAAAATGCCTAAAAAAATATTTTAATTAATGTGTAATGAAATTAATAATGTAACTAGCTTCGAAACAAAGATAAAATTTCATATATTTAGATAATTAAAAATTGAACTTTAAAAGAGTTAAGAAAAGCTCTTTTCTATAGATAACTTGAAAAACAGGGGATATGCAAGAAGTGACAGCTATATATTATCAGAGAGAATTAGTTAAATGTTTCTTCTTTATCTGAATATGACTATGCATGTATTTATATTCTATCTCCCAGATGAAAACCGTAATTTCTGGTCGCAAATGGCAATCTGATGATTAGAAATTTTACAAACTTACTCAGAGTTTTTTAAATATTAATAAAAACATGAGCTATATTTAAATTGTACATTATGCATTACTGTGTATATACCCACTATATTCTGCCTTTCAATTGCAGATCAGAATTGGATAAAATATATTATATTTTAAAAATAATTTATATTTTCGAAATTATTACATGTAAAAAAATATTACTTTTGAAGTTTCCGTGAATCAATACTTTATCAGTATAGCTAATGTATGCATTTCCAGATTTAATGCTTTTCATCTACAATAGAAACGAAAAAAGGTCTCATACATGTTTTGTTTCCCCTATAATCTCTATAAATTATGCACCAGCATCAAGAAGTTTAATTTTATAATTAAAGACAGTGTTTTAAAGCTGTAGAGTGAAACTGATTTAAATTTAGACATTATGACAAATTTAGAGTGAAACTGAAAAGAAATATATCAGAGGTGGAATTTAATAAATTTTATCTTCAGTTGGATTTTAATTGTATGTAAATAAGCAGGTTTTCCATCATATAAACTCTATATATTTTTATAAAACCACAAATGCATTTTATCTTTAAAACTATATTTAAAATAATTGGGATAACAAAAGCTATAAATAGGGAAAAAATATTTACATTAGGAAACTGGAAATTTTGCTCAAAATTCTAAACATTTAATGAACAAATAAAAAAAGACACAGGTTTCTATTAATAGTAATGTTTAATGGTATTTTCTGGTAGTTCTTATGTCTTTTAATAAATGGAAATTGGATAAAACTGGTAGCATTTATTTTAATAGAACATTTAAAATAAAGTTAAAAAACAAGTAATATTTTAAATAATAAAAAATAGGTTTAATAAGCAATTAAATTGTTATCTATATTTAAGCAGATGATTAATATAGATAACATGCATACAAATATTGATGGGGAAACTATCTTAGTTGAAAATTAAGTTGTAGCCCTGTAAATGATAGATTTCTTTAATCTTTAATGCATAATTGACGCAATGTGTATTCTATTTAGTGAAAAGCAGTAAATTTGAGAATTATCCTTGCTTATTATTTGCATCTTATATAGCCCTTTCCCGATTATCACTCATTGGCCCTCATTGCACACATGATGTTAAAAAATAAAATTTCTTTCAAAGTGTACCTACAATTATTTTTACAACTTATTTTGAAATTTTTAAAAGGAAGAAATGTGTAAATTTGAAATGAAATGTAGTAAAAACTTGTTTAAATTAGTTATTTAGTTTTTTTCTAACAGATGGCAATAACAATAATTTAATAAACATATAAAAAAAATATGCAAATCTGTGGGCATTAGAAGGTTATGTAAAATTGGATTCACCCATGTATGTATCTTTTTAAAAATTATTGTTATTGCAGGGACCAATATTAAATAAAAACAACAGAAACTAAGAAGTCAAACATAATAATAAATAACATAATAATAAAATGTTTATAATTTTATCAAATTAGTATATGTTCTTTGAATGATGCTTTCCTGTTTGCCATACATGTAGCTAAATTAAGTATTCAAAAATTATTTGCATAGTTCAAGATGATTTTCTTTTTCCTCAAACAGTTCTATTCCATACAAATATTGATAGGGACACTATCTTAGTTGAAAATTAAGTTGTAGCCATGTAAGTGATAGATTTCTTTAATCTTTAAGGCATAGTTGATGCAATGTGTATTCTACTTAGTGAGAAGCAGTAAATTTGAAAATTATCCTGTGTTTATTATTTGCATCTTATATAGCCCTTTCCCCATAATCACTCATTGGCAAAACCACAGATTAAAATTGAATTTTTTTTTTTATCCCTTTACATTTTTTTTTCATTTTTTTTTATCTAAAAGCCAGCATCATAATGCAAAATACATCGACAGATTATTTCTGTTTTACATGAAAAAGCACATATGAAAATATCCAAGTATGTCTATGAGTAACAATGATTGTTCAATAAAACTCAGTGATTTGTTCAAGTGACAGAAATTCTTTGAAATATTTTGTTTCAAACTAGTGATGCTTACCCACATATTTCAATAGCATTTCAAAATGTTATTTTTAATCAAATCACGGTTTATTAATTTTTATGTTTATTACATTGATACTAAAAAATAGATGTCACATTAACCAAATATGTCATTTAAAAATTATATTTAGAATTTAAAAGTATCGTGATCAAAAGAAGATGCTGTTGATTTTTGTTACTGTTAATACAAATTCTTTGTTTTCTTAAAGGCTGATATGCTAACAAGTAGTTTACGTAAATATTTGTTATTTTCATCTTGTGGCTGTATTAATCGTTAAATTCTTTGAAAATTGATTATTAGTAGCTTTTTAAAAATGTAGATAAAATATGCCATAAATATTTTTTTCGATAATTTAGATTTAAAGGTGGAGAACTGAAATATTTGTTTTTCAATTATATAAAGCATTTTTTTTGAAGAATTTCATAAAAATATCTTTTTATGCAAATATTTTATTTTCTTTCTTCTAGAGAAAAAGATCTTCTAAAGAAAATATCAGTGTATCCAATTAATTCCCAAGCTACAGAAAAGACTCTTTTTTATAAAATATATTCCATAGGATTTTCACAGAGTTGTTTCTGAAAAACTACTTGTGCATACATACAATGGAAAAACCTTTTGCTTGTGCAATATCTTCTACAGACTTTACAAAAAGTGGCGATCTGAAAAGACACCTGCATAACCATATAAGGGAAAAACTTTTGTCTGTAAAATATGTTCCAAGGGATTTTCACTTAGTGGTAATGGAAAAACCTTTTGTTTGTGATATATATTACAAAAAATTTTTACAAAATGGTACCTTAAAAGCTCACTTGCGCATCCATACGAAAGAAATACCTTTTGTTTGTGAAATATGTTCAAGGAGATTTTCAGAAAATGGTGATCTGAAAAAACACTTGCTCATCCATACAAAGAAAAAACCTTATTTTTGTGATATATGTTCCAAAGGATTTTTGCAACGATGTAATCTGAAAAAACAAGTTTTTTCCCATACAAAGGAAAAACCTTTTGCTTGTGAAATATGTTTCAAAGGATTTTCACAAAGTGCTCATTTAAATGAACATTTACGCACCCATACAAAAGAAAAACCATTTGTTTGCGAAATATGTTTCAAAGGATTTTCAGAAAGTGGCCATCTAAAGCGACACTTGCGCAGCCATACAAAGGAAAAACCTTTTGTTTGTGAAATATGTTCCATTGGGTTTTCACAACGTTGTAATTTGAAAACACAATTGCTCATCCATGCAAATAATAAACCTTTTGTTTGTGAAATATGTTCTAAAGGATTTTCCCAAAATGGTGGCCTAACAGAACACTTTCATTCCCATACAGAGAAAAAACTTTACGTTTGAGAAGTATGTTCCAAAGGATTTTTATCAAGTGGTCATCTAAAGCGACACTTGAACACCCATGCCTTTGAATGTCGCGCATGAAAAAACACTCGAATGAAAGACCTTTTGTTTGTGAAATATGTTCCAATAGATTTTTGGGGAAATGTTCACTGTAAAAGCAGTTATGTCCCATACAAAAGAAGATATCTTTTTTATGAAATATGTTCCAATGTATTAAAATAAAATTTGGGTATGAAAAAACGATTTTTTCTACCATATAAAAGAGCTTTTTTGTTTGTGAATCGTAAAGGATTTTTATTTATTGATAATCTGAAAATACACTTACTTAACTATACAAAGAAAATCTTTCTGTTTGTAATACATAATTCAAGAACTTTCGCAAAGTAGTCATCTAAAAAACAAAACTTGCATACTTATAGAAATGATTTTGTTTATAAAAATATTTTTCAGTAAGTTCCAATTTAAATAAACATTATCTTACCCTTATAAATTGAGAAGCTTCTTGTTTATGATTTATACTGTGACGCATTTGTACCAAATGGTTTTCAAAAAATGATATGCATATTCTCATACACAAAAAAAAAACTTGTATTCTTAAAGATTTTTTAAAAATGATATCATAATATATTTATATATTTTTTAAGAATTGCAAAGCCAATTCTTTAAGTATGTTCTTGAGGACTATGTGAAACAGTCTCTTAGGAAAAGATTTTGCATCTTGTGTTAAGAAAAGACGTTTCATGGTTTGGTAATACTCTTAACATTTGTCTCAAGATGATACTTTAACTGTTATATTATTTTTTTAAAATCTAAAGTTATATCCAATATTTGAAGTAAATCGGATATTTTGATCATGAGTTATCGCGTTACATGCATTAGTACTTACAGAATGTGCTGGCACACAAGGTCTCGTGTTTTGCTGATAGCCTGTGAGCTAAAAAAAATCCGAAAATTGAAACTGGATAAATTTAAAGGTAAAAATAATTAAATGAAAGGCGTCGAAATGTGGGAACGCTTGAGTTTGGGTTCAGAACTCTAAAGCTGCTGGATGACTGCAGCGGCTCCGAGCTTAATATTCTTCTCAGTATCGGCCGAAGAAGAGCAAGTGGACCATTTACCACAGAGATTAAGAGGAGACAGGCATTTTCAAAGGTCTGTCCTATGTCCCTTATGCCGCGGCATTAGAAGAAGCAAGAAATTATTATTATTATTTTAATTGAAAAATGAAAGTGGACAAATATAAAGTTGAAAATCATTAAACGAAAGACATTGATAAACGGGAAGGGTTAGATTCGATATCCTCAAGCCATTAGATCGACTTCGAGCTTGATGTTCGGTGTAATATAACTTCTCTGATACCTTGTCTTTCCTTTCTTTCTAACCGATGACCAGGCCCTTACCTGCCGAGTTACCTCAGCTTAACGGGTTAGATACCTATTATCGGTGCGGGTGACCGCCTAAATGCCGCGTAGCAACAATGCGCGCAAAAAACATGATTCCTTCGCTTCCCGCTTCATCACATTTGCAGTATTTGCTTCTCAGTCTAGCATACTTTGTTTTGACGGTTGCTTAACCTTATATCCTGTTGTATGTATTGCAAACGGCTACTCAATTTGGTCTCGTAATTTAGAACCTTGATCAGATGACGAGACCTTCACCTGGCAAGGCACCCCCAGAGGTATAATTCACAGGTAACTTGGAGAACTTTGCACCCACGACGGATTTTACATGCACCAGGCGCCATTAGCGTACATGACGGAATTTTAGCCGGCAGATAGCCTGAGTCCTGTAACCAAATGCTATGAGTAAAATCTGATACCTTGTCACTTTTTGAAAAGAAATCTTGGCAAAATTATGGTTTAAGAAAGTGAGATTTGTTGTTAAATAATGTGAACAGCTATAAAAATAGTCCTTGTGGATTTTTTTATGCTTGTTTATGTACATATTAAAAATATTGCTTCTAACTCCTAGTGTTAGGTAAATTACTTCTATTTATAACATTTAAATGGCTTCTGTACGTAAATAAATTATACAAATTTTAGTAAAGTCTCTGATAGGGATCATTATTATGCTTGTTTATGTGCGCATTAAAAATATTACTTCTACTTGTTTTAGACAAATTACTTCTATTTATAACATTTAAATGGCTTATGTATATTAAATAAATTACACAAATATTAATAAAATCTCTTATAGTGAATGAAACATTGAATAGGTTGCTAAAAATCAATCTGAACCAGTTCCTTTTATTGCCAAGTTCATTTTTTGTACTCTGACAAGACCTTTTTAGTAGGAAAATACCGATTTTTCTTTTATTCAATAAGTTGCTATAAAATAAGTTCCAAATTATTTTTAAAAAATCTAATACATAGAAACAACGTATATCAAAAAGATTGATAGTTAATTTTCCAATCTGTCACATATATATTTAAGTTTAAAAACTAACATACGAAAATAAACATTTAAACGTGAATATAGAGAAATGTTTTATTCTATTGAACGGATAGAAAATTAATATCACAAGTTAGTTACTGTGTCGTTATAATATTCCACACAGCACACATGTGTCCATAAGTCATCTACACAAGACGACTAACACATCTAAAAAAATCGAAAAATATCTACGATACACTCTTTTCGTGTCTATTAGAGATGATATGTTAATTCGATTTTTTCATCTTCTTTGTACAAAAATGAGGGGGGTTTCGAAAAGCTGTGTTTCGGTTAGCTATTTACAAATACATTTACATGAACTGGCAATTACATTGACTTGAATGGTAAATAGCTATTTCAATTTCGTAATATTTTCCCGTTTCATGTAAAAATTACATTTAAACTGTATTTTTTCATGAAGTACTTTCTTATCATTATTTTTGTTTGTATTTCTGCTCAAAGGTTAAGAATATATTTTATGCTTATTTTATGCTTAAACATATATAAGAAATTTTAAGCTCTCGTAAAACCTCTTAAACTAGCAAGACTCATTTGCAGCTCAGTGTATTTTTATTAATTTTTAACAATATCATAGAAATAGTGATAATTTCCTTTTCTTCTTTTTCCGGCACGAATAATTTATTCTATTTACAAAATATGAAAAATCGGAATCCTGTCTATTAAAAGAAAGACAAGATTGGCAACTTCCGCGCATATCAGTAATTTAATTGGGATTGGTCGAGAAATGTTCCCTTCCGAACTCCCAACTCTGCGTGATGTTCTAAGGTATGGACTTCTACTAAGAGAACAATAATTAACAGAGCTTCTGCCTAAACTTGACTATATTTAAAATGTTGGGTCCAAGAGTTTAAAAATGTGGGTAAATTACTTAAAAATTGGAAAACTTTATAAACGATTTCAAAAAATGAAACGACTAATTATTTATTTATTTTAGTGGTATATGGCAGCTGCACTGTAAAAAAGAGAGAAAAAATGTTGATTTTACAGTATTACACTGGCTGTTGGGGTAACAGTATAATACCGTGAAATCAAAATTATATTATTAAGTAAAAATAATAAACCGTAAATTAAACGGTAATATACTGCTAAGTAATAATATATGGCATATTTTTTGCCTTTTTATGTTTAAAATGGATTTTTGGTCTTTATTTATGATTTATTATTGTTAATTTTGCAGCAAAAGACTGGCATTTCACCTGCCAATATTATACTGTAAATCAATTATTTCCTACAGTGTGAATATTTTTAGATTTGTGTTGCTAAACAAACTATTATGGGTACAAATGTATGTGTTTTTAGCATATTTTCGAGAAAATATTGCAATATTATTGATCTCAATTTAGGAAGCCCAAACTATTCATACGTTTTATAGGTAAAGCTAAAAATACACATAAATAAGCAAAATTCTGCATTTTTAGTTCACTGTTTTCATGTTTTGAAACTAAATTTTCTTATTCTAATATAGTCGGCACCTATCATTCAAATTAAAAAATAAATAAAAAATATATGTCTGAATTTTTTATATCAATGCAGAATGTTTTAAAATAAGACACACTCTTATTACTCCCTTGTTTCTTGAATTGCTTTCATATAAAATTTTCATTTATACAGTAGACTCACTCAATTTCGTACATAATCACAGATGTAAACAACAAAACTTTTAATTCAGATGTAAGGACAAAGTTACAGAATATTATAGTTTTATATGATTCTGTATGTATTAAACTACGCAATTCCCGAAAATATGACTAAACTCATGATTTTTCATGAGGAAAATATAAATGTATTTCTGAAAATCATCAAAATTTTGCTAATATCATTAGTAATCGCAATCTTTTTACAAAATATATGTATGTATTAATCAAACTTTTTTGGTTATTAAGACTGGCTAAACGCAAAAATAAAATTTCCTTACTTTATCATTTTGATGTGAATTAATAGGTTACCACATATAAAGAAAGTTTCATTGAATAATTTAAGGAGAGTGTATATTATGTGTATTTAATTACACATTAATTATTCACTTGACCATTCCTTTTAATTATTTTAAAAATTATCTCACATTTATCATCTTAGTCTATTATTTTATTTAATTAGTTTAACATTATACCATATTGTAAGAATTCATCATAATTTTGATTGCATTATTACATTACGGTTTAAAAAACGCAAACAAAGTAGTGACCAGAAATCTGCAAAATTCTAAAATCCGCACAACCTCTAGTCCCAAGCTGTGCGGGTTTAAGAGAGTTTACTTTAAATTCAATTTTTTTTTATTTTCTTTGAAATAGTACATCTAAGAATTTTTTTACACAAAAAATGATTAGATTTAAAGTATCACGTTTATGTCACAGAATCAACAAACTGGTGGCCAATAATATTAAAGATATTATGAGTAGTGGGGATCAAAGTAAAACTATCATGAAGTTGATAATACAGTCAAGGATCGATAATCCGCGCACACATAATCCGCAATTTTCTATAATCCGCGTTACTTTACGAATGTAAACAGCGAAATAAACAGTTATGAAAATTTAAAAATCCGTGACCCAAAAATGTTTTTTAAATAAATTATATAAAAAAAAATTAAATCATATTAAAATATCTATTTTTTTAATATAACTCTTTATTTTATTAACAGTAAAAATCAAACTGTATTATGGAATATATGTAATTACCTTTATTTAAATGCACCATATATGGGTGATTCTCAAGATAGGAGACTTTTTCAAAAGTGAAATCTTAAAAAAATTACTGTTAGCAAAATTTCTGAAAAAAATAGGTGTTGTTAATATAGTATTAGGTATTACTTTACATGTAGTCAGCAGAGCTAAATATTTAAAAATAAACTTTAAAAAAATAATTAGTATTTTATGAGCCATGCTAATGATAAAACAAATTGCACTTAAATACATTAAGAAATTTTTATTTTCTTTCTGTTTAAATATTTTTTTTTCTATATTTATTAGCCTTCCTTTTCAGCAAATAGTTTCCATCTTGAACTGTTTTTATTCTCCTTAAAGATGAAACCCTGTTTTTACAAATAATTGTACGCCCTTAAGTTTCTAAGTTTTTCGCTGTGATCTGTGTTCTCTTGGAGTCCTCACTGACTATTTTTATTTGTATCAATTCTTTTGCATATATATATTTCAAACATATATATCTGATGTTTAAGTTTTTTATGTTTATCAGTATTTTTTTTTTAATTTCTCCCTTCTTTTTCCACACTCTTTTAAGTTTTTTTCTTTCTCTACCTATTGTCATACTTTAACTTATATTCAGATTATTTTTTAAAAAAGATCAAGGACCAAATTAAAATTTCATATAAAAAGAGATGTGTTCTTTTAAAATAATAAATAAGATATTTATAAAATATTTTTAAGAAATTCAACATTGTGAAATAAAGAACAAACTTTGTTTACATGAGCAACATTCTGACACTAACAATGTAAGAAGCTGTCTTAGTGATTTTCTGACAGATTTAATGCATATTTTAAGGATAATCAATGTAATACCTAAATTTATATGTAAAATTAAACTTTATAAAGGATAAAATATAAGCACTGGTTACAATTATGCACATATGAGTCTTTAGCATGGACAGAAAAAAATGCTAATGACACTGATATTTGTCCATGCTAATGACAATTTTTAATTTAAATAAGATTATGAGCCATAATATAATCACAATGCAATAATCCTTTCTGGGGCTTTTTAAAACACAAAAGTTCTATGCAAATAAATAAAATAAAAATTTTAACTATAAAATAAACATGAAAATTATTATCCATTCTAATGATATACAATTGATGTACTCGCCTAATATTCAAATTCTATTTTTAAAATACAATATATGCTTCTATTTTCAGGCTGGGATAAAATGGCTACTTGTTGCCATGGAGAAACTTTATATTTCTAAAGTATTGTCATGCGTGAAAATGAAATTTTGATTTATAACCAGCTGTTATAGTATGTCCTTATTTTGAAAATAGAATATGGAGCACAAACTTTAATTCTTTTTTATATACTATAATTTTATTATTTTTTTAATTATTGGATAAATCCTCTCCTTGATTAATTTAAACAAAGAATAACATTTGTTTTATTTTATAAACATGATATTAACTCTTCAAAAATGTTAGTATATACAAGGCACAGATGCTGTGGACATCCATGCTAATGACATTTTGAACATTCATTTTGTTATTTTAAAGTGTCTTTAATTAAAAAGTGGGTAATTCTCGAGTGCATATAATGAATAATATTAAGACAAACATATCTAAATATAAAAATATGTCAGAAAACTTCTCAATTTTTTTTGTACGCCAAAAGACTGAAATTCTCCCCTATTTTGAAAATCATCCATATATCAATTTTTTAGTATCAAAAACTTTAAAAATAAAATTTTTGAGATAGTATATCAAATTAATTATTAGATTTCATATTATACGGATTTAAGAATTAGAATGCTATCTAGGAATAATTAAATGACGTATAATCCATAATACTCTATAATCCACAATATTCCAAAATCTGCACTATCTTTGGCCCCAACTTGTGCGGATTATAGAACTTTGACTGTAACAAAATATATTTGTACATTAAACGGAAATATCTCACTAACACATCTTCCTTTCTTCTGTGCAATGTTTAATGGTTTACTGCACCCCATGATCATATCTAGCACATATCTAAGAATATTATCGTTTTCATTATGTGCTATGAGTTTGGCCAATGTGATCATTGTTCATAATCAGGAACAATTCAAGGAATGGAATAATACTCATTTTATCCATGTCAGATGGCTTCACTAGGCAAAAGATTAGAATTTCCTTTTTCCGGAACAAAAGAAATTTCGATGAAGCTATTGATGTAGGATTTACATTCATTATTTTTACCGAATACTTGAAAATTTTATTATAGAAAACGTTGTAGAGTGTTAATGAGATGAAATTAATTTAAGCCCTTTTCGATGCAAAATATAACAACATAATATTTTAAAACCTTAGTTGTGTACATATGAGCATACAATATAAATATAACATTAGCTGAAATTTTGAAATTTATTTTTTCCCTATTTTTCCATCATTAGATCGATATATGGACTTCAAATATTTTTAGTTTCATAAAAATATTAAAAATAGTACAGTAAAGTGTTAAAAGTGGCATAAGAAAACAAAACATAGACATCGTTACCATAGATTGTTGTGATTCCGATGTGTTCCATTTTTAATTTATTTTCAATATACTGATGCAATGGATAAGTTGTTTACAGATAAAAATTGCGTGAGAGTTACGAAGTGGCAGCAAAATGACAGCTGGACTGGTTGAAAAAGAAATGTTTAGACATTATGATTAACTTCATGTCTGTGAAAAAATTCTGTAATTTTATTTTGTCTCTAAAATATGGCGACTACGAAAGAAAAAAAAAACTACCGAGAAAGGCTTCAAATTTGTTCCCTAGAAAAAACAAAAGAAAGATTTTGTAGTGAAACACTATTATGAAAGAATGTCCGATACTTTACTATTATAAAGATCTAGGACTTTACTTTTGCTTGGCGCAATTTGTTCTTCGGAAAGGAGATTTGTTGCCAAATAATATAAAGCATTAAAAAAAACACAGAGGACATTTATTCTTGACATTATAATCTATATTACAATAACTTAAACGTTATAATACATATTATTAATAATACGAGTAGTTATTTTTCCTCTTTGAGCTAAAAGGCGTCCTGTCTGAAATTTGAACTTGAAGTCCCTGGCTTTAATTTTCATTGCTCTTCCAATTGAGCTACCTAGATGACGCCCCACTGAACACATATTTCATGAGATCAATCATTTGATTATGACATTTGGGCTGTTTTTGAAAAAGCATGACAGAATAAAACGCGAGATAAAGGAACTCCAGTAAATGCTGGAAGAATAATAACACTTTACTTATTTTGAACACATTCATCTGATTGGTACATAATTCAAATGAGTAGTATTTTTTCAATCAAAGAAAATTGTGTTCAGACTGGGACTTGAACCCAGAACCCTTTGTTTTAATGCAGTGAATGATTTTAAAAGTTTATAAGAGTTCCTTTACCTATGGGCCCCCAGGGGGATACCTTCTTTAGGTATTCACGGGCTTCACAACCCCGGGCACCTGAGTGATCTTTCTCTTTTCCTATTCTTCTTACTCCTCTCGTCTTCCTTTCATCTTTGTTTCACTCTCATTGTGGTTTCCTTTTCGGAGGTGAGAGCAATTCTGTATGAGCCGATATCATCCTGTATATCAACTCATGGAGAATTGTAAACCACCCACGTGTTGGCCGTGCGTGGCGACCCGTGTCCCTGGAAAGGGGGATCCTGGCAGTTGAGGGAAACCAACACACTGCTTTGGCCTCTGCTTCAGGTAGGCGGGAGGTGCATATTGGTCCCGTATGCATCAATCGGCTGGTCAGCTGACTTTTGTCACTAGCTTTGGGGATCAAGTGATCGAGCAACTACTAGTCATCTCGTTAAGGGTGGAGACTGACATAGGGTTGTCTTGTGATCGTATGGGCCCTGGTTAGCACTGGTGCACGAATGTGCATCCCCTTGTTGGGCTCGGTAGTGGGTGGTGCGGCCGGGGTCTGAATTATTTTTTTCTAATATGGATGGAATTACTTCTATTCATTCTAATCCTCTCCCTTGTGGAGAGGAACAAATAGTACAGACTTCTTCAATAACTCGTTTTTTTGTCATTAAACGTACCGATAGTCTCTCTAATAACTCCTTAAAAATACTTCACCATTTCTAATTGAAAAAACATTCCAGTCTGTTTTAGGGGATGGTCATTCTATTAAAAAAATTACAATCTGGAGATTTACTAATTGAGGTTTCCACAGCTAAACAATCGCAACTTCTCTCCAATTGCTCTACAATAGGCACTTTTTCCGTCTCTGTACAAAAACATAAAACTCTAAATACAAGTCGTGGTATCATATCTGAACCTGATCTCTTATTCTCTACCAAAGATGAACTGTTAGAAAATTTAAAAAGCCAAAATGTCATAGATGTATGCCGTATTACTATCCGTCGCAATGAACAAGTACCACCTACAAAACATATTATTTTAACATTCAATAGCCCTACTCTACCAACTAAAATTAAAGCTGGCTATTTAAGCTGTCCAGTTCGACCATATATACCAAACCCTCTCCGCTGCTTTAAATGCCAACGTTACGGGCATACTAACGGTACGTGTCGTGGATCTCTTACCTGCGCTCGTTGTGCAGAAGTCGGCCACGACAATAAAACCTGTGTAAAACCCGAACGTTGCGCAAACTGTAAAGGTGATCATACAGCTTATCCTCGCACTTGTCCTAATTGGAGCCGTGAAAAAGAAATAATTACGATAAAAATTACTCAGAATTTGTCTTACTCCAATGCCCGCAAACTTGTAGAATCCAGAACACCATCCATTGGAATTTCCTATTCCAGTTTACTTAAGAACCAATCAATGTCCGTAAGACATATAAGCACTCAGACAGAATCATGTAATCTACCCATTACCCCAAAGAAAAAACACGTGATGTCAGCTGTTCAATTGGATGTTCTGCAGGTCCAAAATTGGAGCGCTGGTTGCCTTCTTCAGGGCCTGTTACTATTCTGGAGTCGACTCAACTCCAGGCTAAAAATAAAGCAACTATATCCAATAAAAAAATCCTGATTCTTCAGCTTCTAATCTCCCGAAACCTGTTACTAATCAAAATACTAATGCAGTTACACCTAATAAAAAAGTTACGCCCATTAAAAAAACCGTTGATCAATCTGCTTCTAATAACCAAAAGACAAATTCTTTTCAGACTGTGAAACCGATCCAAAAGGCAAAGGAGAGGGTTTCCATCCGAGGTTCCCATCAGTGGCAGACTGTTACAAAAAAAACACCGCAAGTCACACCAGAACCTGTCTATTACAAATTTTAAAGATCCCAAATAGCTACAAAACTATGTGGAAGATGCTATGGAAGAATCTGACGACTCGAGTACAGAAGAGAATATTGTTTTTGACGAATTCATTCCGAATTAACTTCACATTTTTTAAATTCTGACTTGTGCATCATCTCATATGCTTTTTTTAAAAACACTTACTGCATTATTTTTACTTTTTTTAATTGCACCTTGTGTTTAACACTTGCCGTGTTGTTTTTACCTCTTACTTTTTTAAGTTTTGTGTTCTTTAAAATTGTGTTTATATGATTATTGTGCATCGTCTATAATTTAACATATTTTTCTGTATTTTTATGCATTTTTAACAAAGGACTGGTTAAATGACTTTTTATTGGTTTTATTTACGCATATTTTCACTTGCTCTTAACTTTTTCCTATTTTGACTTGGTCTTGGCGCAGCATGTCCCTAAAGGGATTTTGCGCCATTAAACCCCATTCAACCAACCAACCAACCAACCTTTACTTATGGTTTAATCTAAAGTGTTGCTTCAATAACAGTACAGATGTCATAAACAAATGGCTGTTCTTATATTTTGTATTTTTAATAAATACATTCTTAGTAGTTAAATTTTATGGTGCAATTGTCCAGTATATGTTTATTAGATATATTACTGTTTTTAAAATACAACTAACTTTTATTTGTGCATAAAAATGGTTTCTTTACATCAAATAAATCGTGTAAATATTGAAAAAATTACTAATGCATATACAGTAAATAGGTTAAAAAGTCTTTTTCTCGCCAAAGCCATTTTCTTTATTTTGCAATACCCCTATGCAGGAAAATTACCGAATGTCTTGCATATGCAATCTAAACTCATGATAAATAAATTTTAATGAAAGAGTGTGTACATGAGAACAGAACAATTTTCACATCATATGAATGAATAATTTTCATTGGTGTAAATATGTACATTTTTGCTTTGAATGGTAATAATAATAATAAAGTAGACTCCCTCAAATCCGCATTCCTAAAATCTCTCCAACTCTCTAAAATCCGCACATATTTTACGGATGTAAACAATGAAACATTCAGCTCAGATGCATGTGCCAAATTTGACTTTTTTATTTTTATATCAATTCCATATATTTTTTAATTTGTAATTTTTGTTAAGGTTATTGAATTCCTGTTTTTTCATGAAGAAAGAATAGTTTATTTCTGAAAAAATAAAGATATTGCTGATATCATTGGTAATCACAATCTTACCAAATATATTTATGTATTAATCAAGCTTTTTTAGTTATTAAGTCTGGCTAAACCTGAAATAAAGTTTCATTATTTTATGATCTTGATGTGAATTAGTAATGTACCTTTATGAGGCAAGTTTCATTGAATAAGTTAGGAAAAACAAATTTCATCTTTATAATGAATGTTTAATTGTACATTATTGATTATTAATTTGACCTTTGCTTTTAGTATTTTTATCATTTTAAAAACTATCTAAATTTTTATTATTTTAGATTATTACTTATTTTAATATTTTAGCATGTTGGAAGTATTCATTATACTTTTGATTTCATTATTAATTACATTCAAATTACTTTTTAAAAAATGTAAACAAAGCAATGACCAGAAATCCGCAAAATTCTAAAATCCGCAAAACCTCTGGTCCCAAGGTGTGCGGATTTAAGGGAGTCTACTATCAGACGTGGAATTTCCTTTTTATATACTTTCTCAATAATTATGTAATATTTATGCAATATTAATTACTGCTATTCATATACTTTACTTTTGTAAAAGAATTTTCGAATTTGTTTCATTGAGAAAAACATTTTACTTACTATTTTAAATCTGTATATTCCAACCAATATATTTTCTTTTTTTAGATAAGTTACACCACCAAGTATAGAGTAACGTGTCTGTTTAGGGCAACAGATCATTTTTACATTCTTCTATTTTTACAAGAAAAAAGTGTTGGATTCGCGAAAATCTTCGAAATCCGGTTTTCGACGGATTTACACGCTTTACGGGTCAGAGAACACAAAAAACATGTTTTTACAAAATATCCATTAATGAGTTTGCCTGCCTGTATGTGACACATATTTTATGGGCTTTCTATCTCAAGAACTAATGTACGGAATTTCACAAAACTTTAGATTCTGATAGATCTTGATATAAACTAGATCTGATTAGTTTTTGGTATATATCGTTCATAAGGTAGTGCTGCTATGCTGCATTATTCACAATTTCCACAACTGCCATATCTCAAGAACTAGTGCATGGATTTTTTTATAACTTTAGAATTAGTGCTTAATATAGCATGAGTACGTTTTGGTGCAAATCGCTCAACAGGTGGTGTTACCATGGTGCCATTATTCCTAATTAACGCAATAGTTCTATCTCAAGACCTGCGTGAAATTTTCTAAAATTTCAGGTTTAGTTAGTCGTTGATATAGATTAATGTTGTTTAGTTTTTAGTGTAAATCGCCCTATAGATCAATCTACTATGCCTGCATTTTTCACGATTTCATAATAAATGTATCTCAAGAACTAATGTATGGATTTTCATCAACCTCCAGATTTTTTTAGTACTTGATAAAAAATTGATCGTTGTTAATTTTTGGTGTACATCACCTAACATGTGGCGCTGTTGTGCAGATTTCTTTTAAAAGGTTTTGAAATAGTTTTTTGAAATATTTATATAATTTTTAAATCTATGCATATCTTAAAAATCTAATGCAAAGATTTTGATCAAGCTTCAGATTCCGTGATAAGCTGACATAATTTTTTGCTAGATTTTGGTTTAAACCATCTAGCTGATGGCGTTGCTATGCTTCATTTTTCAGGAAGTATTAATATTCATAAGATAGAAGAAAGTTTTTGGATTGCCACATCTGACTAGATTTATATATTATTAGCAAATCCCGCGACTTAACTCGTGTAATAGTCGAAATATGACCAATATTTGTATGTTTATTTTTTTTTAAGCAATAATGTATTTAGAAATAATTTAAAAAATTCCACTTAAGCATGATAATTTAGAAAATATTTTGAAACTTTTATGCTCACTCATACGTTTCTTTCAGTATTCATTTGAAATATTTACTTTTTTAGAAACAATCTTTTTACTATGCATTGATATCTTGAAATTAACCATCATGTCAAAATCGAAGTCAACTCAAAGGTATAACTCAATTTCAAAATATTACAAACGACTGTGATATACGCTCTTCCTATTTTCTTCATAATTTCTACGGAACACCTGTTTATGTTGAAATAATCCAAAGAATCCGGCTTGACAAAAAAACACAAAAGTTTATTTGACAGATGGAACACACAAGATGGACTAACACAGCAAGACTTGAAACACAACAATTAAATATATATATAACTTCTAACTACGCTTCTTTCGTAACAGATCGATCTCGTGCCCGAAGCACATACATATCCCAATTTTTGGATAATATTTTTATTCTGTTTACCTGCATCAGACATTCGCAGGTCTCCCTCCACACACACACCTCTCTCTCTGCGTTCGTAACCCCTTCCTCTCCACACACACTCGTCCGCTGGTCACGTGACTCAAGAGCGGGCGCCGATGAATAAAACAAAAAAACACATCATCAGTCATCACACCCCCCACGCAAGATTGAAAATATGGTACACACTTATTTTAAATCTGAAATTCGACTGATGATGTTACACTATTTAACAATGATTTCCCAAATTATAATATGTATATATAAAAAATAACACCAGAAATACAACCGTATCCGGAGAAGGCACATCTTCCGGGGTTCTTCCTATCTGCTAATATAAAATAGAATTAAATTAATACTTCATATACACAATATAACATACAATTAACAAATGGCAATACACAAAACTTAGTATACATTAAACAGGACATTAAGAGTTGCTGAAAGAAAAAAAAGTATATTGTTCAAGGAATGTTCAAACACTGGGTGCTTCAAAAGTTGTTGAATGTCTTACACAGTGTCCAAGCGTGATAATGCATCAGCATTAATTAGTTTGGCACCCGGGCGGTGCGAAATCTTAATGTCATACTTTTGTAAGGCTAATGCCCATCGCTGCAGTTTTGAAGATTGAGGGGCATTTTTGGTGATAAAAGTTAATGGATTATGGTCCGTAATAAGTTCCACAGGTGAGCCGAAAATCCACGTTTCAAATTTTTTCAAACTCCAGATCACTGCATAGGCCTCCCTTTCAATTGTTGGCCATGCCCGTTGAGTTTTGGTGAGTTTTTGACTGGCGTAACTTACTGGATACACTACTCCATCTCTTCTCTGCGATAAACAGGCTCCGATGCCGACTGCAGATGCATCACACTCTATGATGAAAGGTAACCCGATAATAGGAGTATGCAGACTGGGCGCTTCGATGAGACCTCTTTTTAACGCGTTGAACGCCTGGTCATGCTCTACTGACCAGCACAAATTCTCTGGACTGTCCTTCTTTGTCAGTTCAGTGAGGGGATATGCTGTTTCAGCATATTTTGGTATATAATCTCTATAATAATTGCACAAACCTAAGACACTTTTAAGTTGCTTCTTAGTTTGAGGCACAGCTAACTTACGGATGGCCTCCACTTTTTCCGGATCGGTCCGATGGCTGCCGGACCCAATGATATGGCCTAAGTACTTTATTCGGGGTTTTGCAAATTCACATTTTTTCAAATTGACGGAGAATTGTAACTGTGATAGTTTGGAAAATATCTTCTCTAAATGCACCAGGTGTTCCGCGAACGTTTCGGAAAATACTGCTATATCGTCTATGTATGCTCTAGCAAAGTCCTGGTATTCAGAAAGCGCTCTGTTGATTTCTCGTTGAAACGTCGCAGCAGCATTCCTCAACCCAAAAGCCATGACCTTGAAGCGATATTGAGCTCTGTGCGTTTTAAAACACGCTAATTTTTTACTCTCTTCCTCTAGTGGTATGGCCCAGTAGCCTTTGAGTAAGTCCAAAGTGGAAATGACGTTGGCCCTGCCAATATTAAATAATAGATCAGTAGAGTTTTCCATAGGAAAATCATCAACCTTGGTGATTGCGTTCAGTGCCCGAAAATCTACGCAAAGTCGTAGCGTTCCATCTTTCTTCATCACGCACACTACCGGATGCGGTGCTTCTTCATCACTTTCTTCAATCAAACCTAATTCTAGTAATTCTTGAATTTGTTTGTCTACTTGAGGTTTTAGGGCCTCTGGAATTCGATAGACATAGGGTTTCTTCTTCTCATTATCATTTAATCTTATTTTGTGTGCACCAACTTTTGCTATTTGTATTTTCTTTGAAAATAATTCTTTATATCTAAACAATAAATCTAACATATTTTCTCTTTCTACGTTTTCCAAATGATTTAAATTTACTTCTTCGATTTTAAAATAGTTCGAGTTATCCTTTGTACTAGGGGTGGGATGGACTTCCCCTAATTCTTCTTCATTCTCAAAAATTACCCCCACTGCTTGTACCCTAGGAGTAAATTTCCTTATCTTATTCACGTGAACATTTTTAATATTTCCGTTCGTTAACCTGACTTTGTAAGAGTCGGGATTACACCGTGCCACTATTTCGGCTGGCCCTGTCCACCTAGCGTAAAGTTTATTACTAGAGTCTGGGATTAATAAATATACCTGCTCCCCCGGTATAAATTCCTTATAAATTGCCCTTCGGTTCGCATACTTCGCATACGCGCCCTGTTTAACCTCCGCTACTAGTGAAGCTTGTTCCGCCGCCTTTTCTAAGTTAATTTTTAAATCCTGAAGGTATTCGGTTGCACTTTTCCCGAGATTTATAGGTAGTGGAATTTCACCCGACCATGTGGATTTTAATACCGCCAATGGCCCCCTGGCCTCCCTTCCATACATCAACTTAAATGGCGACACCCCCGTCGTACAGTTAGGAATCTCCCTATACGCAAATAATAAATAAGGGATGTGTTTATCCCAATTTTTAGGATCGCTCCGAATAATATGGTGCAACATGCGTTTCAATACCTGATTATACCGTTCAACCAATCCCGAACTTTGTGGATGTCCCGGTGTTGCAAATCTAGGAGCCGCCCCTAGCCTAGCATGAAATTCCTGCATCAAACCTGATACAAAATTTCCCCCTTGATCACTTGCTATCACGCGGGGTATCCCTGTCCGCATAAATATTTCTAACAGCGCATCACAAGTAGCCTTAGCCGAAATTGTTCTTAACGGAACCGCTTCGGGCCACCTACTGTGTTGGTCAACCAAAGTAAGTACATATTGATGTCTACGCGCCGAAGGTGGTTCAATTTTCCCAATTATATCAATATTTACAACGTCAAATGGGAGCTCCGGTCTTTCAATCGGAAGAATCGGTATCTGATCACTGGCTCTCTCCCGGCTTCGCAACTGGCAGTCCTTGCACGATTTACAATACTCCTCTACATCCCGCGACACGCCTGGCCAAAAAAATGAATATCGAATTCTTTCTTTCGTTTTCCTTATACCAAGATGGTTCGCAAAGATTGATTCATGTGCAATCCTTAAAATTTCCTCCCTCCTAATTTTAGGCACTACTAATTGCATGACTTGATCTCCCGAAACCTTTTCCCTATGATAAAGTAAATTATCCACCATAACAAACCCATTTTTCCCTTGTTTTGCATCTTTAAATGCCCCCTGTAAAGATTCGCAATTCTTTTGTTGCTCCCTGTAAATGGTCGTTTCCGAACGCTGATTCGAATTTAAATCCTCGCAATCATTTTTCGTTCCAATACAATTAATAATCAAATTCTCTTCAAAAGATTCATTTTCAACCTGCAAACATAAATATTTATCACTCGTATTTTGTTCTTTTTCCTTTTCCAACGATAAATTTTCATCCCCCCTTTTCGTCTCATTTGTTGGTGCCAGACTGTCGGCTATTCTTTTCCCTCCTCCAATTTGCGCCGATTGTAACAATTCATAAACCTTCGGAGTAATAATACATGAACTACATAATTTATCTGTCACTGCAAATAACACATCCACACTGTTAAATAAACAATTTGATTCACTCATGTTTAGAGAAACCGGTAATGTTAAAAGATCAGCAGTAATTTGCTCGCCAAAAGCTGAAATCAACTGAATTGATGAATTTTCATTATTTTTAAATGATTCTGGTATTTCATTCGAATTTATAACGGGAATCTCAGCAGCGCTGTCAATTAATGTCTTTATTTTTTGTTTCCCCACCCAAATTTCATCGTATTGCAATGGTTGAGTACTTATTGCGTCATTTTCAAAGCATAAAGCTGTCACTTTCGCTATCAACCTTTCGTCTTTATTTTTCCCGGTAGAATCTTTTTTCGTTTGATAATGAGAATTTCCCGACCTCTCTTTTTCTTTATTATTATTATTAGGACAAAAACGTAAATGAACGATTTGACGGCACAATTTACACACAGACTTTTTCCTATCATTACGCGAATTAAAATTATTTCTTAGATGCGGTGGAATATATTTGCCAGATCCGAAATCGTCAGAACCGCGACAATTTGTCGATTTATCATATACCTCAGAAAAGGTTCTACCTTTTGAGGTAAACCAATTATCGCATAATTCCGCAATTTCCCGCGCTTTTAACCAATTATCTAATTGTTTTATTTTGACATAGCTTCGCGCCTCTGAGTCTAACGCATCCATTAATCTATCACTAACTATTAATTCATTAAGTGCATCAAAATCATTTACCTTTCTAAGTTCGCAATAAAAATCCCAATTCGCCCTTAACCTAGATGCGAACTGCATATGATTTTCATTTTTCGCCCTCTTTGCCGAAAGAAAATTTTGAAGACAAGCTTCAGGGGTGGGTTGAAATTCTTTTAAAATTAAAGCTTTAACCTTTTGATAATCCTTCATTTCATCTGAATTTGCATATACTAATAAATGCGCAGCTTTTTCCCCTACTAAATTAAACAGTATTTCAACTTTCAAATCTTCCGCGACATTCTTTAATTCAAACGCCCTTTCGAGCGAAGAAAAAAATAAATTCCACGATTCAGGTTTGGTAGGAATCGCAATAGTTAAAGTTTTAACGCTTTTAATTAGAGCTTCTAACGAATTAGTTTTGGGATTTTGTCCATCCCCCCCACTATCAGAATTTTTGTTTTCAGACTGCAGTTTAGCCATTTCTAATTGGTGTTTGATAACTTCTAATTTCGTTTTTTCTAATTCTAACGCTGTTTTCTGCTCAGAATTAACATATTCTTTTTCATTTTTAAGGGCCTCTGCTGCTTGTTTCTCTTTTGAAATGCGGTCTGATACCGTTGTAACAAGGAATTCTTTTACAAAATCGAAATCCTTATCGTATTGTTCGCTTCCTTCGATTAATGCCTTTAAATCCACTATTCTATGATCTGGCTCTACGTTTAAGCCTAATTCTGTGGCTACTATGACCAGGTCTTCTTTTCTTAACCCTTTAATTGTAAACATGTTCTTTTTTCTTAACTATTACTATCTTTATCAATAATTATAATTTACTATCTTTATCAATAATTATAATCGTTAAATAATATAATCATTCATTAAAATCATACACTAGAACATACTGAGAACAATACTTGTTTTCAATTCTAATCCGATTACCTCTTTAGAATCATTGCAAACATATTCATTAATCTAATATTCATGAATCTTCAGTTAATAAACAAAAGTTATAACTTTCAACTTTATTTCCAAAACTATAAAAAGTGGTTTCCCTTACCACTGGTTCTTGCGAAGAGAGCGTGGGATATACGCTCTTCCTATTTTCTTCATAATTTCTACGGAACACCTGTTTATGTTGAAATAATCCAAAGAATCCGGCTTGACAAAAAAACACAAAAGTTTATTTGACAGATGGAACACACAAGATGGACTAACACAGCAAGACTTGAAACACAACAATTAAATATATATATAACTTCTAACTACGCTTCTTTCGTAACAGATCGATCTCGTGCCCGAAGCACATACATATCCCAATTTTTGGATAATATTTTTATTCTGTTTACCTGCATCAGACATTCGCAGGTCTCCCTCCACACACACACCTCTCTCTCTGCGTTCGTAACCCCTTCCTCTCCACACACACTCGTCCGCTGGTCACGTGACTCAAGAGCGGGCGCCGATGAATAAAACAAAAAAACACATCATCAGTCATCACAACGACATGCTATTTCAATATCTAAAAATACAAAAACATTATTAATGAGTAACAAAGTTAAAATCAAAGTTTATCATTAGTTAGACCAGCGGTTCCCAATCTATGGGTCTCGACCCACTGGTGGGCGGCGATAGCTGTTTTGCTGGGTCGAGAAACAATCGAGGTTTGTTATCCAAATATATCTTTTATTTCCTCTGTTAGGAAAAAATTAATTTCAACAGGGAATAATATTTCAAGGGAAAATCTTTAATTTCCTTTTAGATTATTATATACGAACAGAATATCCAGAAAAAATTTAAATCAGCTTTGGGAGGTCCTTGATGAAATTCAAAACTTTGTGCTTATGAAAACATGCTTTTTCTACTTTGCTGTTTTTGAAAGACCGAGAGAAACCGAATGTTGATGCATATGTTCGCACATTGGTAAACACCAGTACCAGAATACCGAAACAAACTGCGTGTTAATATGTTCCCACATTGGTAAACACCAGTACCAGAAATC
The DNA here is from genome assembly GCA_964019185.1 of Maratus speculifer. NCBI lineage: Eukaryota > Metazoa > Arthropoda > Arachnida > Araneae > Salticidae > Maratus > Maratus speculifer. The sequence continues at coordinate 40,107,076 of OZ025303.1, forward strand.
TCATTCATTAAAAAGTTATGTTTTCATAATAATTAAACTTATTTTTAACTACAATTGTAGTTTGTGCATTGTTGTAATTACTATTCACATATAGGATAGCCGAGCGTATAGAGATCGTACAAAAATTGCTATACTGATATGTAACTTTATCTTAGGTGAGTCGCGAATTTTTTTTTACTGACAGTTGGGTCACGAAATTTTTTTTCACTGAAAAGTGGGTCGCGTATTAAGAAAGTTTGGGAACCGCTGAATTAGACTGTTAAGTTGGTATAACAGGGGAAAAAAACTAGACACATACTTATAAGGTAAATATTTTATTTTTAAAAGTAAATTTGTCAAATCAAAGAGATGCTACAGAATTGTTTACATATATTCCATTCCGAAACTTAAGTAAAATTACAGAGAATCATTAAAATACAGAAAAATACATTGTTCATCGTATATCTTTACAACATATCACCAAAATCGAAGTCGTGCCAGAATTATTCATTAAAAGCAATTAGCTGGAAAAAAAGATTTAAAATGTCAAAATAAAGACAGGTGCTCACAATTAAAATAAATAAATAAGGGTTTTTTTTTAAGAAAATGATAAAGCTTTCTAGATTCCTTAAAAAAATTAGTTTTTTGGTCACATCGTCCATTAAATGTAAAACAATCTCTTCGTCTTAATTTTAATCAGTAAATGCTGTTTATACACCAGACTTTTGGACGTTTTTTTCTTTTATTTAGCACAGAAAGAAAAGCTTTCACTTTTTTATAATAAATTTATAATTCTTAGTGTTAATTTAAATCATTGCAGCATATCAGGAATATTATCCCTGAAAGGTTTAAATAATATTTCTACTTAATCTCCACATATCTTATATGTGGACTTTAGTGATTTTGGTTTTTAGAAAACGCTGCTATAAAATTTTTTTATCAAAAATTGATGGACTTTAAAAAAGCAGCAGAGAGATTTCCCTTGTTTGTATTAAAAAAATAATATCATATAAATATCATACAAATTAAAATAAAGTGATAAATAAAAATAAGAGTGAAAATAAGAATGAAGATAAGGATAATACATAGAATGACTATCAGAGAACAAGTAAATACAAGAATACATGAAAAATATATGCATAGATATCATAAAAATTCTGAAACTATGAACAAACTAAGCAAATCTACAGAACACCAACAACTTGGAAATTGCACGTGAAGCGTAGCAAATGAGGTGCGTTCGTACGATAACGAAGTTTTAAAAATATCACTCTCATATATCAATCTCATAAAATTGTAAATAGTTATTTACAATTAAAATGTGCACCAAACAATGTTCTCCCTACATTCATTATGCAATGGAATACTTTTGTGTGGCCTTGTAAATCAATAAAAAATGTTCTTTGCAGCATAGATTGTGATAAATGTATATTATAATATGAACTTTATAGATGTATATCAATTTTATTATGTTCGAATGAGTGTAACACTATTTAAAATGCTTTTGAAACATTTTTCCTCATTGACCGTAATGTAACGGAATACTTTTGATTGGCCCTGTGATTGATCTATGAATCTGATTTTCATCAAATTTGAAATGACTCGACAAAATTATGTAATAATTATGTATTTTAAATTTCAAACGATTCTGTTGGATAATTTTTGCGTTGTTATATGCGAGAGGACGGAATGAACGCAGACTTGCCAAGTTCTGAAAGCTAAAAATCAGGAGATTTTGTTTCAGAAATCAGGAGACATTTTTGTCTATGAAAACTTAAGAATTTAATCATATAATGTTTTCACATATTTTTAATTTGACTAAATATTATAAAAAAAGGGGGCATTTTGTTACTCATAAACTTGTGTAAAAGCTATAGTAAAGATCATAAGTGAGTCTTAATCGAGACAAGTTATTGATAATGCAGCAGATGAACACAGTAACAGTAACAAATCTTAAAGATTCATCATTTATAATGAATCCGAATGTAGTTTATCGCATAAAATACTACTGATCAATCATACTAAAGAACAATTATGCCTGTACTAGAGTTTTTGTCACTGAATCACAACATATTTTATTGTAAATAACAGAATATTTTTAAAATGTGAAAAATCAGGAGAAATATGTCAAAAATCAGGAGTATGGAGAAATATCTGAAAATCAGGAGTCTCCTGCCGAAATCAGGAGACTTGGCAAGTCTGTGAACGACAACTATAGGTGCTATGCATTTGCATAATTACGAACGCACCTAAAAATAGGAAAACCTAAGAATAATGATGTAGGTAACAAGATAGAATTTATAAAGTTCATTTTCGATATGAGAAACGTAAGTTTGAAATTTCGCTTATATACAAAAGAAAATTTTGGTAGACGAAATTTCGTTCCCAAAATCCTAGCGTATAACGCGGGAAGCAGGACGTTTCGGCCCCGCCATTTTGGTCCCGCCGTTTCTTTACCGAGACATTTCGGTCCTTAGCCATTTCGGTCTCAAGACATTTTGGTCCCGAGACACTTCGGTGCCAAGACATTTCGGTTTCTTTTCCTGCAAACTGAAATTTTGTAAAATATGACACAATTTTGTAAATAACATTGTAGATTTTTTTAACTGAAGGCCATAAAATTGTAGCATAATGCGAAATCCGCACACTCGTTTAATCTTATCCAAAATATTATAACCCACACGAATTTCGTATGGTAATTCTAATAGTAATTGGTAATCCTAATTCTCAAACCAGTTAGTAATTCTAATATAAAAATCAAATTAATATTTCATTAAATATATTTATTAATTAATAATATACATTACGAATTTTACTTTAAATAAACTCAAAATATAATCTATTTTATATTCAATGCATCATTATATTTTATAGTAGTTATAAATTGAAATTTATCTTTTACTTGTTATTTTATTGTATATTTATAGTTACAGGAATTAAAAACAATTAATATAATAAAAAATAAAACTAAAAGAATTTTTTTTCTTTTCTTGGGAAAGTGGAAGCGGAAGGATAAGACATAAATAAATATATAAAGAATAAAAAATAATAATAAAAATAAATAATAAAATAAATAAACGATAAATAAAAAAGGCTTAGTTTTGTCAATTAAAAACATGAAATAAAATTATTTAAAATAGTAATTACATTATTACATAAAATAAAAAATAATCATCTTATTAGAATGAAATAAGCCTAGTTTCAATAAAATTAGCTCATAAAATTTGTCTTCATGGGGTGAGAAGACTGTAAAAAAATGCAAATATATATATATATATATATATATATTATTAAAAAAAGTGGTGGAGGCAAATTTGTGAAAACAAAAATTTTTCATAGCACGCCTAGTTACGAAATCACTATTGCTTTCTCAATGTTTATAATGGAAAGTAATTACGAAAACAAATTAAAAAAAATTCAACTTTCTATTTTAAAACAATAAGAAAAATAAAAAAAAATTGTTCTTCAATAAATATATCTCAATTCTGAATTATTAAAGGAAAGGGTGTAAAAGGGGTGATTTGAGGAAATATGTACACATTAAAACTTATAACTGTCTAATTGAATTATTAAAAACATGTATTATTAAACTGATTGGAAGAAGAAAAAAATAAACACAGATTTTTTATTATTTAATTAATAATAAATTAAAAGTTTAAAAAAATGAACTAAGCAACCAAAGAATGGCAGTAATTTATATACAATATTGATACTAATAATAAATAACAAAACTTAAATTTTTTTAACTTAAAATACTTTATTTTGTTGAATAATAGTAATAATAAAAGCAAAAGACAATGTCCCCTAAACTTATATCCCATTGTTAAAAAAAAAAAAAAAAAAAAAGTTCAGCTCGCTGTGATTTTATTATCACGATTTGTAAAAGTGAAAATTATAGGACACTTATATTCAACTTTTTATAAAATTTGCGGAGAGGGAGGGGGCCAATTATAAAAAAAATAAAAAAGGCCGAATAATGTTAAACTAATACTCTTTAGTAGGCCAAAAAAATTAGAATTCGAGGTATAAGGTGGCGAACAAAGAAATAGCAAGGGACCGAAATGACTAAGGACCAAAATGGCTAGGAACCATAATGGCTGGGGACCAAAATGGCCAGGGACCGAAATGTCTCGGGACCGAAACGGTGAGACCGAAATGTCGTGTACCCTATAATGCGAGTTTTGAAAATAAAACAAAATGTTGCAGTGCCAGAAATACTCCATAAAACTTGTTTTATTGCAGAATGCAGTTTTTTTAGGTCCAAATTTATTAACAGAATAAATAAACAGAGGAAACAATTTTTGTTTGAACAAAGCGAGTTTTGAAACTCACGTGTACACAATCCAAAGTAATACACATACACATAAATATAAATAAAAAAAGTAAAATAGGATTTAAAAAACATTTAACTTTCAACTAAACAAGTTTTGAAGATACTTCTACGTCGACCAAAAAATTATCGCCAAACTATAAGATTAAATGCCAATAATGGATGATCGTGAATGTCACATTCAATGATATTAAACGCGATTCACGTGTTTAAAATGTCATTAAGTGATTTTTATTTCGACTTTTTATTAATATTTTTATTAATATTCTACTAATTATTTGTTTTTTCGTTATTTAAAATAAAAATCATGTAAACATGTATAATTTGGCTATTAGCTTGGCGATTTGTATAATTTGGCAAAATTAGTCGACGGGATAATCTAGAAATACCGTTTTGAGTTTAAAAACCGCTCCAAAAATTTTCTTAAGGTAGCTACATCACACAGTGAGCATTTAAGTTAAGAAACATGATAAGAACTAAAACAAGCGTAAAACAATATAATTTCGATAGTCATTTTTATATATGAACTGTCTGTTTAGGGTTACATGGTCATTTTATTCAAAATGTACTTTTACAATAATCCCAAAAAATGTGTTTAAACATGTTTTTAAAACTTATCTTTATATACAAGACTTACCCACACACAGGTTTCACTAGGAACCAGTGATAAGGAAAAAAGAAAATGGAATATTCTACATACAATTAAAATATCATTCAGTAATAATATAACCAAAATGCACAAAAGGTGAAAAAAAAATAAAATATAACAAAAAAAAAATCAGATTTTTTTTATATAAAGGTGTTTATTTAATATAATATCGTTGAAGATAAATTATAATATGTAAAGCAAATGGAATATCTTTTTTTAAAATCAAAATGATGCATTTGTAGAAAATGACAATTAGGTATTTTGATTTCTAAATTTTCTTGTTGGAATAGCATCATTCCAATACTGACCCAGCAAACACTGAGCTATCGGTAAGCAATCGGACGATAGCCGCTTGCCACTGCCAGCGGTAGTGGACCAATGCCGGTTGTCGCTATCGGTTCCGTATCTTTTTTGATACGCCGCGCGAATGCCGCCCGATTCATGAGACACGCAGCCGGTCCGGTATCGGCAAAAAACTATGCCGATAGCTAACCACACGAATACCGACTGAAACCCGGCACAAGCAAAAAAAATTTTTTGGTGGCGCCATCTGTTAATCACTCTAGCAAGCATTTTGAGAGCCAATGAACATACTTCAGTGCGGGAACAGGCGGGGTTTGATCTCGCAACCCCAAGCTCAGAAGGCGAACGTCTTAACCACTAGACAAGTCGGACCTGTTTAGGGAGAGGATTATGTGTGGTAATAAGGGTGTGGCTTTTCAGTAATGTCACGTAAATGGCGAGTGTTGTTGACGTAAATGACAGATTGGAAAATTGTAATATTAAAGTGTTTTTATTTTATTTATGTATTTATTTACTTGTAATTGTCTTATGCGTCTGATTTTAAAAATTAACTTAATATTTAAATTAATAAATTAGGAAATTAATTAAAGCAAACGAATTGTTTTTCTTATAAATTTTAGAATCCTTAAATAGTATATTTAAAAAATTAAAAATAATGTTTTTTTTTTTCAGAAGTACTGTTAAACAAATAAATTTTTTTATTAGAAACTATAACATAATTACATGCTTTGTGTTAATTTCTAAAATGTATAGTTTTAACATAGGAAAACTTATTTTAAATAATAATAAATTGGTAATAATTAAATTTTAAATAGAATAAAAAATTATGTTATGCCATTTCATGATTTAAAGTAGTATTTATGATTTACGATTATGTTGCAATGTTATGTTGTCGATTATGTATACTTATTAAGTAAAAAAAAAAAAGTAACACACACACACACACACACACACACACACACACACACACACACACACACATATATATATATATATATATATGTTATATTATTATTATATAAATTATATTTTTTTACGAATTATAAAGTTACTAAATGTAATAATAATGTAAATAATAAGGTAAAAAAAATTAAGAAATATATATTTAAAGCGTAAAATAACTAATTTAATAAAAAAAACAATTTGGTAATTAATCACTTTTAATTAGAATTAGAATTCAAAGTCATTTCATGATTTAATGCCGAATATTTTTTTTTATTATGTAGCAATATTAATTCCGAATAATTGTTGCAAAAATAATTTTTAAATCTTAAAATAAAATAGCAATATTAATTTATTTTTCATTTGTGAGATAATATTTAAAAAAAATCTGATTTTTTTATGTTAAAAATGGGTAGATTTATCTTATATGTTTTACCTTGTAAAATAATTTCAAGCACTTTTTAGTAATTAATATTAAAATAAAATAAGAAAATGAGTTATTGTTTGAAAATGAATAGTTAAATAGAAAATAAATTCAATTGCCTTACAAATTATTTTTCTGTTTTTATATGATTAAGTTCCTAATAGTGAATAACAATTTAAAGAAGATAATTTAAAAATTCTTTTTTGATTAAAATAATTGTAAGTCATTTTAAAAATTACTTCAAAAACAATATTTTTAAATAAATAAATATAGGTTATTTTTGACATATTTTCTGTTTATGACTGTCAGAATTTTTAATGAAATACATGAGCTATACATTTCTTATCAAAACTAAAACTCAAATAAAATTGATAAAAAAATCGGTTAAGATTAAATATTCTGAATTCGGACCGATGTTGGCAAATCTGATCGGTCCACTATCAGAACTCAGATATCGGTCCTGCGCCACTTGCCGGTATAAGTCGCTAGCCGATATATAACCAAATGTGGACCGATCACCGTAACCGGCTGTCAAAAAAGCAGATTCTTAAGTTTCAGTTGCCAACCTGCTACCGACACTTAACCGACATTGACGGCTCCGGACCGATCATATGCCGAAAGTTATGTGCTTGCTGGGGAGTATCCTTTACTACAAATCTCACAAACATGAGGTTTTTCTCCAGTATGAACGAAGAGGTGTTTTTCTAAGTGAAATTTCTAGACTATTCCTCCTTCGATATCTCGTAAATGCAAGTCTTCTCCCTAGAATGAATAAGGAGGTGTCTATCTAAATTAGGTTTTCTACAAAAACCTTTACTACAATGCTCATATTAGTGAAGCTCTTTCCCAGTATGAACAATAATAATGTGCTTTTTAAAATTCGACTTTTGATTAAATCCTTTATTGCATACTTTACAAATATGAATCTCCTCTTTTGTGTGAACAAGTGTGCTTTTTAAAATTCGACTTCTGATTAAATCCTTTATTGCACACTTTACAAATGTGAATCTTCTCTGCTGTGTGAACAAGGATGTGCTTTTTTAAATTAGATTTTTGATTAAATCTTTTATTGCATACATTACAAATATGACGTTTCTCTCCTGTATGAACAATGGTGTGCTTATTTAAATTTGATTTCTGACTAAATCCTCTGTTGCATACTTTACAAATGTGAGGTTTCTCTCCAGTATGAACATTGATATGTGTATTTAAATTTGATTTTTGGTTGAATTCTTTTTGACATATTTTACAAATGTAAAACTTCTTCCCAGTATGGTCCATGATATGCTCATATAAATGGGATTTCTCATTAAAACTATTATTGAAAATTTTTATACCAATCGGCTGTACATTCATATTTTGAAAAATTATTTTAATTCAAGGTCTTTAAAATGAAATAAATTCCATCTAAATGCAACTAATTATTTTAATAATTACTAAATTCATCTTAGTTTTTAGTACTCATAAAAATGTATAAACATACACAAATACTGAAATTATTTCTTCTTCCTTGCAGTTAGGACTTTCTTCATTACAAAGCGACAAAAAATCAAAATCTATATATTTAATACATGTATAAACAAACTCTTTACTGGTTAAGAAACACCGTCCATTTTCCTCTGGTGCATCACAATTAGTAATTTCCTTTTCTAAGAAACACTGGCTCTGTTCATCAAATTCGGAACTTCCCAATTTTTATCTATTAAAAAAAATAATTTAATTTAAAATAATAATAATAAAATCATATAAAATTATCTGCAGAAAAAAGATCCAATTACAAATCTATAATTATGCATTTAAAATTTAAAAAGGAGAAATAAAGACCCTTATAACTGAGAATAGCAGAATTCAATAGAAAAATTCTTGGCATTTTTTCTCAACTGTACTAATTTGCATAAGAAATGCAAGTTTTGGTTCAAAGCAAAAATACAACTTTTGGTTCAGGATTACATTTAAATATAATGGTAGACTTAGTAACAACAGAATTATTTTTTATATGTGTATTGCAAAATATTTTAAAGAGCTTAATTAGTAGTGGAGTAGAATTATCATAATAAGGCAAATGTATTCTAATACTTCGGTCACTTTTCTGTGTCATCGCTGTTCTAATTTTTTTGTGTTGTTCGCTACTTTTTGTTTAAACTTGTTTATAACTGAAATAATTTGTAAATTGGAAAAATGAGCATAAGAAACTGGCATGTAGTTCTGTGTTTTCTGTATTATTACTTTTCAATAATTTTATTGATACATATATTACACAAGCTAACGATTTTTACTATTACAGATGACATTGTAAACGGCTGGATCGACTTTAACTAAACTTGTCTTTGATTAAAAAGAAAAAAAGAAAAAGAAAGAAAAGAAAAAAATGAGCATGAGCAAACAATCTAGCCAGGTCCAGATTTTTTTAAGAAATTTGTTTTGACAGGTTAAAATAAATTTAGCACAGAAAATTCTGCTTGTCATAAATAAAAATATACTTATGCAAAATATGCACTTAGATGACTTCGCGCGCACACACACACACACACAAAAAAAACTAGCAAGGTTTTGAAGTTGAAAAAAATCATTTTTACATATTAAAAAAAGTTATGTATTAAAAACAGCACGAACAACTTTATTTTATATGGTTATAATAAACTCATTACTCAAAATGATGGGAGTAGTCAAAAGCAAATCTTAGGATTTTTATGAAATAACCTTTATTGCAATACGAGTAAACCATCCAAGTCTTGACTTTTGAAAAATTAGTTTTGGTGGGTTTAAGCATTTTTTAAAATGTGTAATATTCCGAAATCTGAATTCTTGTTAATACTATTAATCATTAATCACCAACAAAATCAAGGATTATCTAAAAGATGGTACTAACATTTTCCTTCAATACAAAATGGATCCTGAGATAATGGACTATCTGGGCCCCGGAAATGGTAAAATAAATTTTATTTGGCTGGAAAAAATAAAATAAATAATACTAATGTTTATTTTGTAAATTTAATCATTTTAATAAACATTCTGCGTTTATACTAATATTTCTTTATAGCTAATTGCACTTTTGCTATGCTTAAATCCTTTATCATACTGTTACAATCATCACTATAGTTTAATATTATGGTGCTACATCCTATCACAAAATTAGCAACAATTTAAAAATAAATACAATAAAAATTTAGGAGGACTCGTGTCCCAGGAAACTTTCAGAAGGAATGTTTTCATCTCTGCAGAAATAAAATAAAGGATGTGATGTTCGTGCCTCTTTTATTGCCACGATTGAACTTTGAAATGAGCTGATCATCTGTCTCTCAAAACTTGAAAATTTAATAAGTTTACAACTGTGAATTTTTTAATGCTTAATTATTTTAAATCTTCAAGAAAAAAAGAACATTTTTATTATTAAAAAATAGAACATTTTTAAAATGTCAAAATCTTGGAATGGGTAGGGCAATTGAGCCAATGCCAACGGTAATATTTTTTAATCTTTACTTCAGGATTTTTTCTATTTTTATGAAAAAAATATGAAATATATGCGTCCGTATATTAATGGGAAAAACAATACAAAATGAATAAATAAATTTTAAATTTTCAGCTAAAATTGGATATTTTATGGCATGTACTCTATATACACAATTAAGGTTTTTAAACATTGTATTGCTATATTTTGCAATTAAATGGGCTTAAATTAATTAATTAAATCTGCTTGATAGTCTGCAACTTTCTTTGTATTAATATTTTTAAGTATTCAGTAAAAATAAAAAAAGTAAATTTTGCTTTAATAGCTTGATCTTTTTTTTTTTTTTTTTCCTGAAGAACAAATTCAAATTTTTTGTCAAAGTGAAGGGCAACATAAGTGTTATCTTATTCTTTGGACTGTTCTTGATCAATTACAGCGATCAAATTGGCTAAATTTCTCGTGATAATGAGAGTTATAGGCTTTTTTAGATATGTGCCAGATGTGGCAAATGGTGCGATGAAGGGTTAAAGCATCAATGTATAAAATAAAATAAAATATATGCATTGATTAAGTTGTATTTAACTATACAAGTGTTAGCATAATAATAATATACATAGCAAATAAAAATGAATTTAAAAAATAAAAATACATAACATGCGGTGAAAGAATTTTTTTTTTTAATTTACTGTTATCATTACTATTAGTTGTGCTAATGATTGTATTTGGTTCAATTTCAAAATAAGCACAATTTGGTGTCTTAGTTTTCTAAAATTTATAATATTAAAAGTAGGCAAACATTTCAAATCCATAATTGTTCTTTATTTCAGTTTTAACAATCAGAGTACTAAGCCTGGTAATTTATATAAAAAATAAATTAACTAATAAATATAATTATTTTCATTGATTTGGGCAATTTTATTTTGAGAAAAACATAAGTTTTGATAACTTATAACAATATCTGTTTTAAATTGATTTTAATACAGAATAATTAATAAAATAAGACTGTCTTACATGTTTGGAACTTATTTCCAACAGTCCTTAGAGGACTTTTGTACATTATAAGTAACTATTATGTCATATTTAAACTATCTAGACTCTTTACGAGGGCGGTTCAATAAGTACCCGTGTTAGAAATGAAGACACCGTTTTTTTTCAAAATTTTTTTTTTATTTTTCAACATAGTCCCCTTTTAGAAAGATACACTTCTCCCAATGTTCCGGCCATTTTTCTAACCCCTCCAAAAATAGGATTTATCGAACTCTGCAAAATACGCCTCTGACTTCCTCGTTTGAGCTAAATTTTTTCCCGCGAGCCATTTCTGCATGTTAGGAAACAAGAAAAAGTCGCAGGGTGCCAGATCGGGTGAATAAGGGGGTGCAGCAGCGATTCATAAAGCAATTCATGCAGTTTGGCGGCGACAACTCCAGATGAATGTGCTGGTGCGTTATCGTGAACGCGGCACCCATCGGGCCGAAAAATTTTTCATCCCCAACTTGTCATGCAAAATATGAATTGCCGTTCCGGTTGACACGCCTACGGCCTCTGCTACTTCGTGCACCTTCGTTCGTCGATCAGCGAGAATCATGTAATGGACTTTTTCAATGATTTCCTCGGTAACCACATCTGGTCGCTCATCATCGAAAACGGAAGTTCGCCCACGTTTAAATTCGTTGAACCAATATCTAACTGTGGTCATAGATGGCGACGTGTCCCCATAAATAGCATCCAACTTTGCTTTTATCTCCTCGCATTTTTTCCCATCCAAAAACAAAAAGCGGATTACCGAACGATATCCATCTTAGCGATAATCACGAAACACGTCTTACTCGAATGGCTGCCAAATCCAAACTAACCTATCAATCAGTCTGAAATTTTTATAGATGTCGTTTTATAGATGGCAGCACACGATGATAACAGCAACTTTCCTGAGAAACGTCCTTTGTCTTCAAACAAGGGTACTTATTGAACCAGCCTCGTAGTACAATAGATATTGCCATTTGAATGATTTTTTCTCTTGCAACCCTCTGTTGATAGTGTCACCAACATAAATTTATAGCTTATGTTTGTTACGTTTTAACAGGTTAGACCATCACCAATTTACTTTTGAAATCGGTTTGATACTTATTGAGATTGCTTACAAATCACCATTTAGAACTTTTTAGGACACTTTTCACATATTTTCACCCTTTTTAAATTTCGATTTTTTGAGAAATTGTTGTTAGAAATAATTTATATCTTTTAAGTAACTACCATGTTAAATTTAATGTTTCTAGTATCTTCAGTAACACAAAAACTGCATCTTTTGTTACTTCTGGTTGTTCTTAGAAGACAATTACATTTTATAAGTAACTACCATGTCATATTTAAAATTTTCAGACTCTTTAGTATAATAAAAATCGCCATTTTGAATGTTTTTTGCACCTGCAACCCTCTCTTGATCAGGGTTAGGTTCCTAAAAGGTCAGTGGAAGAAACAAGAGAAAAACTAGAAGAAACTGGAAGAAACCAACAGAAAAAAAAACATGCTCAAAATTAAAATATATTAACTATGTAAAATAATTAAAATAAAAGTATAAGTTATATATAGTCTAAATTGGAAAATTTTATTAATGTTAAAAAATATTATTTTTGGAAAAATAAGTTATTTTTTTAATGGTAAACTGCAGGCTAGACAGGCATTTGGGGGTAATGGATTTTATAATTTAAAAGACAGAGGAATGTTTTTTATTTATTAATATGCTATTTATGTAAAAATAGAGAAAAAAACTACCTGCAAAATGTTTAGTTTTCGTATAAAAATGCATAACTGAAAACTGTGCAACACAGGAAATATACAAATTTGCAATTAATTATCTTAGGATCTAGCATGCATATCTGAATGCTGATTTAAAAAAGACTATTTTTCTGAAAATATCTATGGGCAAGGGTGTAAAAATCTAATCCAGTGGGCAGTTTTTCACCACTAAACATAAATCCTTATTTTTTATCTAATTTTTTTTGCAAGAATTGTAATAAAATTTAAGTGATGAAAATAAATAAAATTTAATGATAAAATACTGCCTGCTGGTGCCTAGACTTTTATACCTATGTCTATAAGTATGTAGAAATACTTTAATACTCTCCAAGTTTTCTGTAGAACTTGAAAGTTTTTTTTTTTTTTTTTTTTTTTTTTTAAATCTTTTGCATTTATCTATTCTAAGCTGAGAAACTGATTGCAGCATTCTACTGCTAAAAGATTTTTTTTTAAATACTACTTTGCTGCAGTACGAAAATGTGGATTTTAATGACTTTTTTAATACAGTAATTATTGTATTATATTACTTACCTTAATAAAATTGATGTAAATTCAAAGTACTGTCTTTTATTTAAATTAGTTTCATTCTACAGTTCGTAAATGATTTACTACTAGTTACTACTATAACTACTAGTTCTATTTACTACTACTTTCAAAAGTTTTAATAGCTGAAAAACATACAGATTGAATTAAAATGGATAACATTTAATTGATTTTGTGCATTTTAGATAAAATTTCTTTTCTTCCTTTATATCTATGGTTGAAGATCATTTAGACTTGTGTCATGCAATCTTGGCTTAAAAACTAATGCAATTATTAATTTAGCATTTAATAAATTAAATTTGTATAGATCTGATGAAATTAATTTACTTAAGGTTATAGCAAGAAGATATTTATTGTATCTTACAAAGTTTTAAGTTGTGTGGTAAATTTATAAAGAATAAGTTTCTTCCATTTCTTATAATCATTTTTGCCCATGTTTTTTTCTACTGTGGAAGAAACTTGTAAATCCTGCTCTTGATAGTATCACCGACATAAAACAGCGTATGTTTGTTGTGTTTTAACAGTTTCTATCATCGCCAATTTATGTTTGAAATTTCTGTGTGATACTTACTGAGATTGCTTACAAATCTCTATTCAAACATTTTTGGATTTTTTCGTGCATTTTCAGCGATTTAAAATTTTGAATTTTTGAGGAAATGTTGTTACAGTCCATTTATAATTTAAAGTAACTGCCATGTAAATTTCATGTTTCTAGGCACTTTAATATTACAAAAATCACATTGTTTGCTCCTGCACCTCTTTTGGGCTAGTGATATTGACAAAAGATATAGACTATGTTGGAACAAGGACTTTCATCATCACTTTAACATATAATTATTTATTAATTGGTTAGTTAATTCCTGATATTCCTTAATTATCTCAATTTAGAACGTTTTCAGATTATTTTTTATGCATTTTCACTCCTTTTAAATTTTGTATTTTTCAGAGAATGTTCTTAGAAACCATTTATAGTAGAATCCTGCTAATTCAGACCCCGTTAATACGGATCTCCGGATAATATGGATCAGTCTGGTCGATTTTTTTTTCAAGTTTGAGAAGCAATTCTGGCAAATTACCATGACGTAAATTTATTTCATCTTCGTATGCTGAATAAAAAAGTCTTTTCGGAAGTTTTCTTTTTTAAAATCTGATGTATTTATGAAAGGAACAACTATGTATCATTTAAATTTTAGCCAATTTTCACAGTTTTCTATTTTATCAATTTAGAAATGTCAACTAAAGCTCACTGCACAATAAGGTTTTACATAGAGCATTGCAAGAAAGCAAGATAAAATAATTCCTATAGACACACTGACTGATAAGGATCAATCTCCGATTTTTGTTAGCCAGTCCATGGGGTCTCTCGGGACTGTTTTCTTGTCTTTGTGAGAAAACGGTTCAACAAATCACTTGCAGAAAATTGAAATAGAAGGACAAATAAATGAAAGAGAAATTACAGCTGAAGGTTTTGTGAGCATATTAAAAAAAATTAATGATTGCTCATATGTTGATATCAGCGCCATTACCAATTGGTTGGAAGCAGAAAATAAAAAAAGTTATACCTCACTTATATATGACAAAATAATCGTATTGTGCACCACTGAAGAAAATGAAAAAAAACGATCAACCAAAAGTTATTAGTCATAATGAAGCAATGTCCCTTTTATAACAAATAATGTTTTACTTGGAACATTATGTGGAGACTACAACCCAATGAACTATTTATGCTCAAGCGGATGCATGACCATGCGGCCCGCACAACTGGCACAGCAGATTGCAAACTTTATAATTACGAAGTAAACATTTTATGGTCTGTAAATATTGAATATGTTCCATATGCAGCTGATTTTTGGTAACTATGTTTTATTTAATTTCATCTGTTCTAATTCTCCGGATAATTCGGATAGGGTTTAATATAAATTAATTCAAATTATCAGGGTTCTACTGTATTTATTTTTATTATTTAATTAACAAGCCATATTTCATGTTTCTAGGTAATACAAAAGACAAATTTTTAGAACGTGTTTCATTCCTACACCTCTTTAGGATAAAGACACTGACATAATATGTAGAGCCTTAACTCATAACAATTTTAAGAAAGAGTCTAAAATGTAAAAATTGTTCACATGTGCCCTCATCTCCCCTACCGTAAAATCCCGTTAATCCGCCCTTTCTGATCAAACGCCCCCTCCCCACTTTATAAAGAATTTGAAATTTTCAAAAAATCCCGAGATAGCGCCCTCCCTCCCGATTCTCAAAGGCGATTGAGAGTGGGATGAATTATTATGAAATGAATGAATCATTAATCTTTTATGAAATGTGCGTTTTTTCAAGATTTTTAACGGATTTCATGATTGTTTTGGCTTTTTTTACAAATTTCTCCTTTTTTCTGCATTTTTTCGACAAAAGTTACGTTTTTTTTTTTTTTTTTAAACCCAAATTTTTTCAAGCATCAAAATTTAAGATTCATTCATTTCATCATGATTCATTCCTGTAAATTTTGTTGAACGATCGCAAAAAAATCACGTGTGAGCGCCCCCCTCTAACTATTGTACGATTTGTCCTCACGTTTGGGGGGGGGGGGCAGATTAACGGTATTTTACAGTATTCTGTTTTGTTGTAGTGTTCAAATATATGTTTTT